>WEIV01024485.1:1121757-1486971 GCA_013390005.1 Calyptomena viridis
GAGGGAAGCGGCGGTGGGAAGGGACCCGCGGATCCCCCGCCGCGGTGCGGCGTCTCCCCGACCCGGGCGCGGGCGGCTGTGCGAGGGACGGGGGATTGACTGGTTAGGTATTGACTGGTTATTTTTTTGGGGGTGGTAAAGGCTGCCTGCACTTTCTGCAAGTTCCTTTTGTGGCTGGAATGAGGTTAAAGAAATTTGGCTCTTTGCACCTGCGTCATAGGGAGACAGTTCGTGGAGGGAGGAGGCTCCTTGCTGCATCCTCGCAGGCAGCGCTGGGGGGGCTCATTCACACCTTCTCCCCGTCAAACCCAGGCTCCCTCTCTCCTCCTCTCCCCGCTCCCTCCCTTCTCCTGCCCACGACTCCCACTCCCCGCAGGGCCGCGAGGGCAGCAGCATCCCCAACTCCAGGCGCCGGGAACAAGCCTGAGAAGCCTTTCCCTCCCTCCCGCACCGGCTGCCGCCTTGCCCGTGGATGCTGCTGGGGGACGCGAAGCCCACCCAGGCTCTGCTGAGCCTTACCCCCGGCTTCCTGCTTGAATTCGCGAAAGTTTGAACGCGCTTTTTGCCTCCTCTCCTGCCTGCTCAAGCAGCGACGGTGCCTTTCTATAGGAGAGCTGACCCCTGGAAGGGGCCATCGGAGAGCTTTGGGCTGAAAGACGCTCCCTGAGCCTGCGCTGAGCTGCGACTTTTAAAGCCAGGGAGCGGAGCGCTCGCTTGGCGAGGTCACCGCTGACGGAGGGGCGGCCGAGCACCTGGAGGAAGGGACGGCGAGGGTGTGTCTGACGAACACATTAATTAGGCGTGCTTCATTAGCAGTTATCTGTTATGGCTTCTGGCAGAATCCATCTATTCGGAGAGGAGAAGGCTGAGCCCAGCGGTGGGGAGAGGCAAGGGGTTCTCCGAGGGGTTGCGGAGCACGGGGGAAAGAAGCATCCCTGTATCCTGCCCTCCTGGCTGGAAATGGGGAGCGCCTCGCCGCTGTAAGCTCCTGCTTGTGTGTCGGCCGGGCAACTGAGATCTGATATCCCCTCCTGCGGTGGCACTGGGGTCTCAAGGAAGGGTCAGATTTGGGAATTGCTTTCTGCTGGCTGCATTCCTGTGGCTGCCCCCCTCACCGCACCCCCGTGGGACACGTCTGCAGGCAGGGAGACTGCGGCTCGGGAAACGGGCAGGAGGAAGACGCTGGGTAGGCAGGCAGAGGGATCAGAGGAGTTTTTCCAGCGCCTTTGGTGGAGCGTGATCCCGGCTGTTTATTTGACTCCTAGATCTGTGTTCACAGTGCTGGGGTACCAACCCCCGGGATGGGACGCTGGACGGGCAGGCTCTGTGGGAGAGAGGGACCACAGAGCACTGCCAGCATCATCAGCCTGCCAGGAGGAGCAGGTCCAGCGCCGGGTACCTGAGCAGCAAAGGATGGTGACTCCTCGGGAGCTGGGGCTTTTACTGGGGCCACAGGGTAGAGCTGAGCCCCAGGCTGGTATGGATTCATATGTAGATCCATACTGCCTGGACTGGAAAAAACTGCTGTTTGCTGGGGCTCATCATGATGGTGCTGGGGAGGGATTTGACTATAAATCCTGGCAAACCAAGGATGAATAGAAGGTCTGTTTCTGAGTTGAGATTAGGGTTTCCTCTGGGCTCAGCTCCTGGTGAGTGAGGCGGCTTTGTGAGCAGGGAAAGGCTGGGCTGCCCATGTCTGTGAGGCTGCTTGTGGGCTGTGAGGGTCTCAAGCCACTCCCCTGGAGAACTCCCTGCCCTGTCCCCCAAACCTGCTCAGAGGGACTCACCAGGTGGCTTTGAGCATCAGCAAGGTGAGGCTGCAGGGATGGTTCGTCACCAGCGGGCAGCAGCCATGGGGGGGGACACATGGATCTCTTGCTGCTCCCCAGATTGTGATCCTCCAGTCTTCCCAATCTCCCTAAATCAGCACAAGAACTGTGTTCAGAAGCAGAAACAAATCCTAAGGGATCCCTTCCCTAACACAGCTGTAGCTCTGACTGCCAACAGCTTCATCCACAGCTCTTGGAGAGTAACAAGCACCCAGACCTGTTGGGCTGGGATGGGCCGGGGGCTGCAGCTCCTTTCCTGGCACAGGGTGTCTATGGGGCTCTCAGCCCTCTCCCTGCTCCCATTCATCTTGTCAGAGCCCGTAGCGAATGCAATAAACGCTGAGAAAAATGCTAATTAGCAAGTACAAGCATGCAGGGTGTAAAGTAGATGTTTAACCATATTATATAAACAAACATAAAGGAGCCATAAATTAGGCGGGGGAAGAAGTCGATTCATCGATGGAACTGCCCAGGCAGAAGAGATAAAGGCAGCATGAGGCAGCCGAGGGACTGGGACACGATGTGGCTGGAGCCTGTAATCCTCTCTCTTTTTAATTGCGCCTGTAATGAGAAACAAAATGTCAATGTCATTAGATGCTGCTTCCATCCGGAAGGTGGTCCCAGCCAAGGGAGTACCATCCCACAGCCAGGGTTAAAATCCCAGCCAGGGTAAAGTCTGGGACTGCTTGGACCCTCCCAGCTCTTGGGTACTGGTCTATAAGCCCAGTTTGCTGGCTGGAGGTACTGGGAGGTGGCTACTAAATTTGATGGCATTAAGTGCTTAAAGCTCAAGGTCTCTAGGGGACCTGTTTGACAGCATGATTAGTTCCTGGTCTTCTGTAACCCACACTCGCTGTGCAAGAAGAAAATCAGAAAGGATAGGGATAAGAAATTAAAAAGTAAGATAGAAAATATGGGGCAGGTTTGGCAGGTGCCATTTGCCCGTCCCGTGGTCTGGAAGGGATTTTCCCCTCAGTGCTCTCTCACATCTCACAAGGCAGGTCCGGCCTCCCTCACCAATGCACCTGAAATGAATCCTGGGACACCCAGCACCATTTCAGCTGACATTTATTTAAAGACTGTCCCCATCAGCTGCCTCTGCTCCCACAGCCCCAAAGGGAGCTGCTTCAGCTGGGTTCCATGGGGACTGAAAGGACCCCTCCCCTCCTATCCATCTCTCCCTGCTATCCCCTGGCCAAAGGAAGGGATCAGAGTGTGAGTGAGTGAGCTACTTTCCTCTAGGACAGCAGCATCCCCATACTGATTAACTGATGATGGTATCCCCTGCAAATAGTCCCAAAGTTTGCAGCAGTTGGATTGAACTAGCCCAGGAATGGGCAGCTGGAGCTGGCAGCTGACTTGGCACTGCCTGTTGAGACATCTCCTTCCCCCTTGCCACGTGGCCTCCAGGTCTGCTTGGAGAGTTTTCCAGCTGGATTAATATTCAAAGGAACATCCTCCTTGCCAAAATCCCAGCACCAAACCTCCGATCCACAGGCTGCCACAGGGTTCTGGGAGCCCCTCTCCTCCTGTGCCTTCCTATTTCCCCCAGCTTGTCATGTTTTTCTTGGAGCTTGATTTTATTTTCCTTTTATAATTACCCATCACAATTTCTTCCTGCAGCTCCTTGATGAGCCCCAGGCACTTGTTTGGTTCTTTTTCTTCCCCTCTCCCCCTCTATTTTCCTTGATGCTTTGCAATGTCAAACCCTGGTATTTCCATAATTTCCTCCGGGTAAAGCACCTGCAGGGCAGGAGCCCTGGCAAGGAGCAGGCAGCAAAGCTGGAAGCTGCCTTGCCTCTCTCCTGGCTTCGCCAGCTGCCTTCAGCTTTTAATAAGCCACCGTGGCTCACCCTAAGAGGTCTGGTGAGCAGAGATCTTCATCTGAACATTCTTCTTCTAAGCTGTTTTTAGGGGCAGCCTGACCCAGGACATTCTAGAACCCATCCCAGCATCCCTCTCACCCTCCCTGCTCCTCTCTAGGATTGTTTTCCCAAGTAAAAGGGGTTTTGGGAGGTTTCTGCTCCCAATCTCTGCCAGGGTGGACAGAGCCCCAGAACTTGTCCTCCCCAGCAAGTCACCTCGGGAGGATGACATTTGGAGCCTCCTGCCAGCATGTGATGGAAATGAAGTGCTTGTAGCTACTACAGGTGTAGGAATGTCTTTTGGTACTGGCTGTTCTTCAGGAGAGAGGTCTGGTGGAGGTGAGGGGTTGTCTCTCTCCTTCCCCTCCACTCATGAGAAGTATCACAGAAGGATGAAATTATTTCAGCTATCTGTCCTTCATCTGCAGGGCAGCTTCCTCCTCTTCCTCTCCTTTGGGAAGAAGATCCCAATTGAGATCATGCAGGACTGAGGGCTGGGGCTGGGGCCAGAGAGGTGTCTGTGGAGCAGAGATGCTCCAGTGGATGCTGGGTCTCCCTCTGAAGTACAAATATCCTCCCTGGAGGAAGGAAAACAGCTTTGCCCTGCCTGCCCAGCTTCATGGGATGTGTGGCAATGTCCCAAGGGAAAGCTGCTCCATTTGCATTAGCTGGAGCACATGGCTGGCTGGTGTAATTACTCTTCCTTGGCCCGGCTGCCTGGGATTTGAAAATTGATTGCAGAGTCAATACCGATGCACTTGGGCCACACTGAGCTGCCAGTGGCCACAGGCTGGCACTGGGGGATGGCTGCCCCCACCAACAGTTGGCATGGGAAAGGCTGGGCCTTGGCTTTCCCAGCTCATGGCAAGTGGGGAAAATCACCCCTGAGCCCTGCCTGCACCAAGCCCTGCCCACACTGTGCTGGAGTGGGTGGTTGGGTGCAGGATGGATGAGCTGCAGGAGGAACAAAGCCTGAGTCACACAGCCCCTCGTGGTGCCCACCCTTGGAGCTCAGCATCCACCATTGTCTTCCTACAGCATCATCTCCAACACAGAAATGTTTCCTGGTGAAGCTGTCTCTCTGATAGCTTCCTTCATTTTGGCAGAAATCACTGAAAAGGTGGATTCCTAAAGTGCATTGTTTGTTTTCCTTATTTTTTGGGTGGATGACTCCCCTAATCCCTGTGGGGTTTTACAGTCTTGCCTGGTTGAGCACCAGAGACAGGAATAGTTCCTGTTGATGGAGTACATCCATGTTCCTGCTACATAACACGGGGACAAGCAGGGAGCTCCACCGGAGGCGATTTCGGCTGCTCCCACTGCAGGGAGCTCAGCATCCCCATGGAGAGAGTGCAGCTGGTAATTAAAACACAGATTGATTTGCTTCGATCTGGTCGTTGTCCCCTGGGGAAGTGAGGGGCTCCCCAAGGGGGCATGCTGGCACTAAGGGAACACGACGTTTGTCGTGGGGGATCAGTGCCCTGCCTGGTCCTGCCTGGCTCTGCCTGTCCCTGACCATGGCCACGGCCTCTCACGTCACACGTGTTGCTTCTACTTGCACAGAGACTTACAAGAAAATCCCTCTGCAAAGCATCAGCATTAAAGTTGTGTTTAATTACACAGTTAATTTATTATGTAGCACTGGTAACAATGTAAACCAGGCACACGGCTGCGAGATAGCACGCCGAGAATTGCCTCATTTGGTAAATAATTTTAACTTAAGTAATTATTTCCCGCAAGGGGGACGATGCGGGAGCACCCTGGGGACTCTTCTGGCCGCAGGAGGGATGAACCGGTCGTGTAATTCCTCATTAATTACTCGATGCTGTCATTGCCTCCACCCCAGATCTGCCTGACGTGCACCCCGGGCTGAACGATGGGGTCCCAAGGGGTGCTTTAGTGCTGCCCATGGATGCCGCTGGCCCCAGCCTGGCAGCATTCCTGGGCAGGTTTGTTGGTTTTCCTTTGCATTGGTTCGTTTGTTTGTTTGTTTTTAATCCCCCCAATTTTAACCCATCTGCTAGTCACGTTATTAAGGCAGCATTCCCTTTCGCTAGCCTTGCTTAATGAACACTAATTGCAGCGGGACACTGATTAGCGTGCAGGACTCTTCCCCGCCGGGGGAGCCGGCAGAGGGCAATGGCTGAGCTGGAGCGGGCGGTGCTCCAGCATCCCTGGTACCCGACACTCGTGGCACTGCCCCCGCACCCTGAGGTTCTCCGGCTGCCCAGTTTTCAGTAGGAAACATGGTTTAGACGGAGCTGCTTCATTTCTGTTTTCCCCCATTCTCCTCCCCTCCAGCTCATCCTGCTTCCCCTCCTCCCCTGGCGCCGTCCCCGTCTCCCTCATCCCTCCCCGGCTTCGCCCACACTCTCTTCCCCACTCCGACCTTTTGTTTCCCCCTGGGGCTTCATTTAAAGGCGCTATTGATGCCCTTAAGCGCTAATATGAAGAGAGCCTCTCTCCGGGTGCCCGCCGCAGATGGGGACCTCGGCTCAATCCACGTCCTGTTCTCCACCGGGGAATAACAATGAACTCGGGCGCCACAGAGAGATGGAGAAAGAGCCGCTCTGTGCTCTGGGAGACATCCCTGTCCTCAGGGCCAAAATAACTCCACTTGTTTTATTTATCAACTCCGGGGGGACGAGGAGTGAGTGGCATACAGATGTTGCCACAGCTGGCTCTGCCAGCCCGACGTGCCTGGGACCGGTCCCACTGCGGGGTCCTGTGTGGAGTGGGGGGATGCTCTGCAGTGTCCCATACAGAGCTGGAAAACCCCCTGGGGGGTGTTTTAAAACCAAAACAAGATTTGGGCTGCGAGCATCCCTACAGCCGAGCCCCAAGGAGCCTCCAGCTACCAGTATCTGACCTGCCACGAATTTCTACCCTCGCCTGGGCTGGTGCCCCAGTGAAGCTCACATGGAGCCTGGGACAGCTCAGCATTTACCCCGCAGCTGCAGAGCTTGCAACAGGGAAGGGAAGTCCTTCTTCATCGTTTGTGCACACTCACAAAACGAAATGAAGGGTGATATCCCTGCTTCCTCCCCTGCTCCCTTCTGCATGCACTCAGGCTCCTTCCCTCCTTCTCCTCACTCCCTGCGCTCCCACGAGTGAATTGGATTAGTCACCTTCTTAATTAACTGTGCTGGTGTGAGCTCTATTAGGTATTAAATGTTTGTCACAATCCAATTTAAAAAATCCATCCCAGCAGGCCACAGGTTTAGGAGGCACCAGGGGGGGTTGCAGCTCTCACACCGGGGCTTGAAGGGGTGAAGCCAAGTGAGACTGGGGGCACTGGTGGGTTGTACTTCCCCCCCCTGCCGCAATTCCTTGATACCCCAGAGGGTAGTTTCGCCTTTGGGTAAGGTCATCCTTGCTCTCTCAGCAAGGAAGGGGTAAACACAAAGCTGACACCCCAAGGACAGGCAGGGATGTCCCCATGTCAGCCCCACGCACCCCCCGAGCCAACGAGTGTTGAAAGTTGGGATGGAGCTGGGTGAAAACCATGATGGAGCTGTGGTATGCAGGCTCTGCCCAGCAGCAGGGTGCCTGGCAGCATCAGTAAGGCTGGGCTGGGCAAACCAGCCGTTTGGGGGGGCTAAGGGCGTTGTTGATGTGCAGGCTGGATGCTGTCGGAAGGGAGATGCCATCAGCACCCTCAGCACTGAAGGCAGCATTCGTTTTGAATGAATGCCTGCACCGGGGATGAATGTGGTTTAGCTTCTGCTTTAAAGCCCACCCAGCTCCTGAGGCTGGGCACGGAGCATCCTTCTGCAGCCCCCCCCGTGGTCCAGCCCCCTCTCTGGGCCGTGTGCCCCACGGGAGATATCCCAGGCTCCCCATCCCACTGGTTCCCTTCACCACTTCTCGGCTCTTTCATCTTTTTCTCTCTCTTCTAGACCATTTCTGACCCACAACAAACTTTCACCTCTTGTCTTAGTTCCCTTAATAGCCTCTGCAGAAGGAGTTTATTAAAGCCTGGTGGAAACTCTGAATTCATTACGGCTCCTTATGCTCCGTCACACAGCGCTTTGCTGGCTCCCTCAGCTCAGGGCTCTGGTAGTTTATAAGGGCCCTGTGGAGCACTTAGGCTTGTTTCTTCCTAGCCCAGATTATTATTAATCATTTTTATGTCTTTGTTAATTATGTATCATTAATTATTTATTGTTATGTTTGGATTTGTTTTCTCCCCACACCAAATGGTGGGACTCACTGGGCTGAGATGCTTCCCAGCATCGCCCTGTGTGTGTTTTGCCACAGAGGAGGTGAACCACTGACTGGATGGGTGGGCAAAGAATCATTCTGCACAGTAAATTATATGTAATTCAGCATTTTTAGTCCAAAAAAAGCCTCTTGAGTGAACCCTGCAGGTACCCGGGGGGGTCTTGGTGTGTATCCATGGCCACACACCTCACCCACAAAGTCCTGATGCATTCCAGGAGGAGAGTCCACAATGAGGAGCCTCATATTTGTGGCAGTGGCAAAAAGCTTAATCCCTTTAAATTTCTCTGTATTGATTGTGGCTTTACAGCTAAATCACTCACTGCAGCGACACACGAGCTTCCCCATCACAGTGCATTAGTGGCTTTTGGGACTCCAGCCATCCCACAGCAGCACCTCACCTGCTGTCCCTATCCATGGGGCTCTGGCAGCACCCAAGCATCCTGCATTTCCAGCCTGAAACGGGAATTCCTGGGCAGGCCCAGGAAGGAGAAGCTGGATGCAATGAGTCCCCTGCATGGACGTGGGTGCAGGTGCTGATGTGCTGGGGCACTTGGCTGGGAAAGCAGCTGCAGGGGGGTTGTCACCCATCGAAGAGGACAGGTGGAGTTATATGTGCCTTAGATCATAGATCTGCTTCAGGTGCCATATCTTCCATCCCATACCTACAGGAGCAGGCCCCTCCTGTCCCCAGAATACATCACCCTCACTGGGATAGAGGGCTGGGTGGGGAATAAGAGGGATTTGGAGGTGTTATTGATTCCCAGAGCAAAGAATCTGATGCTCTGGAGGATTTTTTCTTTCCAGCAATCAATGGAAATGTGTTTATCAGGAAACCATGGTTGACCCGGACAAGTGTTTTACTGATGTAAACAAAGCTGTGGAGAGAGATGGGGGGGAGAAGAGATAAGGAGAGTTGGGAGAGGAGAGACAGACATGGAAAGAACCAGGAGCAGATGAAAGGGATTGAGATAAGGAGGGATCTGCCGTTCCCTGTTGAAGAAAACAGGAATAGGGGTATGCACCCACCCTGAGCTTAGCACAGCCCCCTGTTAGTGGTGGACAGGGGCTGCCAGGTACTGGTGGGCAGGGGGGCATCACTGCCTGTCCTGGTGGGATGCCTCCAGGTGGACAGAGGGATATCACTGCCTGCCCCAGTGACATGTCTCCAGCCCATCCAGGCAACTCCTCGGGGAGCAGAAAGTTGGTTTCCTTAGATTAGCAGGAGTGCAAGGCAGGGGAAGGAGCGAGAAGGGCAGGTTTCCATGGAAATGGGAGCTGGCAGGAGAGGTGGCGAAGGCAGAACTGGCAGCATGAGCCCTGGCAGGGGTGATGCTGTGCCCTGCCCCTCATTCCCAAGGGAGGGCTTCTCCCTGCAGTTTTAGGGTATTAATTGGAGCAGAAATTAATCTCTTCGTGTTGGAGATGTGCTTTTCCCTGATGCTTCGGTAACGGATCTTTTCTTCTTCCTCCTTATCATCATTTATGCTGTAAGATCGTCAGGAATGACAAGAAGCAAATGCCCAGCCTCGAAATGTTGGGTTGGGAATGAGAGTAGGCAGCAGGTTTGGAAAAAAAAGAGCAGTTTCAAATGTCAGGGGAATTCGTGTGATGAGGATGTGGTTAGCAGAGGGCAGCCAGGCCAGCAGGTTAATGTGCCTACCCTTTGCAGAATGAACCAGGGGACATTTAATGACTCTAAGTAGCGAGGGCTTGGGTTTTACATCTGGTCTTAAAAATCCTGTTAAATCCCAGGCGATCTCTCACTCATCCATATCTCAGCCTTGGTCCATGTTTCAGTTCCCAGGTAGGAGTAGCACAATCTTTCATTCCTGCCCTTCCACATCCCCTTCGTATCCCAGTTATCTGGAGGAGAAATCCTCATATGGGATCCCACAAGGGCAGAGCAAGATCCAGCTGGGAAAAACACTTCTAACATCACCAGAGCGTTGCACACGTGGGTCCTGCATAAGCAGTGGGATGAGCATCCTGAAGAGCATCGCTTGGGAGCTGGGGAAGGCGTGTGCCTCCTTCCAGCTGGGAGGGAACCTCTTCTCCTCTGCCCCGGGCTGGGTAAAGCAGAGATGGAGCTGATCATGCCACAGAGAAGAATAAGGCATTATCCTGGGGTTCCATACAGCTGGAGGAGGGGACGTGTGTGCCGTCGCTGCATCCTGCACGTCTGTGCTCTGCTGGCAGGGTCCCTCATATCCAGCTCCTGTGCTGGGTGCAGGGGGAATTTAGGAGCCCGTTCAGCAGCCCATGGATGAGGACCCTTCCATTTGCAAACCCTGCTCCAGCACCAGTGTCATGCTTTTCTCCCAGATTCAGTGGGATTTGAGGCAGGGTTTGACCACTACCTGCAGTTGGAGACCACACTGCAGAGCAGTGGAGAACCTGCCCTCCTCCCCCAGAGCTGGTCCTCACCCCACAGCACTCATTTGAAGCCACACAGCCCTGTGTGAACCTCCAAGTGTCACCATCCCAAGGAAGGATCCCAACCCCACCACCAGTGGGATAGAAGGGACACCCCAAACCATGTGCCTATGGTGCTGGCACACACCTCTCTCCTGTGCTGGGGCACAGGATTCAGTTCACTGCTGAGATTCAGTCCAGCGTGGGCTCCCTTCCTCCTAAAATAAGTGTATTTGGGGAATGCCCTGCTGCAGTAACCAGTGGGATTCATCATTACCTGCTCAGTACCAATGCTGGGTGCTATTAAACAGGACACTAAGGGAATTAGAACAGATCTAAATCTGCAGGGTACAAATTGACCTATTAGCCAATGCCAAGCTGGGGATGATTTCTTCAGACTTACTTTCTCTTTTGAGTACTTTTTGCACCTGAACCTCCACACCTCTCTGCCCAAACTGGGGAAAAACCTCAGCTTTGTTTTCTAGGGAAAGGCACCGGCTGCAGCCACACCAGCTTGTCTGTGTGCCCAGCTCCTCAGGCATCATCCCACCCACAGTCATAAACCACTCTCCCGAAGGGAATCTGCCTTCCCAACCCCAGGCAATTAGTATTTGCCTCTCACCCCGATGTGCTGGGGTCTCTTATCCCCTCTAAGCTTTTATCCTCTCTTGTTATCCCCTTTGGTGTCTAATCCTTCCTCAAATCCCACTAAGCCGCTGACGTGGCTGTGCCCAGACTCTGTCAGCCATCCAGGGATAAGTCCTGCATCCAACGGTGGGATGCTTTGGGATGCTATGAACCACAACCAGAGCAGATTCATGAGGGAGCACCAGCCATCCTTATTAGGTTAAAAATTAAATTGGGGTGAAATATCAGCTTTTGGGGGGCATTTGCTCCCAAATCCTGGAGACAGCTACAGACAGCTCCCAAATCCTACAGACAGCTATTCCTGGTCTCTTGACCTTGATAAAAGCATTCACTGCAAATGAGATCAGAGGCACCAGTACAGTTCATTGCCGGCTTGGGCTCCATCCCGAGTTGTGGGGTTCCCTAGGGCTTGGTGATGGGACAAGGGACACCCCAAGGGATCTTCTTGCCTTGCTGCATCTCCTCCAGGGCTTTGCAGAGGGCAAAACTCTCAGCACTTTGCTCTCCCCAGGAGCCGTGGCTCCCTAAGCTCAGCCTGGCAGAGTCACTGCAAACTCGTGACACTTGCGGGTACCACCAGTTCCTTTCTCCTCCCTTCTTTTTTTCCTCCTGGGCACTTGGAAATAAATGTTTGAGTGCAAAGAAGAGGGGAAGCAACCCAAAATCTTCCATTTATGATCTATTCATGGTGTATTTGGTATTAAAAATGCCCCATGGTGTCCCACGCCCAGGGCTGCAAGTGCCACCCCCTGCATCACAGGCCTGCAGTGTTCATCGCCCCTCGTTATTTGGCAATTACCCACTAATTACTGTATTCTCATTCCCCAGCCTTCCTCCCTGCACCCCGCAGCCTCAGACCCGTTAGGGGCATCTCGCGTTTATCCCTAATGATGGTGATGCAGCTGAATGCCAAAATCCCAATTTCCCTGTAATTTGCACCGCGGCAGAGCTAAAGCCACCCTGACTTTGTGTCTGTGGGGCTCGTTAGGCGCTAATTATCCTCTGGAGTCACCAGGATGACAGGAGAGAGGGGAGATGTCCTCCGGGATGGCCACAGGGGACACAGAGCTGTGCTGGCCCCGAGGCAGCTCAGCGGGATTTTCCCATCTCGGTTGGAGCGTGCAGGCAGGGGACAGGCAGCATTTGCCAGCAGGAGCACCCCAGAGTGGCTGAGACCTTCCAAACTCATTCCACCCCAACAGGGCTCCCTGACTATGTGGGTGCACCCGGAGAAGTCCCAAACTGAATAATTTAATTTAAAGTCTGTTTAGGGAATTCCTTATTCAGTTTATTCCTCATCCTGCTTAGGGAAACTGAGGCACAGGCACCGAGCCCGGGGCTTTGGCTGCAGGGGTGTGCCACTGCCACCATCCCAGGGCAAGGCAAAGACGGGATGCATCCTGCATTCCCTGCCCAGGAGTGGGAGTCTGCCCATGGGCCGATCCCTCATCCCCCCCCTGCAAGGAACCAGGTGCCAAGCAGTCATTCCTCCATGATACAGGATTTGGGAAGACGTCCCCTGGGAGCCTGCTGGGACCTTGCCTGACCAGGCAGCAGCACTCCTGAGCTGTTCACAAGGGCCATTGCATCCCTTTGCCAACTGGGAATTTCTTGGAATTGCTTGGATTGCTTGGAATTCCCAGGCATTCCATGGTCCTGCTATACCCCACTGGTGAGAAGCATGATTACTGCTTTTCAGGAGTGAAAAAGACAGCTCCAACCATAGAAAATAAATGGAAAAGCCCATTGAAAGTGCCTATTATGGCATGAGATGCTGGTCCTGGTGGGCAAGAGACTCCTCCATACGAGATGGATCTATCCAGGGCATGGATGGATGGAGGGAGGAGGGAATGAACAGAGTGAAGTGGGAAATCCCAGCAATTACCATCTTAAGAAGAAAACAGCAGGGATGTCACCCAATGCAGCTGCTGAACCCCTGAAAAGGTGCCTACGGGACGATGCGGATGCTCCACTTTCCCAAAACCCTTCTAGGGCTGCAAATGCAAATACTTCCATCCCACCAGGGATACACGTGATGCCCATAGGCCCTCCACATTTTTATGCCATTTTAATGGCTCAGATGGAAGAGACAGAGGATTTTTATACTTAAAAAAAAGCTTTTTTGAAGCTGGACGTGTGCCATTCCCAGCAAGGGAACTCAGTCGGGAGCACAGGATTGGGATTAAGCCAACTGGGAGAACATGAACCCCTGAAATTTCCCTTGTTTGACCCCAGGTGTGGGAGAGATTTGGGTTTGCTCAGCACAGGTGCTGGTTTTTGGCTGAGTTGGCAGCACGTGGCTGGCAGGGGGCCAGTCCCCGAGGCAGCAGCTTGGGGTTTTAGCCTTTCCCCGGAGTGAGCACAGCAGCGTCAGCGCTAAAAAAAAATGTGACGCGACGGAGGCGTGAATCAGCAAGAGGAAAATTCCCACCATTTGGGGAGGGAAAGGAGGAGGAAAAATTACAGGCTGGACTCTGTGAGACAACTTTATGGGATGCAGTGATAGGGTGGGAATAGGGAGGGTGAGGAAAGGCACAGAGCTGCGGTGCCAGAGCAGCCAGAGCGGGGGTAGCAATGGGGTGATGTACTGAGGATGGTCAGACAATGATCCTCCAGGCTTGAACCTCAGCTGCCAGGAAGCTTGGGAAAGTTGCTCTGGATACCAAGTCTCAGAGCATCACTGAAAAGTGAGCTTTGTCCCCAAACCCACAGTCCTCTGCAGGGTGCTCAGGTTTGAGCATCCCCAGGTGAAAGGATGCACGAGGCTGGGTATCCCACATGTGTTTTTCCCTGCCAGGTTTCTTGATGTTCATGCACAGGGCAAAGCCTAACCCCAAAATAGGGTAAAAAGTGTTTCAGGGAGGGGGGTGCATCCTTGGGGTGGGATGCTGAGCTCCTGCACCTCATGCTTCTGTGGTGAAAGGTCTTCTTCCACCACTTCTTGGGGTGTGGAGGAGCTTGAGCTGAGGATGGCTTAGGAGAGAGGGCACAGAGATGGGGCAGCATTAGCTCACAGGTAATGTGTGATGGAGACCATAAAAGAGATTGATGTGTGGATTAAAGAGACAGAGGAAAGGGAGGCAAAGGTTAAGCATACAAATAGGTAAGGCTCTAACCAGGAGCAAAGGAAGAGGCTGGGCAGCAGAGACAGTGAATAAAGCACGGACTGAGTGGCTGGAGGGATGGATAAATATGCAAGGGATGGGGGAATCGAGAAAAAAGCCAGGTGGATAAATAAGCAGGAGAATGAGAGCAGTACTGGGGAGCTGAGGGTCAGGGAGAGCTGGGAGGAGGGGAGGAGGGATGGAGATGTGGTACCTGCTGTGCCAGGGCACTCGGCATCTCCGGAGGGGAAAGAAATACTATCAAACCCCAGTGTCTCCCAAATGCAACTCATCTCAATTCCCCTGCCAAGCACCAAGTTGTTTTATACAGCTTCCTATTTTCCCAGCTATATCTGCTCAGACATTAATTTTATGGCCCGAGTCAAAAGAGCTATTTGAGACAAAGCAAGTGGCACCTCAGTATTAACTCCTGGCTGCAGCCAGGCACCAGCCAGCCCCACACTGCCTTCCCTGACCCTTAATGAGCCCTTGACAGGGCTGTGCTACTAATTGCATGGCCTCACACCCAAAAAGGGGGCCCCAGAATGTGCACACATGTGCACACTGCTCCTATTAGCACTCATAGTGGGAGGTTCTGCTGGTGTAGGGTGCCGGCACTGTGGGGAAGATGCAGGGATGTCCTAGTGTTGGAAAGCTGTAGAGGGGCAGAGCAAAAAGCAGAAAATCTCCCTTATTCATAGAGGCATTTTCGATATCTCCTGGAGGAGCAAGCCCTTGTCATGCCCAGCTTTGCTCTTGGCTCACTCCTCTTTTTCCCTGCCACTGGCAAGGGGATTAAATGCTCTTTTTACAGCATGGCTGGGGTGGAGGAAAAGCCCACCCTGGTGATGCTTTGCTCTCCCCAACAGCCATTGTCCCACGCATCCCACGGGGTCAGATGCTGATGGGGCACAACCATCTCGTCCCAGGGACAAGACCCCACAAGGACATGGACCTGGCAGTGGTTGTGCTCCCCACATCATTTGAGACAAGTTTTTACGACTGCTAGGACAGAAACTAGTTTTTACAGCAGTTTTTACAACTTCTAGAACCACTGAGTTGCAGTTCTGGTGTCTCAAAATAGGCTGTCCTTAAAATGTCAGGATGGTTGTCAATTATTCTTCTTTATTATACCAAAGACACTCAGTGAAGCCCAAAAAAATAAAATCATCTGGGTGATATACTCCTCTTAGTAATCAGAGTTAGTAATTAGACTGTTCTTTGTACCATGGTGGTTTTGTGTCCAAGAAGTGTTGGTGATGTTGCCAGAAGCCCTATCCCAAGACCTGAAGCTCTTTGGTTCTTGTGGAGTGTCACCAGCACAACGTTAGAGGAGGATGCACCCCATCACCCCCAAAATTTTGGGATCTTTCTCCTTCATTGCTCTATCTTAGGATGTCTCTTGTTCAACCCCAAGATGATGAGGACCTTGGAGCACCAGCTGGATGCTGATGGGACCCAACAATTGCTAAGCAGTTATTGGGAAAACAGTTGAGAAAATGGGAATGCTAAAAATAAGTGGGAGAAGGAGTATTTCCATTACCTGGAGGCTTTTCCTGGGAGGTTGGTCCAATGGAGAAGGCAGGTGCCAGTGCAGGGTAACAAACACAGGGTTTGCCCACTGATTCCCTCTCTTCAGTGCTCACCAGTGATGCTGCTGGGAATGTTTTCTCTGGAATCACACTGTGATGGGATTTTTTTCCATGAAAGAGCATATCCTGTTGGCTTTCAGTATTGGGGCATATTCCCATTGGGATGGGTTTATGCAGCCAACACTGGAGATTTGTGACTTTGCACTTTCCGTTGGATATATTGACCCCAAGAGCCTGCTGGGATTTCTAAAAATAAAACAAAAATAAGAGAGGTTAAAAAGTCACTTTAGCTGATTCCAATCCTTTGTAAAAAAGGGGTCTGTTCGAGAGGCAGAGGACTGGGTGGCTCACTTGGGTTATTTTCATTAATCCTTATCAGAATGCCCTTTATCCCTTATGACCTTACACCTGGTCCTGCCACCTCTCCGTGGGTGACTCTGGCCATGCACCCTATTCCTCCCCACTCCACCCCATCCCTGCTTCATCCTCAAGCTGTGGTGACTCTGTTTGCTCTGGATTTGTTTAGGGTTTACTGCTATTTTTATTTTGCCCCTGAATTGGAAAGGAGAAGGGACGTTTGGGGAATTGTTTTCCGTTCAGTTTAATTCATTTTTAATCGGCTGATGGTAATGATTTGATACAGACAATCTTCCCCAACTGAGGTTAATCAGGACGGAGTGAGCCTTTCACTTGGTGTTATTTAGAGAGGCATTTTATAGAAATACTGTTAGAGAGGTTATTTAACCATATATTTGTTTTCATTGTGTACACAGCTTTTTCATGGGCTTCCCAGCATTTAATGCTGAGAGATTTTATTTATTTTTGTCATTTGGAGGAAATTCAGGCCTGCCAAAGTGCCCGGGATGGATAGCCCAGGAGGCTGCAGTAATCT
Source organism: Calyptomena viridis (assembly GCA_013390005.1). Taxonomy (NCBI): domain Eukaryota; kingdom Metazoa; phylum Chordata; class Aves; order Passeriformes; family Eurylaimidae; genus Calyptomena; species Calyptomena viridis. The sequence goes on from WEIV01024485.1 coordinate 1,138,324, forward strand.
GTTCAGACCATCTGGGCTCCAGCTCCTGAAGCAGCCCTGGGGGAGGTGGAAAGCTTTAACAAGCTCCAGCCACATCAGCCTGGAAAGCTGAGATTTTTTTTTTAGAGGAATGGTGATGGAGAGATACCCCAATGGAGAAGTGCTGGCTCCTGTCAGTCCCTGCAAAGCAAAGCTGCTCCCAGTGCAGCAGCTCTCTGGGGTGAGCAAGGTTTAGTCCCTGGGGGGGGTGCTGAGGTTTGATCTGGTGGTTTAAGGGCAGAATTAGACCAGGAGACAGTGCCTATCCCACAAAACTTGGCATTCAAACCCTGAAACAGCTAAATGTCCAGCAGCCAAGCTCCAGAGCAAAGCCTTCCAGCCAGTGGGGACTAGCGAGCATCCACCCCACCTCAAAAAACACCCTCCCCCAGGCAGCAGGGAGCAAAGCCAACCCCTACAGAGCAGCTGAGCAAATACTAATTTACTCCTAGAGGTAGAGCAGTACATGGGTAATCCTAGGCCAGGCACACGTGGAAAACCACTTGTCAGCAAAGCCCCTGGGGCTGATGCTTTGCAAGGAAAGCACAGCAGCTCTTGACCCGTCGGAGATGCTCAGGGACCGGAGGGTCCCCAGCGCGGGCAGCGCCTGCGTGGGGCTGCTCTGGCTTTTGGGTTTGTCTTGTTTCAACGAGTGAAGCATCTGTCTGGAGATGGTAAATTATCCCCTCGGCTGGTGTATCGCTAATGTAATTGAGCTGCAGTTAAAGACTCCCCAGGGCACTCCCTTCTCAGCCCGGCAGTTTGCAGCGTGCTCCTTCCTAACCACAGCCCAGCACATCCCCGGGCATCCCCACTGGAAAACCGGCAGCCCCGGCCGCTGTCTGCTACTGGTTTGCAATGCGGGTGTGGTAAAAGCCAGTCCTGATCCAGGATCCAGTGATTTTCAGTCCGTGGTTGCCCATGGGAGGAAATCCCGCGCTGTCAGGGATTGTGAGCTGCCAAGCAGCAGGATCAGCCCCTCATAAGGGGCTCTGTGGAAAACAGGGCTACCCCACATCAACCCCAGAATTATTTTCTGACCTCGCCAAAAACTTCTGTCTCCTTGAAGCCTGTAAGAACCTCCCGTGCATCGTCACTGTGTTTTCCAGGGAGGAAATTTGTCTTTTAATTTGTGCAGTGAGCAGCCTGGGCAGCACAAACCCACCACCCAGCACTTCACAGAGGGTGTTATTTTAACCCTGAAGGTGTTTTCCACCACACTGCCTGTTTCCTGCCAGCTCCTTGCTTTTATTTACTATAAAACCCAAAGTATAGGTGGCAGGTCACCGCAGAGAAGCAGTTCTCCGTCTGCTCTCAGGCAATCCTAGTTTATTCTTTTTAAGAGGAAGCTTGTGGCTACAGATTAAACCCAAAAGCCAGAAGAACCACTCTTCATCCTGGTGCTGCTTCTCAGTTCTTCAGTCAAATCCTTCCCCTTGACCCCGAAAGAGCTTAAATTTCCTGTGCCCTGTGTTATATTCAGCCTTCCCCAGGCCCTCTCAGAAGTGTGGAGAAGGCATCGGTGAGTGTTTAAATGCTGTCCCCAAATCCCTGTGGGGATGGCAGAACAAGAGTGCCAGCTGTCGCCGTGTTCCTCAGGGAGGGCTGTGCCCCGTGGTTTGCAGCAAGCTCAGCTCCGTCAGGTGCCCTTTTGCAAGCAGCAAAGCAAAGAAATAATTGGAGAGAGATGCTAAGTGCTTCATCTCCCATTCTTTGCTCATGTGCAAGTTAGAATTAGGAAAAACTCCCCCAAATTCTGCAGGGAAGGTCGCAGTGTGGTGTCGGGAACTGTGTTCTGCCCCTGCACGGCAGCTCACCCCCCCCCTTTTATTAGCATTTTATTTGCTTTTATTAGCTTTTAATCAGCTTTCCCCTCCCGGTGCTCTGGGGTGGGGGGCTGCACAACTCCCTGGCTGTGCCAGGGCCACCCCCCACACCCCCGTACTTATTTATAGCTTCTATTTTCCCCTCCGAGCCGTATTCCCTCTTAGCGGTGCTAAAGCCAAACGAGCACAAAATCTGATAAGCGCAAGGTAGCGGTTTTCCCCCTGAGGGATACATTATTTACGAAGCTTATCGATTGTGGGAAACAACCCAGGGGCGTTCCTACATGAGCTACATCCCCTCTTACACCAGAGCTGTTAATTACCTGGAAGCTGCCACCAGCTCCTCCGCCTGATAGGGTTTAGGAATGTAAGGAATATCACACCCTCCTGGCAGTCTCCTGGCGCTACTGGAGATGGGCATCGTTCTCACTTAAACCCCGCATACTCCATCAGTCATCCAAATTTGCCTGCCTCAGCTCCCAGCCATCGCTCCCGTGCTGCCTTTCCGTGCCGTAAAGGGCTCTTTAGTATCTTCTTTAGTATTTCCCTGCCTTGACAGTTCTTATAGGAAGCCATGAAGTCACCTCTCAATCTTTGTGATAAACTAAGCAGACAGAGCTCTCTAGAGCTGGAAGTTTCCCCATCCTTGGGGAGTTTTGTGACTTTCTATAACCACTCCAATCTCTCTCTGTCCTCTCGAGGAGCGTGGGCACTGGACCTGCTGGCACAGTCCTTGTCCTCAGTCCTTGTCCTAGGTTAGAAGAGTGCTATATAGGGGATGGCACGGTACCCTACTCCCCCGTGGCACCCTGAAGGGTGCAACCCATCCTATACCATCCAGGAAGCCTTTTCCGTCCCCTTGGAAAAAGCTTCCAAGCTTATTTTTCTTCCCCTAAGCTGCTCTTGAGTTTACAGACTGGCTTCTGGAAGATGATGGTCGTGTGGGGGGAGCACAGGCAGCTTTGGCAGAGACTGGGGTGGGCAACACCAACGGGATCACAGAATGGTTCAGGTTAGAAGGGAACACTGGGGGTCAGCTAGTCCAACCTCCCTGCTCAAGCAGGACCTCCTGGAGCACATTACCCAGATGGCTTTTGAATATCTCCAGGGAAGGAGACTCCACAGTCTCTCTGGGATGTAGCACTCGGGGCTGTACCGTAAGAATTTAAGGATCTTGGCAACAAAAGCACTTCTACTAATATCACACAGATACTCTTTTCATTTAGAAGAATAAAAGGGCCCTAGAGCCGTTGCCCAGCTCTAGGTATGGAAAATCGAAGGCTCAGGGACGCTCCTCCACCCATGGAGGGGGAGGAGGGGCATCACCGGCTGGAAGAGGTGATCATGCCATCAGGGAAGCTGCAACAGAGATCAGCTGAAGGATAACGGAAAGATAACGTCAGTAATTAGGCCTGCAATGAAGATTAAGTGCTGGGATTGCAAAGGAGGACAGGGATGGGGTGTAAGTACCTGCTCAGGGCTGGTGCAAATCAGTATAATATCACTGACCTGAGTCTCAGCTCCCACCCCTGTAACCCATTCCAACTATGATTCTTCAGGGAGAGGAGAATGGCTGATAAAGGAAGCAATAACAGCAAAAAAACTATAAAACCATAATGAAAAATAATTAGAATAGAACCATTGGTATGGGGATTGTTACGAATGCAGGGTAGGTGGATGAAGGCAATGAGGAACACTGAGCAAGAGAGGCTGGTGAAGGGCTGATGGAGACACCGACTTGTCTGGATGGAGATGCGGATCTCAAAATTGTAATGGGAATAATTATGCCTGTAATGGGGTGGTAATAAAGATAATGGAATCGTAATTGAGGAGGGGATGGCTGTAAAGGAGGAGGTGCAAGTAACAGCCTTGTAAAGGAGATGATAAGAAAGATAATGGATGGTAATGGGGTTGTTGCTAAAGGTAATGGAGTTATAATGAGGCGACGACTGCAGCAGGTAGAAGGGAGAAGGGGATGGTCGGTTTAACGAGGACTGTGATGCAGAGAGGATTCTATTTCTGATTCATCATGACAGGCAGTGCTGGAGGTGACCATGAGGCTAATAATAACTGAAGGGTCAATCCTTAAGACAAATGCAGCCATGCCATGAGCACGGCAGGACCGCAGTCCCTGGAGACGCAAGGTGAAGGAGGATCCTGGGGAGGGAGGAAGCTGTGCTGCAGCATGAGGTACAGGGCACAGAAGACAAAAAGCACCATGACAAATGACCTGGCCAAGTCCTGCGAGGTTTGCTTTTTAGGGCAGGGCTACCCTTCAGGCTCTTGAACCTAGGAGAGAGGGATAGAGTGTGGGAGAACAGCAGCTAGTGATGGCCACATGCCCCCAGGGAGGGCATCCCACTGGAAGGACACGGGTGAGGAGCCACTGCAGCAGAGATGATGGTGATGGGGACAGGCTGATGACCAGAGGGAGGAATTAGAAAGGGCAGAGTTGGTCCTTGCAGCACGGGGGGGGCACACAAGTGAGCACATCAATGGGCATTACCACAGGGGGGCAATTCAGAAATAAGTTGATGACAGCATTCATTGAGGTTTTTGGTTTAACTCCTGTGTGATGCATCAGCTCTTCACCTTCCACTGGATCTCAGCCAAATGTCCCCAACCCTTTCTGCAGAGCAGGTCACCCTCCCAAGGCTGCTTGCCACAATCTACAGCCAAGCCCCATCCCATCCACCACAGCTCCCCTAGCCATGAGCCAGTTATCCTGTCAGAGGAGAAAATGACATTCGTTTCACTTGACAAACCCATGTCAGTTGTCACTTTCTAACCTCATTATCCTCCAGGTAGGTTCTTACAGATTGATTGCTTAATAACATTTTCTTGCATTGTTCTCCAGTTTGAAGCCTCCGACTCCTGGCATTGCCGTACTGCAGATCCCAGCCTGCCCTGGGCTCCTGCAGCGTTGGGAAAACCCTGAACACTTCCAAGGTTGGGTTAACTCTGGAAGTATGCCCAAGGGGGGTTTCAGCAGGTCCTGCCAACACTAGCACACCTGACTGCTCTAAATACCCTGGAAGGTCTTCTCTCTAAGCTTGGGCTTCTGCCCGGTTTAATCATCCTGTCCTAATTAGCTGGGTGCAAGGAAAGGCTAAAGCAAAGTCCATGATGAATCCCTTAGTTTTCCTCCTTCATTTAAGCAACATGCTGGGGCTTTCCTCAGTACTCCTCCTTCCTGTGCATTTACAAAAGGGTTTTGCCCAGCATTAGAATGGACACCCTGTTTGTTCCACACCTTTGTGTCTCCAACTTGTAGCTGCACAGCCACTGCTCCCTTGTCCCTGTTTCCAGGTCTCTGGCATCGGGTCCCCTTTTCTGCAGCTCTTCTTTGTGTCTGAGGTTCATCAGGTCTCTGTACCATCTTCCTCTTTTCCCTCTGCCTCGGGATTAGTTGTTGTGGTGCCCCTGATGCAGTCACTTTAAGTAATTGCCAACTTCCCTGCGCTCCTTAAGCCCTGGAATTACCTTTCCTAGAGATGCTGCCTACTGATTCCCTGAGATTTTTGCAGCCCATTATCCTTACTCTGCTGTTCTCACTACCTTTCTCATGGCATTCTGGGCTCCACTATTTCATGACTTACTTTGTGAAATTACTTTCCACTCTTTTCAGCCAGTTCTGCTCTATTAGCCCAAATCAAGCCCCAAATAGCAGCTTTTCCAGTAGCTCTCATCACCATTAGAAAGGAGATGTTGCACTAACACACCCAGGGGACTGAACAGCTCTGTCCTGCTGTATTGCTCGGTGATGGAGTGTAAGATGCCATTTACCACCAAGCTGGAGGAACTCTGTGTTTTAAGACTCACTCACACTCACCCACTCCTCCTCCTAACTCACATGAGGTCTGTCCCACCAGTTTCACACCTTTTAAGTTATCTGCAATGAAGTTGCCTCTTCCCAGCTCCTTGCTCATCTACAGGACAAGTGCACCCCATCCTCAGTACACTCCTTTCCTTCATTCCTCACTTGCTCCCTCCCAGCAAGTCCTGTTCATCCCACCAAATCCCTGCAATGCTCTTTAAGACCCAGTCTGAGAAAGGTACTAAGGTGTCTACATCAGCTCTTCTATTTGCCAATGCTCAGCCATGTGTTTACAGACACATTCACCCTGTTATTTGCTTTCTCATCCCTTTTCTGACCTCACCACCTCCATTTCTCCTGCCATTAGTTGGCATTTCTTCTGTTCACCTGTGGATACATGATACCTCCTTACTCTGACAGCCTGCTGGCATGACCAGGTGCCTTTCCTTCTTAAGGAGATCCTAACCTTCCCCTTGGGAGGAGGCTCCTTAAATATCAAGTCTCTGGCTCTGCTGGTCCCCAGCCTGTCTCCACCAGCCACCTCTCAGCTCATTTCACCCAGGGCTCCCCAAAACCTTTGGATTCTGCCTCTGTTTCCAGCACACAGGGTTTAGTGGTCTTAAAGTACCATCTGCACATGTCCAAGCAGAAGGGGAGAAGAAATATCCTTCAAACGCAAAGGACCTGGGAAATAAATAGAAGAGATAAAAAAATATTAAAGGTGGAAAAAAAAAAAGTAAAAAGAAGAATACAGGAGATTGCACCAGCCTCAGAGATAACCCAGGGATATTTTTTATCATGAAAAGTCCATTTTCAGTCACAGATGGGACTTTTTCCTCTTAATCACTTTCCCAACAGCAAACCATGAAGTCACAATAACCCCACTCACCAAAGGACAAAGCAATTGCAAGTCCTTTCCCTCCTGGACAGTTGCCAAATCAAACTCTGATAGATACAGGGAAAATAATAAAAAACAAAAACAAAACACACACACACACAAATCCCTCAAAACCCCCCAAAACAAACCAAAAAAACCCCACTACAACAGGTCTCCCAAAGGTAAAACAGAACAAGGGTGAAGGATAGGAGGGGAAATTGGAAGAGAAGCTCTGCTCAACTTCAGGATGAACTTGTGCACAGAGCCCTTAATGACTAACCAGCCATGGCTGCCTGGGGAAGTTTGTAGAAAAACCTCCCATTTTTGTCAGCACCAGAGGCTCCAGCTCTGATAAATAACAAGTTGGAGCTTTGTGAGCACTGTCATGCAATAGAAATCAATGAAGGCAAAGGAGCCCTGAGGAGAAACCCTAATAGTTTTCATGTGCTGCTGTTTGGGAGCTTTGTACAGGGAAGATGTCCCTCATTCCCAGTACAGGGAAGGCCAGGGAGCTCAGGAGTTTTCACAAGGATTTCAAGGGATCAGGATATTTGCTGGTAATTTTGAAACAGAGCTGCACACGCTGCCTGATATAGGAGAAAAACATGAAAGCAGCCAGTGCAGAGTTAAAAAATATGGTAGTTAATGGGAAGGCACCAGGACAAGATGCTGGTAAGGACCAACACCTTGTCTACCAGCCCTAGGATAAAGCATTTCAGCTGTTTGGAGCCTGCCTTCCCACAGAGCTCTCTGCTCTGCCAGTCTGTGAGCAATATTATCCACACTGAGAAATGGCCAGGGTTGAGGGCTCCCCCAGTCTCCGATTGCCCTTCAGGGATGTCAAGATAGAGACAAAGAACAAAGGCAAGGGCCAAGGGGGAGGGACAGTGAGGCTGACCTGATGCTGGCAGCCAGAGGGAGACTGGAATAAGGGCTTTCCTTCCTAGTTAAGGGAAACCCTAGGGAGTAAGGGCTGAACTCTCCTATTGTTCTCTACCTCCTGCTTTTCCCTAAGCTCCCACTCTTGTGTCTTCAGAGCCTCCAAACATCAGCCAAAGCCCCTCCAGTCTCTTGGTAGCCCAAGGGGGCAAATTTGGGTGCTGGGTGCAAGGTTTGTGTGCTGGGGCGTCTGCAGCAATGGGACCAGCTCCTGTTGCTGATGGCATCATCCTCATCCTCACATCATCATCACAGGGATACATCCTGATGCCATCAAGGGATTAGACAGCCCTGAAGTGTGGCAGGAGAGTAGAAAACCCAACTGTGTGAAGGCATCAGCATCTGCCCATAACCTTGGGATGTTTCTGAAATAGCTGGAGAGAGAAGAAAGTAAAAAGGGAGATAAAATCCTCATTATACAGAAGAGGAAATTGTTATTTTGGGTTTTGTAGATGCCTGAGTGTTGGTGTACATGGTTCAAGCTTCCTGAGAAACTGTACCCTGTGGGAAAATCCTACAGGATGCAATAGCAATGCAGCTAATGGAGTTACCCTGAAACCTGCAGGATTTAATAGCTTGGGATGCTCTTTCTAATAGTGGTTTTAACCATCCAATGCAGGTTTTCTTATGGCAGTGAGAATTATTCTTGCCCTTTCAGCGAGTACGATTCACAAAAACCTGCAAGAAAGCTGTTTTCCATTAAGCTCTATTGCTTTCAAGGGGGTAAAAAAGGCCAGGAAACATAACTCAAGATACATTTCCCCAAAGTTATGGTTTCTTCCTAAGTCTTAGTTTAAATAAGGATAGTTGGACTCTCAACTCTTGGCATCCATGGTCGTCTAGTTTGGAATAAAAACCAGGCATGTCACAGCTGAAGAGCAAGAGCTCATGGGTCTCACTGAGACCCAGCTTTGGGCTGAACCCAAATGTACAGCTTCCAGTCCAGGGTTTGCCACACAAACTAACAGAAAGGTTTTCATGGTCATTGCAGTGGTTTCCAAGTAGTGAGAGATACAACTTGTTTATAAAACAGTAGAAGTCAGTAAGAACTGGGCAAAAATTCACTGGTATCCATGACAAAAATGGAGTCAAACCAGCTCCTAGGATTAAAGGCTTGGAGGAAGAAGGGAAAGAGGGTTCTCTGATCCAAAGAGGAGTCCTGCAGAGAATGGGCTGCCTTGTCCATGTCCTGCAGGATGACTGGTCCCTCATAGGGAAGAGCATGATGGCACATGTAGTGGGGGACACTTGGCTACTGGGTTTGACATCTCTGGCTTGGAGCTTCTCAGTGAGATTAAAGCTGAGCAGCCACTCCAGTCACTCCCACACACACCCCCCCTTCAAGGGATGGTCCTTGGCAGCCTCCTCACTTAGGAACACAGAACAGATGCTGCAGCGAGGTCCTGACACCCTCCCACCATCACCATGACCAGCCTGCAGCCCCAGCCAGGGCTGCCAGGGGTGCAAGTGCTGACTTGAGTGGAGACACCACAGAAGCTGGTTTTGGGGCACTCAAGGCATCCTAGATACCCTTGGCCACCTCTGCCTTTAGGGATGTGATTTCCTCCACCTAGTGCAGGACCAGTGATACACAGGGACTGCAGAGTCCCTGTCACCACCTGGATGCACCCTGTGCACAGCTGGGGAAGAGGTTGTCTGCTCCAAACACAGCTGATGAGCCCAGGACCATGACATCATCTCCCATGGCAGACAAGCAGCAGGAGTGGATTCATGAGCTGTTTCACCTGGGCATCAGCCCAGTCTGAGTCAGCCTGTGGGCAAGCAGCAGCAGCTGACGTTGAACCATCAGAGCTGGGCCTAAAAACAAAATTAGAAAGGGAAAAAAGCATTCTTTCCTTCAATTCTGTCCCAGACCTCCCCACGGAACACTGAGATTGAGGCAAGAGAAGATGGCAAAGCCCAGGAGTTTGGAAGCACAGCTCTGGATTGAGCATGCCAGGTGTGCAGCAGCAGCAGAGAGGGAGCTCCCAGTGATGCCATCTCCCTCGTTTTTAGGAAGGAAAGAAAAACTAAGCAAAGGAAGCATCCCAAAGGCCATGTCAAGCCCCAGGTAGCTGGTGCATAAAGCTGTGACCACCATGCTGTAAATCCTCACCCACATCCTTTGGCTTTTGTGCTGGCACTGCCTCCCTGCAGGCTCAGTCACGCTCTCCAGAACAGTATATTTGGGTAATTTATTCTCCCCTGGCAAGCTCAGCTCACAGGCAGCATCTGGCTCTCTGCAAAGGTCACTCTGCTTTCTTAGCATCAGCCCTCCAGCCAGGTTTGGCAACAGGGCACCAAGACTCACCAAAATTTGGCTTGGCAGTAATTTCTCCTCCCTCCCCTTAGTGTAAACCAAGTTATACTGAAACATGGCTTGAGAGATTTCCTTTAAAATAAATATTCAGGCTTCAGTGCCATTTTTCAACTAAAGCTACACAAAGTTTAACTACATACAGGTTTGTGAGCTCTTTTGATATGCCTCAGTTTGCCTTTGCCAGCCAACACATTACTCCAGCAGGCAGACCTGGAGCAAAGCCAGGGGCTGGAGCAGTGCCCACAGGATGCTCCACCACCACTGACAGCACTCAGCAAGGCTCACAGACCTGCTGCTCAGAGCAGATTTGCTCCCTCACTGTCTTACCTTGTCCCAGGCCCTATTTTTCTGTGCATTTGGCAGTATGTGATGGTCCCTTCCAGCAGCAATGGTACTGCCTCCCAGCCCTGGGAAGCAGGGACTTCCACAACTAATACACTTCTATGACTGTTTAAGATTTGATTTAAGCTCCTGCTGTCACAGCAAATTAAAACAAAATAATTTTTAACATGCCGAGGAAGGCTGACATGAAATGCAGGCAAGTTTCCATCACTTATCCCAAAACCCACTTAGACTAAGATATAAGGAAGAAGGGTTTTTTACAGTAAGGGAGGTGAGGCCCTGGCACAGGTTGCCCAGAGAAGCTGTGGCTGCCCAAACCCTGGAAGTGTCCAAGGCCAGGTTGGACAGGGCTTGGAGCAACCTGGGATAGTGGAAAGTATCCCTGCCCATGGCAGGGGATGGAATGAGATGAGCTTCCAGGCCAAAATATTCTATGATTCTATGAAAATCCCATGCTAACAAGAATGTAACTACAGAGCTGAAGCACAGAGCTGGAGCTGTAGGAACACAGCAGAGTCACAAGTGTTGGATGGACGGATCCCATCAGCATCAACACCTTTTACTTCAGCATTTTGGACTCCCCAAACTAGAAAAAACCCTTCTTTTTAAACTCAGCTCAACTTGAACTTGCATTGTCCTATAGAGGAAAGTGCCTGGTGAGACCATGAGCTACAGGATGGATGGACCCACCATAGGTGCAGCATGGACATGGTCCAATGTTGAAACATAACAACAAGCCATTAGATAACAAGCCATGATCTCTCCTATGTCTCCAAAGCCTTTGTGCATCTCACAGAGCCATAAATCAATTTCCCGGCTTTCTCAGGATTGGATTCATACCACCAAAGCCTCAGGTCACACACAGTCAAGTGCTCCATGGGAATTCAAAGGTCACTGGAGTGCTTTTTGAAAAATATTACTTAAGCTCCTTGGAAAGGCAGGTGCTTCAGTGGGGGCTCTATCAGGTTTATAGTCATGTACAGAAGCATTATCCAGCAAAAATACAGAACATGATATCCAGCAAGAAAAAACAGAGTTTTGTTGAGCTGCTGACTGGGTTTTAAATGGGGAGAGGGAACATGGCAGCTCAGGGGAAGCAGTTCCTTATTTCAGTGTCCAGGAGCTTCTCCCCATCCAGATGCAATGCTTCCAGCTGGAACAAGATTCCCCTCCCATCTTTAACAGACACACTCATCATTTCTCAGGGCAATAATCCAAGCAGAACACCCAGAAGAAGCTCTAGGGCATATGGATTGTGTTTGCCTAATTTGCTCAGGGCAGAAGTTTCCAGTGTCTCCAGTAACCCCAGGTGGGAACAGCCCTGTTGCCTCTTGACAGTTGTGCCCCTGACTTTGGAAAACAAAAGGCATCTTACTACATTCAACTGTTCCTCTAAATTTTGTTTAGACCACATCAAACTCTGTATGCTCCAGAGCGTCCATGATGTTCAGGGGTAAGAAGGCTCTCAGGTCACCCAGGAGGGGCAGAAAATCTGGTGACAGGCACTGGCACAGCAGAGCTGCAGGAGCAGCTCAGAGGAGATATAAAAGCAGCTCAGAGGCAGAGCATCATCTGGGCACACCATGAGGTCCTGGCATGAACCAAGCTCCCCCTCAAAACCACTGATGGGGAAACAGAGAGGGGACACAGGTGATGTGATGAGACCTTCCCACTCTGCCTTCTCCCATCTATGCCTGACAGCCAGCTGTGAGGAGCTTAAAACTGGAGGTTGGATTTTAAATGTCAGTCTTCTCAGGGTGTGAAGGCTTAAAGACAATACTTGAATCTTCCCCAAACACGTGGCTTTCCTTATGATTAACTGCTAAGTCCTTCTACCATCCCAGCTTGACACAGACCAGGGGTCCACCACACATCCAAAAAATGGAGCACATATATATGCTAGTATCTTATATAAATGTGAGATACAGAAGAGGACACAGCATCACAGAAAATGAGACACAGCAGAAAATCAACACAAGGAGAATGCCTGAACTCCAGAGCGCAGGACCCAGGTCACAGAAGATTGATGTATTTGCTCTTCCAAGACTCCCAGGAAGGCAGCAGGCCAGCAGCATGCTAATGCACACCCTGGAACCAGACAGAAGCAGCACTGCTCAGTCCTCTGGCATTTCTTTCTGCTCAGTATCAAAGGCAACTTCCCACAGACAGTACACCAAACTTGGGATACTCCACTTGGAAGCACAAAAAAACTCCTGCTCCTTCTTACCCCTATCTCCTGCTTGTCCAGAGCACCCCCAACCCCTGCCTTTACCACAGAACTCAGCTGACATAAATGAGCACAAAAATCAGCAGAACCACATGGGCTCATAGCAGTTGATCCACCAGCCTAATTAGTTGTGGCTGGTACCACCCCTCTCATCACCCATCTCACCTGTCACAGCTGCAGCAGCTTTAGAAAGGAGAAACTCAGGGAGAAGAAGGTGGAATTTTGAATTAACTGTTAGCAATGCTTGGTGTTTCTTTGGTTTCTCCAGAGCAGCCAAGGCAGGTGTCTGCCAGACTTGATCCCCTGCCAGGAAACATAATCATACACCAGAATTATTATAATGACTGGCAACCAGAAAATCTTGTGTTGCAGCATCTTGCAGCACTTTACAAGCAGTAGTGAGTGAAAGCCCCTCAGTAAGGCACACCAGGGTGCCACGGGCTAAACACCAACACGCCCTGCTTTCAGGGTGTCCATGTATTTGGTCAGGAAAAGCTCTGAGTACAGGCAGTCCTGGCTCACTGCCTGTCCCTGACCAGGTGGTTTTGGCCCCATTGGCTCAGATTGAGGTGGCAGTTTGTGATAAAAGCCCAAAACCTGGCAGCAGAGCTCATCATGTCCCTGAAAAGCAACAATTATTCCCCCTCAAAACTCTACAGAACTGAATATTAGAGTAAAATACTTGTGAAGCTGCTATTGATCTTCCAGCCAAAGTTTGTGATGAAAGAACATTTTTTTCTACTTACTGCACTTAAAAAAGAAAACAACATATCAGAGACATCACAGCTCAGTTGTATGTCCTCCAGACAAAGCAAACACCAGGTGCAGGACCTTGCTCTTGACCTTGTTGGACCTCATGAGGTTCCCATGGGCCCACTCCTTGAGCTTGTCCAGGTCCCCCTGCATGAAAACTCTCCAACACTCTCCTATTTGCACTGTTGCAGGTATGTGAGAAGCAGTTCACCCTAATTAGTGGGTTGAATTTGCCTAATTTAACAGGGCTGTCCCACTCCCAGCAGGCATCCAGGGGCATTTGCTCCTCACTTTCTGTAGGAAAGGGTTGCAGCCAGTAATTCCTCAATTTCAAATCGCTGTGCTCCAACTCTGCAAATATTTTTGGTTGTTTTCTCTCTTCCCACAGGGCTGCAATTGCTGCCCAAGTGATCTCATTTCTCAGTGCAGCAAGCCCTACTCAGATGGCCACAGCATGTTATCTATCATTTATCCATCACTTTGATCAGAAGTGAAGGAGGCAGCAAAGGCAGGCAAGAAAGTATGTTTCAACTGAGTCTGGTTAATATTGGCATAGAAATTATAAGTCATTCATTCAGAAATATGAGGTGCTGAGCCAGCCTTCTGAGATGTGGGGGACCACAGGAGTCGATCCAAAAGTCAACTCAAAGTCAATCCAAAGGAGTCAACTCGAAGATGAATTTTGATCCATTCATGAAAGGGCTTATATCACATCACTGTCTGTCACGGGACTGAAGGGGTCTCCTTCATCCTGAGCCTTGCATCTCCATAAGTTCTTCAGCATAAAAAGAGTCTTAAAATTGATTTTAAGTGCTCACTTGTGAACTGTCTAACCCCAACACTTACAATACTAGTGGGAGAACTAAAGTGAGCAAAACTGAGCTCTCACTTAAAAAGCATGGCAAAGCAGTGGGCTGGCTTCCAAGCTCCTGCACCCTGCACTGGCTCCAGGCTCAATAAAATTATGTTAAGCATTTATATCCACTCCTTAATGAGGTACTTGCCTATTATAGGGCAATAAAACCCCAACCTGACTCAGATCTTCGACTGGTGCAAGCCCATGTTGACTACAGCTATTTTCCCTTCCCAGGGATCTTGTTTATCTCTGCAGTAAAAGCACCAAGGCTATTTCCAGTTCTTCCACAGGGATGTAAAATGAGGAGAGATACGGGTTTTCCAACTTACCTCCATTAATATGGTAGCCCAGGTTTTCCACCGAAGTCCAACAGAAGCAAATCTCTTTTTAACCAAATCACTCCAGTCAAAGCCTTCAAGGCCTGCTATAAAAATGACTAAGGAGTATTATCTCTGGTGTGCCTTGATTAAAGCCATTTTAAATTCCTCCAGTGGCACCAGCGGGTCCGTGCAGGCGCCCAGCCAGCTCCTCAGACCCAGACACGTCCATGGAGGCTATTCCCAGCTGGCAGGAAACCATAACCTAAGGAAATCTGGGTTTGGACTGCACTCCCCCCAGCATGACTTATTGTACAAAACCCCCATCCTAACAGCCCAGCCCTGTAGGTCTGTCCTACACCTCTGAGCCCCTCTCGCTATCTGGGGCTGGACAGGCTTTTGCAGTTTCAGAGATCCTTGGATCACCAGGGTCTCTGAGGTGGTCATGGTCCTCCTCTCTCCTCCCCTATCCCCCCTTGCCCTTTTTCAGGAGCTCAAAAATGAGAGAGGCATAGGGATATTTCTCCCCTCATTTTATGACTTCCTAAAGAGATGCACTTTCAGCCCCCATTTTCCCATCTCCATGTCTTGAATGTCAGAAGAGGCTGGGTTGCCCCGCTGTGATGGCTGTCAGGGTCAAAGGGATGGAAAATTGGGGATGGAGAATGAGCGGTGCACTTCAGACAGGTGTAACAGCAGCATGGGATTGCAAAGGATAATCCTTGCTCTAGCACTTGCAGGGGGGATTTAGCCGCTCACCTCCAGGTCCCATCCTTCCTGGGGGAGCCCACCTGGGGGTGATGCCATGTACTCTTTGGAAAGCATGTTGAAGCCAAAAAAAAGACGTTTTGGGGGGAAGATGAGGGACATGGTCCTGGTATGGGGAAGCCACATCTCCAGCATCGCGCTGGACTGGGACCGGCAGGCAGGTCAGGGAGCAGCATCCTGGTGTGGGGGCAGCTGATACCCACGTGCAGACCCAGGGCTATACATCTCCTCTCATCCATACATCCACGGCATGCATTAATTTCCAAAAATTTCCCAAACCCTGCACCCCCGGCGCATCTTTCCTCCTGCCGTGCCTGGGAATGCCGCCTCTTCTCCATACACACAGGTGGTTCATGTGCAGTGAGAAAAGCCCCAGGTTAACCTATCTGACACAACAGAGCCTGTCACACCACCTGGAAGGAGGAATACATCGAGGATGTGTCAAACCCGGCCCTGCTGCCTGGGTTGGAGAAAAGCGGTTATTACTGCAAACTCTAAATACATTATTTATCAAATGAAGTCTCTGCAGCAGGACTACGATTTGTTTCTCTGCTCCAGCTTCCTCACGCTCCCTTTGGCTGGTTTTTTGATGGGAGATCATAGAAAATCTTTGCAGGCTCCTTGTGGTCACTGACCCAAGGTTGTTCCCTTCCTGAGGAGCTCCTGCAGGTCCCTAGAAGGGACCTGGGACAAGCTTTGCCCAAGGAAAATCACCCTCTAGCAACAGCCAGCTCCACCACGGCAGCTTTGCTCCAGCCTCAAATCTGTTCCACAACTATCTACTGCTGCTCTGAATATTCCAGGGAAATTACAATGGCAAGGCGAGTAGAAAATATCAATTATTGGAGGGTTCAAACAGCACAAACACTGCTGCTGCCTGCCAGGTTGCATGTGTGTGTAAATCAGCTGCAACGTGCTGTTTAGTTTGAGCAATACATTAAAAAGGAAGGAAAATCTGAATTTTTTCCAGTACGGGGAGTTATAAAGCAGGTGGAGGAAGGTCACAGCATGCACAACCCTGATCACATCAGCTCTGCTTCATCTCTGTGGTGTAAAATTACACATGTGGGGGGGAAATTAATGTGAAAACGCACCAGATGAGCATTTCTTTTCCATCCCCCTAACTTTGTGTCAGGGTATAAATGACTTGGCAAACCAAAAAGCAAGTTAAAAAAACTGCACTCATTTGACTTCAGCAGGTGGTTTTGCTTTTACTGAAAGCAAACCGAGTTCCTGGGTGCTTCTGCTCAGAGAAAAAAGCTGCAGTACTCTACTTATGGTTAAAAAAGCCAGGATAATAGCAGGAATTTTCCTCTGCTGCTCCACCGCACCGTTATCCATTTAAACATGGTCGGGGTGATTATACGGGGTGACAGAGGTCAAGGTGCATCCAATTTCTTCAATGTGACTTTGAACTTCATCACACACTCCCTCACCTTCAGCAAGCCATATGCTTGATGTGTGCGGGGGAACGGGCGGCAGCATTTTGGCGATGGAACATCCCGAGCTGGGTGGTTTGCATCCTCCCCAAGGAGGTCTGGGCTGACTTGCAGACTCTAATGCAACATGACAACCAAGCACCAGCCAGACGAGCACGAGGACTTGCTGCCGGCACCGGGGCTGAGTGCTGGGAGCAAACAGGGAGAAAAGCCTCGTGCCCACGGCTGAGAGTGATCCAAATCCTGCTGGCTGGTTACGGGCTGTGGGTTCACAGCATAACTGAGGGGGGGTGAATTAACCGTGGAGGGTCTCACACCTGGTTTTCTCCATGTGGGAGGATGAGTGGATACTACACTGACTGGTCCTGCAAGTCTCTGCCTGTGCATGGACAGACAGACAGAGGGATGATGCTGAGGAGGAATGGGAAACGATGACTAAGTTGTGGCTGTTGGAGAAGAAAGGAGGTTTGTCTGTCCTGGGCAGCAGCACCTCTGCAATACTGCGTTAGCAGAGTCCACACCATGCAGGTCCTACATTACTCTCCAAAATTAATTACCAGTGCCTCCGCTGAAGATAAAACTGAAATCATATTTATTTTTGTGCTTACATTCTAGTTGCCATGTAATTAAGTGCTACCACATAATTAAAGAGGATTTAGAGGCTATTTATGCCTTGCAATGCTCCATAATTATGGTTAATTTCTCCTTTATGGCTCCTGAGCATCTCAGGTGGAGCTCTGGGAGCCACTGGGCAGAAGAGAGACCATCACAGAACTTGGAAACACAGTGCAGAGCTTTAGCACTGAAGAATATTATCTTGGAAAGGTCTGGCCCAACCCCAAAATCTTTTTTTAGAAATTTAATCCCTCCCCAGGCACAAGGGAGGAGCGATGCCCCCAGGAGCACCCTTATGGGCAAATGGGGATGCTGGTGAGAGCAGCAGCAGGAGCTCTCCCAGCCTCTGCCCCCAGCTCTCCCTGGTAAAACTGCTTTAACTCCCAGAGACACTGTAAGGATGACATAAACCCTTCTGCAATATACAAGCCTGCTGAGGGGGGATTTATTTCACAGCGGAGTGTGAATAAATATATAGTGTGAAGTGCAGGACATGATGACTTTTCACAGGCAGGGAGTCCCAAAGGATGGGGCTGTCCTGGAAGCAGGGCAGCCAAGGCCATCTCCAACAGAGATCAAAACTTAGTTCTCAAGGGGCTAGGATACCAAATAGTCACTTGCCACAACTCAAATCACTTAAGTAGGTATGGAAGAGCTGTTTTAGCAGCCAGAAACTCCCATTAGGAGCTGGGAGTTCAGGTACTGCCGGCCTAGGGTGTCACAGATGGACCCAGAAAGGAATGGGCCACCCTCCCACAGGACATAGGACACTGTGGGCTTTTATATTGACATTAGAGGATGGAGGAAAGTGTCTAAACACATGCCATGGTGTGCTGCACCATGGGCTTGCAGCCTGTGCTGTATCCCAGCATTGCCCACGGAGCGCTGGGGCCAGTCACAGCCAGGCCACTGCCCAACCTCCCTAATAGTGGATTTCATTATGAAATTAGGAATCCACCTTGGCTTTCAGTGCTAAATTAGGTGCTCACTTTTGCAAGCCAATCACGAGCCAGCTTTGCACTAAGCATTTTTGTGGTGTGTGGTTGAGCACAGTTTTTTGAAGGGGGAGCTGATAACGTACCTGTAAATATATATATAAATGATGGTCAGCACCATCATTGCTCAGTAAAATGCTGAGATAGGCTCAGATTAGAGCTGGCACACTTGCTAAAATGAGACTTAACCAGGTGATTTCCAGACTTAGCAGGGGAGCAGGTGGGAGGCAGCAGTTGAACAAAGTGACGTGAAGCCAGACACACCAGATCCAGACTTTACCTGTTAATGGGAAAATTAAAGGAGATTCCCCCCAAAACCTCTGCGCTAAGCTGCTGCCTGCTTTGCTGTGGGAGTTTCTAGGGGCTATTGATATATTCCATGGCAATTCAACACAAGAATATGTAATGAAAGCAAGAGAGAACGTAGGCTGCAACGACAGGCGTGCGTGAATTATGAAGCTGGCAGCATTCGCAGTCAGTTGGGAGAACTATAGATTTCTTCCTCCACATATAGTTAGGGAACACTGGTAAAAGCATCAGAGTATTTCATCCTTAAACAAGTAATTAGTCAGCAGGGTGAAAATCATTCCCTCTCTAAGGGCTGCTTGGTGACAGCATGGAATGACTCAGTTGTGCTTCTCCAGCATATCCATGTTGCTCCTCAGCTCCGGCCTCATGAGTCCACAGCGTCTGGCCTTCAAGTAACCAGTGTTACAGGGGGTGCTTTGCTCCTCTAAGCTTTCCATCTCCTCTAATTCCCCCAAAATCCTGCAACAGGCTGTGTTTAGTGGGCGATAAGAATTGCAATTAAGCAGGGGGTGCAGAAGGAGCTGATCAGGGAGAGGGCTCTGTTTGATTGTACATAGCAAGAACCTTCACTCTGCCACAAAGCCCAGGGAACTAATGCAATGAAACCCTTTTTTAAACAGACAAGTTACACATCAGTAGATAAGTAATAACTGGGATCCAGTTCCCCCTCTGAAAGCTGCAGGAGGGAATTGGTCTGCAGGACATGCTGCATCTCCACATCTGCTCAGGAGGGTCCTATTGCTGCAGATCAGTCTCGTGACACCAAATTTGCAGCAGTTTCAAGCTGCTGAGGAACTGACCCAATTATTTCCGCTATTTCTCCGTTAGCAGCTGATGCAATGCAAATTCTTTCCAGTGAGATGGGAAAATCACAAGAGTTTCTCACTGAATCACAAAGCAAGCAAAAGCAAGGCATGTACCATAGAATCCTAGAATCATCTGGGTTGGAAAAGACCTCTAAGATCCAGGTCTAACCATTCCCCCAGCACTGCCAAGCCCACCACTAAACCATGTCCCCAAGTGTCACACGTAACGTCTTTTTAAATCCCTCCAGGGATGGTGACTCACCACTTCCCTGGGTGCCAGTGCTTGACAACACGTGCTTTCCCAAGGACACATCCTCACCTCCTACAGTTGGAGGACTGTGGCACTGAGGAGCATTTCAAAATCAAGCCAGTAACAATGCTGAGGGATGTGAGCCATGATTTGCCCTAAACCAGTGAGTACTGCAGTCTCGTCTTGGAAAGCCTTAAAATCTCCAGAGTTGGGCTTCAGAGCTTGCAATGCAATCCACTTCAGCTTCCCAGCTGTGTGATCACCTTGGAATGGAAAATGTATGGCTGGGAAGCCAACCAGAGACACCATGGAGCTGAATTCCCAACCCTGTGAGCCCAGGAGGAAAGCTGCACGGGCTGCATCTCACCATAACATGGAGCAGGCACCACCTGCACTGAGCACTTGGGCATCTCCAGGGTGGTTTTGAGAGCCTTGAAAACCGTCCATCAAGGTTTTTTTTTTGCTTATGGGAAACCTTCAACACACTTTTGAACATAAAAGTCCAAATTATACACTTGGAGGCTTCCCGCACCACCATGCCCTGGGCTCGCTCCCACCGTTAGCAGCAGCAGGAGCAAATCCATCACAGCTCCTGCCAGCTGAGCTCCAGCAGGGAACACATCCCAGCTCCAGTCAGCCAGCCCAGGCACAGCTCAGGGACCTCTGGGTGTTAGCAAATACCTGCCTGCTCCTGCAGTGCTGAGGAATGAGGCACCAGACTCGGTTTCTCGATGGTTTGTTGGTCAGCATCAAGGATAAGCAGCAGGCTGAACTCCAAATACATCTGATTGTCCAGTTTGTCATCTGCAGCAAAAAGCAGGGCTTGGGGTTTATCTGGTGTTCAGGAAAAGGGAATGCAAGAAATGCATATAAATGTGTATATATACACATACATCTCTATGTGCTCCGGGTAGATTGAAAGGTTTCTCACCCAAAACAAAATGTTCACTTCATTTTCACATCTTCAGTGACTTCAAAAACATTTTAATATACATAGTCTGGCTGAAGGAACAAATGTTTTAATCTTTCAAGCATCTTCCCAGGCAGAATCTGGCTTCTTTTTTTTATTTTTTAACCAAAGCAATTAACCAAAACTGGCATGAAAATAGAAATATTATTGGACCATCCAAATACTAAATTATCCCCACAAAATGCCAGAGATAACACCACTGGCATCATCCTCGTTGTGCAGATCTGATGTCTCTGCACCCATCCCACAGCAGCCCCTGGGGCATGATTTGCATTTTGAATTTTCATATTGCTAAGCAATAAAAAAGGGGCTGCAGATGCTGCTGGAGAACACAGTGCTGCATTTTGGGGGAATTCTGTCCCCCTAAAAATTGCTGCCACACCATTAATGACTTTCTCAGCACAGCTGCTCCAAGCATCACCACACACAGGTTCCCTTTTGCATTCCCAGCACTGAGCTGCTCACACAAATTCAGCCCATCAGCAAAATGTAAAAATAGCTGAAAATATATAATTAGGGTGGATTTAGTAGGGGTTTTCTATTTCTTCCTTTGCTGGCCCATAAGACACAAATTGTGGATGGAGAGAGGCCACTGGGGAGGGAAAGGGAACACTTTGCTGTGGTATATGTTTGGCAAAACCTTCAAATATTTTTCTCAGTTTTATATTGTCTGTATTTTTTATTGAGCACCACACAGAAATTGTAGCAGATTGATTCTTTCACGGCTCCCCAAAGTTGAAATGCTTTGGAGCTGAGAGCTCAATGCCTGCCAAACTTCATAATTAACTGTAATAACTCTTTAATTTGAACTTTAATTCAAACACCCATGTTTCTGGGGGACTGCAGGGAAAAAAAAATAAAGCAAAGCAAACCAATGGTAATCAGTTCTGGTAAAATAAAGAAGCAGCCACAAGCTTGTGCTGTGGCAGAGGCAACTATCCTGGGTACTGAGAGGCCATCCTGGGATAGAGAGGCATTGCCCCAGCCAGGTGGAAAGTGAAGGAGAAGGACATTGACATGGGACACCAGCAAAGCAAAGGGCTCAAAGCAGCCTTTGGTGTCCTGGGTGGGAGGTTTTCCAAGGCCGTCTCCAGGGATGGAGGGACTGAAGCCATCAGGAACACCACCAGCTTGGAGTTTTATCTGAACTTGGGGACAAGGAAAAAAAAAAAGACCAAAAGCATCCCAGATAAATTTGCCCTAATGCAACTAATTATACACACTAAATGACCAGAGAAATTGGCTTCTTTTTCCTCATTCAAGGAGAGAGAACCAATATATAGTCATGGATCTGTTCACTCAATGGTTTCTAATGGTTCTGCTGCTGAAGCGTGAGCTGGACTGAGCAGCACCAGGAGCACAGGAAAATGAGGAACCCAGAGGAGGACTGTTCATGAAACTTCTCTTCCCAGGTAGACAAGCCTCAAGCTGTCAGACCGTGCACACAGCTCTGGAGCTCTGCCAGCCAAATCCCTGCACTAACCCACCCTGGCCGAGCTCAGCGTGATGGGTCCTTTAGGGAAAAGCAGATCATTGACAGGAGGAGCAGGAGGCAGAGCAGGAATGGAGACGACAGACTCTGGGAATGCATCCACAAATTCGGCACAGCTTCAGAGCTGTCAGCCGAAGCCTCCAGGAAGAAGTTGAGGATTAACAGGGATGTGTGGCTCAAACGGTCTGCTCTGGGTTGGAGGACACCAAGGAGCATCCACCTGCCCTTCAGGACCTGTGGATTCAGCCTGGTTTGAGCCGGAGTCAGCCCAAACCATGGTGTCTTTTCTCCATTTCACAACAAAGAGCCCAACCAGTGGCACTAAGCCTGATCCGGCACCAGATTACTTTTTCTTTCCTTTTTTTTTCCTTCCTTCCCTGATCCTGTTTCTAATAATAATAAAAAAGAGGAATCTCCCTAGCATCATGCCACAGGGATGCCACCTTTCCCAGTGCATCAGCCCTGCCCGTGGGACTGGAGCGGGGTGCCGGGACTGGCCTCTCAGAGCCGAGAGCTGGGCAGCTGTGATGGATGTACCGATAAAGAGATTCGGATCAATGAGCCTGGCAGTTCCTACCAGCAAATGAATGGCTTTCGGTCTATGGGTTACAGAGTCGTTAACTACCCAGCCTGCTCGCTGTCATTAACGAGCAATCTCCGCCGTGTACCTGCTCGATTTGCTTTACTCACCGACCCGTTTCGCACTCCCTCCTTCCCGCACCCACACAGAAACCTGCTCCCCGTCATCCGGCTGTGCTCACAAACAGGCCCTGGCTCCTCTGTTGAGCCAGTCTGGATGCGAAGAGCGGGGAGAGGAAGGATTTCATTTCCCCGTGTCTAAGCTGCTCCAGTAATCCTGCAAGGAGGCTTGCTTTGAAACTCTGGCCCAGCTGGCTCATGGCCACAATTACTTCCACTCGGAGCACACACAAAAGGCCGAGCGAGAGGCCAGGGGGCAGGGAGTCAGCTTCCTACGCCAGTGAGTCAATCAAAGGCAGCTGCCGCTAATTAGTCCCTGTGCCATTCCCTGTCACAGCCGCCCCATTACAGAGGGACTCCGTGGGTCAGCCAGGGCCACCCAGGAGCCACTGGAGAGCCCAGAAGGCAGAGGAGGATTTGAGGGAGTCAGATCTGAGAGTGCAGCCCCAAATTGACACTTACAGAACATTGGTCCTACCCCCTTCTCCCCATTGTCATCTCTGGTGCCCTCCTTCTTGCTGTCTTCTGCCAGAGTCACTCCACTGCAGAGTTATTTCCATTTTTCTTGCTTTTCCTAAAACTAGAGGAAAAAAAAGAGCCTACAAAGGAGTCCCAAGTTCCTTATCATGAGAAGCAGGTATTAAACAGGGAGCCAAGAAGAAAAGTGCAGCAGAAACATTGCAGTTATATGGGATGATAACCTTGTGAATGCTATGAGGTGGCTGAATAGTGATATTTTCTGGAGTAGCATGGTATTGTAGGAGAGAAACCAGCAAACAAATATTTTCATTCAGCAGCTGGGGAAGGGAGAAGGCAGGGCTGTTCCCTGGGGAGCCAGAGAGGAGCTACAGAGCAGGGGAGCCATTAGAAGTAAGGGATGGCAATTGCTCAAGATTATGGCAGTGGCAGATAATGGCAAAGTCAGACGTGATGAGCGACCCTGAGCAGTGTATTTGGTGGTTTGTTAGTACCAGATCAACTATTTCCTGAATAAAAGAGTAACGGCAACAAGAATCTGTCTTTGTCACTGTTCAAGGGCTATGACAGTGTCTCCCCACAAGCCATGGGTTGATTTAGGTTCCACCAAAGCCAGCAGGACTGCTGGATGGGGGGTCAAGTCAGCCCCACATCTGTCTGGATGATCACCCAGAAGGACTTGCATCGTCTCAGGGCTAACACCAACCGTGCTCTTTCTCTTCTGTGTCCCCAGGTCCTCCCCGCTCTTGACCGACCAAGGCTGGCTTAGAAGGCTTTTCCCTCTCCCAGGAAAATGGGGACTGACAGTGAAAACCCAGTCCTGAGGAATGTGCTCATCAGCTTCAACTTGCTTCTGCTGGGCGCTGTCCTCAAGCCTTTTGAGTGCCGGCTGGAGGCGACGACAGAGCCGGCCGAGAGGACAGCGGTGGATGAGGTGGGTGGCCTTGCCAACTGCAGCCCGCCCATCAAAGAGCAGCCCATGGTCTTCCACCACATCTACAACATCAACATCCCGCTGGACAGCTGCTGCTCATCCATGTTCAAGTCTTCGGCCGAGGAGGTGAGTTCAGAAGACGACCGGCTGGCGGAGTACACGGAGCAGACCTCTGACAGCGAGAGCCAGGTCACCTTCACCCACAGGATAAACATGCCCAAGCAGGCCTGCAAGTGCTCCACCTCCCTCCCGTCCCTGCAGGAGCTGCTGAGCAGGATTGAGATGCTGGAGAGGGAGGTCTCCATCCTCCGGGACCAATGCACCTCCAATTGCTGCCAAGAAAATGCAGCCACAGGTAGTAATGCCATCCTGTTCGCTCTTGCTGGGGACTGAGGGCTTGAGCGAAAGGCAGGAGGAATAAATGGAAAACCTGGTGATGCCACGCAGAGTGGTAACAGAGGAAAACTTACTTTCACTCATGATGGTGCTGTGCTTTAGTGGAAAAGCTTGTCTTAGGCCCTCTAAGGCAGGAAAACCCCTGAGAGGGATTTGGTCTCTTGAGTTCAGGAGCTCTGCTTGCTGCAGAAACTCTGTAACAGCCAAAGCTAAAGTCCCATTATGGATAAAATTAGAGTTAGTTAGGATTGAGCAGAGGGATCTCCCAACCCTGCAATCCTTCCAGCGCCGTTAGACATCGGCCACTGCTCATGGGACAGGGAGCTGAAATAGCTGCTGCTCTCCTAAGCTGTCCCTGGGCTGATGGCAGCACCATGGGAGCTGGCAATAAACCCCTTCATCTTCTCTGTAGGAGGAGTGATTGCATCTGAAAAGCTGAGTTAAAAAAAAAAAAAGGAATAAAAAATACAGGAAATAGCTTCCGTTTCCATGAAAGATGCAAACAAAACCTATAAAAAAAGCACAAAATCATCAGCAAGATATTTCATCTGAATAAAAATATGTGCTTTTGGGAAGCATTTAGGGTCACAGACAGCCACTTGTTTCACCTCAGCTGTCCCTCAGAGCCAGGGAAGCAGCGCACAGGTAAAATGAGTGAGGAAAGGTTTGGTCTAAAAGCTGCATTTCCATGGCACAGGAGCCAGCATACTGATAGTTTTCCGTATGTCTGGAGAAAGAGGGGCTGTCCCTAAGATCTCAAATGCAGCCCAGCCCTGCTCGTGGCTCTCATGCACCAGGGCTCCTTACAGGGAAGAAAACACCGAACAAGGAGCAACACACAGGGCATCTTTCAAGGGGAAAACTGCTTTTCACAGCAAGAACAACAGGGAGGAAAACAAATTTAAAGCAATCCTTTCCCCTCCAATGCCCACTGTGTTTTTTTAAGTTTTGCAGCTATGTGTGATTTTTCTGGTGGTACCCCAATTCCTCTATGTGTAGAACACATTGAGATGAAATGGATGCAATCCATACTCAGGTTCACAGAGTTGGACCAAGGGTGAGTGGGTCGGGGAGGGAGAAACCAGGATGGACACACTGCAGGGTGCTGGAATCTCCAGTGCAGACAGTGGAAGTCAGTGCATTCCCAGCTATGGGTTCAGCCCACATGCCCCCCCTCAATGTGAAGGTCATCAGTGGCGTTAACAACTAAGACAAAACAGAAAACACCGGTGTGTGCAGAGCGAGGGTTAAAATCACACAGGAATGCTATGGGAAAAGCCTGTTTTAAAGGAATTCATTCGAAACTCTGATGGGCCTATTTGGGTTACTTGCAACACAGGCAGACAGTCCCATTAAACATTCATGGCTTGGTAGAGCCTCCACTCCCATCGCAGATGCACCGAGCTAAAACTGGAGTAATTTCATTTATTTTTGCCAGAGTTGCTTTCAATTCACTGCACTGCAACGAAGATCAGGATCCCTACCCCACTGCCTGAGGCATTTCCCTGAGGAAAGCTCTTTCCTCCAGCACATTTACAAGCATCCTCTCTCCTCTTTTGATAACTTAACTAGAGGCTGAGATCTGAAGAGATCCTGATTGGCATTCCCAGTATTCACAGTTTGGATGGAAATTGCCGCGCAAAGTAACCCAAACGGGTCTGTCTGGCACAGCACGTAGCTGAGCCTATTTTACACGTGCACCTTTCCCCACAGGAAGAGCTGCTCGGATAGGTCACCTAGGACGGAAAACTTAGCTGGGGGACAAAGAGCCCTGGGGCTTGGGGATCCTCATGGAGCACGGGTTTCCCAAGGGCTGGAAACCCCCCCATGACCCCATGTCACCAATTCTTCCCCTTCCAGCCCTAAAGCCACCAGCTCTGAGAGTTGGGCGTTCTCGAACAGAGGGAGGACCATCCCCTGCTTGCCCCACACCACCCCCGTTCCCCAGCCCATCAAAGGGCTGACCTGAGACCAACACTGCCTTTTTTCCACCTTCCCCCCCGGTGGGCTCTGACCCTCGGTGCTGCCTCCTTGCAGGGCAGCTGGATTACATCCCGCAGTGCAGCGGCCACGGGAATTTCAGCCTGGAGTCGTGCAGCTGCGTGTGCATGGAGGGCTGGGCGGGCAGCAACTGCTCCGAGCCCCGCTGCCCCCGGGGCTGCTCCAGCCGCGGCGTCTGCCTGGAGGGCCAGTGCATCTGCGACAACGACTACGGCGGCGAGGACTGCTCCCAGCTCCGCTGCCCCGCCGGCTGCGGCTCCCGCGGGCTCTGCGTGGACGGAGAGTGTGTCTGTGAGGAGGGTTTCACCGGCGAGGACTGTTCCCAGCTGCGGTGCCCCCGCGACTGCTCGGGGAAGGGCTCCTGCGTGAACGGCACGTGTGTGTGCCAGGAGGGCTTCGCCGGCGAGGACTGCGGGTGGCTGCACTGCCCCAACGCCTGCAGCGGCCGCGGGGTCTGCCAGCACGGCCTCTGCGTCTGCCAGGAAGGCTACGAAGGGCAGGACTGCTCGGCAGGTAGTGGGGCATGCGTGGGGGGAGCCAGGCACGGGTGGATAAGCAAGGGTTTCAAGGTCCCCAGAGTCCCGTAGGAGAACCATGAAGCCTGGGAGAAATCCATACCTAGCCGAGCACATCACTTGGCACCCACTCAGGCCCCACAGTTTGTCTGCCTCCCTGTTGTCCCTGTCGCCAAAAGGCACCGTGGACAAAAGTTCGGGAGGTGAGCAAAAAGCCAGCGAGGTTCATCCCAACATGGGGGCTAAACCCCTGGTGCAACAGCAGCTGCCGTCAGGGTCTCCTGAGCCCTTACCTTGCTGCAGCTGTTAGTGCAGCCACAGATAGCACGTAGCCCCCAGCCCAAAGCCCGTGTCCCGCCAGCAGACCCACACACCCTCCCACATAGCCGTGTGGAAGGATAAGCCACACACACCCTGACAGTCTCCTCTGCCTCTGCCCTTCCCACCAGTGGCTCCTCCTGAAAACCTGCGGGTGACTGGGATCAGCGACAGCTCCATCGAGCTGACGTGGGACAGCCCCGGGGCAGCCACCGAGTACGTGGTGTCCTACCAGCCGGCAGTGCCAGGGGGCTCCCAGCTCCAGCAGCAGGTGCCCGGGGACTGGAGCAGCATCACCATCACGGATCTGGAGCCCGGTGTCGCCTACAATGTCACCATCTACGCAGTCATCAGCGATGTCTTGAGCATCCCTGTCACCTCCAAGGTGATGACCAGTAAGTATCCTACTGCACTTGTTGCCTGGTACCCATGTATCCAGAGGGGATGTTCAAGCTGGGTTGCATTTTCCATAAAAACCTTCTAGCAGCAGAAACTCGAGTCTTCAGAAAAATAAAACCAAAAGTGGGGATATTTTTATCCCTATTTATAGCTGTATGGGGATATAGAAAAGGAGGAAATGTGTCCACCCTCTTCAGAAAAGGTCTGGATGAAAACCTGAATATCTAAGAATCAAAAAGAAATTTCAGCATTTGATTGAAGCTCCCAGAATATGGCCCAAAACATCACACTTCTTGCCTTATAGAAAATACTGCAGTATAACACAGGTTCTCCTAACAGTCCTGGATGGGTGATTCCCCATGACAAATTCCCATGACCTGGGTGACAGTGCAGCAAGAGGGGAGGCTGCTGTGCAGCAGGAAATACATAGTCCTGACCAGGACCGTGATGCACAGAGGAAAACAGGAATATCAAACCATAATGGTAACCTCCAGAAAGGATCCTTGGAAACTAAGGATACAGGGAATGGGGGAAAACAGAAACTATCCAGACATCTCTTTGCAACCTCATCATCCACTCTGTTCACGTGATAGTGCAGTGGGATGCTTCAGTGTCCATCAGCCCAGCCATTTCCCTCTTCTCCCTCCAACCCACCAGGAAGGGGGACAAAGGAACTTTGCTAACAGCTACCAAAACGTTCCCCATTTTCATTGCCCAGATAACCAAATAGCCACAGGGAGTGGGGTGGGGACTGGCAGCACCCACACACACATCCCACTCTGCTCACCACCCCTGCTCCCTTCCAGACCTCGCCACACCACAGGGGCTGAAGTTCAAGACCATCACAGAGACGACAGTGGAGGTGCAGTGGGAGCCCTTCTCCTTCCCCTTCGATGGCTGGGAGATCAGCTTCATTCCCAAGGTACTGCTGCACTCAGTGGGCATTGTGAGGTACACCCGCTCACCCTAAAAGCACCAAGCGAGCTGATCCTAAATCAGCTTCCAATTACACCCTTCCTAAAATACCCAGCCAGCGTTTGCCATTTGTGTGCTGCACATCAAACACCCCAACCATTGCCAGCCTGCATTCCCTCTGTAGTTTTTGGTGTCAAGACATAACATGTCCTCAAAGATATTCCCCCCCAAAATCCAGAGACTAGAATATAAAGAAGTAAACATTCCAACCTCTCTGCCTCCTGCTGTCACGCCCTATTTTTCTCTTCCATCTCCTTTGCCATGACCCTTCCTCCTCCTCCTCTTCCTCTGCCCTGCTCTCTGCGCTAAGCTCCCCAAAGCAGCCTGGATCAAACCAAGCAGCTGCCTGCTCTCAAACAACCTTCAGCATCCCCAAGTCACATGCACAGCTAATTCCTGCCATGGAATTTTAATCGCAGTGATGAACAGGTAGAAATTGTGCCAGAAAAGATGAAAGGATAAAAACGTTGCCCTAAATATTGCGTATTTTCTATGCGCGGCAACAAAAATTGTATATCAAGTATTTCATCTATATTCATAATTTCTACACCATTTAGCCATAAGTATAGCTTCAATTGTATATGGAGCCTCTTTTCAAGAGCATTCAAGCCCCAGCAGTAAAAGAAATGCTGATTAAGGGCTCAATTATGACGTTTTTACTTGTACAAAACCCTCGCTGGAATCAAAGGCAGCTCTGGGCAGCAGAGAACTGCAGAACTTGGCCCCAAAGTTTTAAACGCTCTTAACTATAAAGTATCATTACACAGCAAAAAAGGAAGAGCCCAATTGCTTTAAATAACTCAATTCCCTCATTTTCAAAGAGGCTGAAAGGTTCTTAGTGCAATGTTGGCTACATCCACATGCAAATTGTGTCAGAAGTTGAAATTCGGGTTAGTGCAGATATAAACCCCGGGATAATTTTCATTGACCTTCAGGATAAAAGCTGAAAAATATGGCAACATCAGGGAAGAGATTTTGGTGGGAAAAAATAGCTGTCTTCCAAGCATTTCACTGATACTCAGGCATTGAGCTCAACAGCATCTCCCCTGAAGCAGATAAATGAGGACATATCCCTTTAGGGATGAGGAATGTCTAGGATAGAAGCAAACCTCTCCTCACAGAGTCATCAATAATAGGTTTTCCTCAAGCTTGCCTGAAAATGCAAACCATTGGTCCTCCTTTAAAGCCTGAAACTTAAAAACACATGGACACATTTTGGAATTTAAAGGCAGAGATAAAGTGCAAAAGATGGCTGTTCCTGGTTGCAGGGGTTTAGGTAGGGAAGGGACATAGCCCATTGGGCTTAGACGTGCCTACATGCATCAGCCAAGCTCAAGGTGCTGCACCATAATGTCACAGTCATGCTCCTGCCCATGGGCTGCCAAAATTGGACTCTCCATCACCAGCTTTTCCCCTGAAATAAGGCAGAGGGTGCTGTGTCCTTCACTGCCTGCAACCACCGCTTGTTTGGGCACATGCTAAATCACTGCCACACCCCAAATAAACCCAAAGCCTAGTCCCAGGGGCTAAAAACAATGGAGGCATAACAGCCGTGTCACAAATTACCCCTGTGAGAAAAATTGAGCTCCCTCTGTCTTCCCAAAAACTGGGTAAGAGGATGCTAATTTGGTCCTCAGCATTCCCACAGGGATGCTTGCACCTTCCTGCAGAACAGTTCTCTTTCTGTGATGTCCACAATGCTCTCACCCCCCAAAAAATCGGGGGGGGAGGGGGGAGAATTGCCCATCTGCTGCCTGCACTGGGGATGGGGGGGCGGAAATGAAGCGGAGAGATTTAGCAAAGAAAATTAGGAAAGGTAAGATGGCAATTGATGGCTAAAATGGAAGATTTCCTG
Organism: Calyptomena viridis; assembly: GCA_013390005.1. Lineage (NCBI taxonomy): Eukaryota > Metazoa > Chordata > Aves > Passeriformes > Eurylaimidae > Calyptomena > Calyptomena viridis. Next base: position 1,168,829 of record WEIV01024485.1, read on the forward strand.
TTTAATGAGAAAAGAGATGAATATGAATGGAGAGCTATGTGCAAAGATTTGTTTAGTGTGTTATTAGTGAAGACAGCAGCAAGAAAATATCCTTTGTCCAAACACTGGCAGGAAAGGTGACATTTGCAGTTGTTTAAAAGTCTTACAGTTTTTCAGGGCAAAACTGCAAAGTATAATGAGTGTAATAAAGATGGTTAAAAAGCAGGGAATAGCAAAATATATACCTCACAGTTTCATACCTGTACATCAACTACAGAAGGTTCCTGGCACCTGAAGAGCAGGGAAAAGGAATCTAGCCAAGGATTTGGTTTTAGCATCTTTTCTCTTCTGGAGAACGGCAGAGACACAGATGGCAAAATACAGAAGCTGGGGAGGGAGCAGGGAGAGGGAAGGATTTTGCAGCCCATCAACATGGGTGCTCCACACTTGGTGGGTGACTTCACCCTGGGTTTCTGCACCTTCAAGGTGGGATGTGCCAGGGAGAGGATGCCATTTGGGGATGCAGGGCTGGCCATGGAAGGATGCAACATGGGAGGGGCACCTCCTCTCCATGCATCAGTCCCCTCAAAACACCATTTTTGGGTTTTTTTTAATGCTTATTTCCACTCTCTGGCAGAATAACGAGGGTGGTGTGATCGCTCAGCTTCCCAGCACTGTCACCACCTTCAACCAGACGGGGCTGAAGCCGGGGGAAGAGTACACTGTCACCGTGGTGGCCCTGAAGGAACAGGCCAGGAGCCCTCCCACCTCTGACAGCGTCTCAACCCGTGAGTGAGCCTGATCTGGGGGCAGCACGACAGAAAAAGCAGCCTGGGACTGCATGGGCAGGGGTAAAACTAGCAGCACCCAGGTGCCCAAGCTTCTTCATCCAATATTTTGTCCCTCTCCTTCCTGAATTGCTATGAACACAGAAACCATGGAGAGATTAATGGGGTTGGGAGTGAAGACTTGGGTCTGCTTTTCTTACGTAGCTGGATAAATTCTTCTTCTCTGCTAATCTCATATTTCAGAGGCTGCATGCCCTCAAGAAACATCTCTATAAATGTATTACTAATTCATATATAACAAATTAAAACTCCCACCTGCTTTTGTTCCACTAAATGCCCTCTACTCCCATCTATTCAGGCAAATCATGCAGCAGGGCAGGGAGCCAGGAGCAACAGCATGTCCCTAGTCCATCCTGCAGACCAAAGAAAATTCAACTGGGTCTTCTTGCTGAAGGAGACGCAGCGACGGGCAGAGCTCACTGGAGAGAAGAGGCTCTCCACACCAGACCTGCTGCAGTCTGCCTTGGCAGACAGGCAGACGTCTGCTACCTCCATCCAAGCTGTTCCAAATGGAAACAGCGCTTAAATAGCTGCTGGAGGGTTCTAACAAGGTGATGCTCTCCAGGCTGCTAATTTGAGGCAGTGGTGAGAGTGAAGGGAGGGTCTCTCCAGCAGCAGCAGCTTGCTGCAGGTCTGGGCTTCCTCGGCTCAGTCCTCTCATCCCACTTTGCCTCCATGCTCAGCTCGACATGGCTTAACAGAGACATCTCCTGGTGAAGCCCAAATCTTCCTTTCCCTGGGAAGTCAGCAAAATATAAAGAGGCTGGTACTTCCAGCTCTGGGGTTGACCTTTGTAGGGAACACAGATGGAGCAGAGGGCTCCCAGGTCTCTGCTCCCTGAAGGCATCCCTGTGCTGGCATGTCTGCCTTCCTCTGCAGCACTCCCACAGCTTTATCCCCATCATCCTTGCTCTGCCTCAACACCTTGTGCTGGGATCAAGCAGAAAAGGCTTAGTTTCATGCCACACAGCTGAGTAAATGTGGATCACCTGGATGACTGGACAACATGAAGTAGTTGGAGATTCAGGGTTTGGATAAGCAAGACGTGGTCCTGGCCAAGCGGGACATCCAGTTCCTGCCTGACCACTGTGCTTCCCAGCTGTCCTTCTTCCTCCGTTACTGTTTTGCCCACAGACCTCACCCCACTGCTCCAAATTCCCCCATGTCTTTTTCTAACCCTCCCTGGTCCTTTCCACCCCTGCCCACACATCCATCCCGCAGAGCTTCCAACCCTGGCATGCAGCATTCAGCACACCCTTACTGTACACCGACATTTCCTGATATATACAGTATGTTACATGTATGTAGTGTAGTCTGAATTACAGAGCTAGAGTGGGCTTTTTCACCTACCTTGTGATCATGTAAGTGATAAAACAGACTTCCCAGCAGGCTCCATGCATCAGCACTGCCATGGCACAGGAGCAATAGCCAGGCTTGGCTCCATCCATCCATCCATTCATCCATCCATCCATCCATGCAGGGTTTAGTCCTGCTGAGCTCAAAGAGTCCATCAACCAGGCTTGAGCCCATGATGTCCAAAGGTTGAGTGTTGGGGGATGTGGAGGAGGGAAGGGCCCAATTCTCTGCAAAAGAAATGCTCAAAATTATCTCCCAGTAGATCTCTGGTATGAATTTAGCTAAAAACTTTTTATCTGAGAGGGTGTGTTGGACACCCACTATAACCCCACACCCAGCTAGTTACAAAGACTCACCAGAGCAGTTGCATTTTCTCCTCTCTCCCCACTGCCAAGACATCAACAGCTTTACAAGCTGATCCCTCAGCTTAAGGACAAGCCAGGAGCTGGCACCAAAGCAGGAACATTTCTAGAGGCGTTCCTCAGTTCTCAGTGCTTGGATCTGTCCTTGGCCCCACGTTATTTAACACATTGTCAACACCTTTCAAAAGACATAATATCATTGCTGATAAATTTTACCAGTGATGGAAAGGCCCAAAAAAGAATAAATTGAGTGGAAGATCCTTGATAAAAGTAGTTTGGATGCTTTGACACAAAGGAAAATTACATGTTTTTCAGTACAAAAGTACAAGCAGTTATCTAGGAGCAAAAAAGTGGACTACAGTTAAGATATAGGAGGTTTTATCCAGGGAAGTACTACCTGGAAAAGCCAGGGAGGAATCATTGATGATAACCAGCTTGAGAGAAGCAAGAGTTGCATTAAAGCTGAAGCTATAGTATCGAAGCTATAGCAATAGTATTGATGAGAGAGCTGCTGGGTCCTGCTCTGGTGTCCACAGAGAGTGGACTGAGTTCAGAAAAGAGCCAGAAGACTGGGACAAGGGACTGGCAACCCAGGAGGACCAAACCCCCTACCTTGGGATCAGGGTCTTGCTCATGTTACCTCTTTCACTGTCCTAAATGCTAATTCCAGCCATGCCAAAGGCCAGGTTAAAGCATCCTTGAAGCTTGATATCCCCAGAACTTCCACCTTTCCCCATCCAACTCTCCCAAAATAACAGGTGCCCATTTCCCCCCCTCCTCCGCAGTCATTGACGGCCCGACGCAGATCCTGGTGCGGGACGTGTCCGACACGGTGGCCTTCGTGGAGTGGACGCCGCCGCGTGCCAAGGTGGACGCCATCCTGCTGAAGTACGGGCTGGCGGACGGGGAGGGCGGGAGGACCACCTTCCGCCTGCAGCCCCCCCTCAGCCAGTACTCCCTGCAGGCCCTGCGCCCCGGCGCCCGCTACCACCTCGCCGTCAGCGCCCTGCGGGGTGCCAACGAGAGCCGGCCAGCCCTCGCCCAGTTCACCACAGGTAGCTAGCTGGCTTTGCTGGGAGAACTGGTGTGAATTTTTAAGCCTGCAGCAGGCACGGGCAGATGGCTTGCTGCAGCCTGCACGTGGGCTGTCCTGCAGTGGGGATATACCTAGAGATGAATTGAGGGGGTTTTACATCTGGGTTTCAGTGGTACCTGGTTTTCCCCCAGCACAAGTGAGCTGGGGTGCGCTAGGAGGAAAAAGTGGAATGAAAGCACAATGGTTAAGATGCAAGTGTGAATGGAGACACCTGAATGCAGGTGCCTTGCATCCCTCATAGAGCAAGGCAGAGCAAATGATTCACCCTACAATACACACTCTAAAACCACCCTCTGATCCCCTTACTAGTGCCCACCTTTCTGTTTAGTCCCTAAACCTCTAGTGCACAGGTCTTCATGCCCTGTGCCCCACAGGGATGTTCTCATGGTCCCCAGGGCAGTCCAGGTGATCCCAGATGCCAGTGACCAGGCATGGGTGACTCAAACCCCCACATTTAGATTACAAACCCTGAGCCAAACCCACCTTGGCTGTGTCCTGATGCAGCGTCAAGGCTGAACCCACCTGGGACACACATCCCCACCAGATTCAGTGCCTGTTCAGACTCACAGCTTAGCTAAAACTCTAAAACCCAGCAGTTTACTTCCTTAAGAGCACCCATAGCTCAACGCACAGTTCTCAAAAGCACCAAAACACTTAGCACAGCTCTGAATTCAAGGTGATACTCACTCCCATTCGGCATCCAGAGCCACGGCAGATGCCTTGCCTGAGGAATCAGCAGTCAAGCAGCTGAAAGCAGCCCAGCCAGAAACATGGTTATCTTATTTTATATCTTCTCTGAACACCCTAACTGGTCGGTAAAACTTTAATTAATGTTAAGCCTGTAGATAGCTAGCAGGTTTAATTTACCATGCCATAAAGGAGGAGGCAGAGCGTGTATTTCCGTGATGGTTTATGGTATATAAATTACTTGTCATGTACATTACTGGTGGATACAAGGCTCCTACTGTAATAACTGTGGTGTGTGAATTGTATGTGTACATATCTCCATAGATAAATATTTTGGAAGAGATGTTCGCCCTGACTGATTTGCTGCGTTGGCCTTCCTCACTTTATTTCTAAAAGGCAACATAAAAAGTTCCCCCAACTCAGATCCATCACCATTACCCACTGTCTGCTGGTGCCCAGCCCCAACCCGTCGCTCACTGGAGGGTTGATTGTGCAAACCAGAGCAGATCTGGTGCACAGCCTCAGCAGCACTAATAAAGAAACCCTTTGGTCAACGTCTGGGTGTGAACGAGCCTGTAAAGACGCTCAAGGTTCTTCTAAGAGCAGTTCAGGCCAATGCATGGCTGCTACAGAGCCCTTTTTCTCTTACTCACGCTGCCTTGGTTTTCCTTATTCTGATACGGGGGGAAAACAGTTTTCTCTTCCAAGTGATATGGAATTAGCTCCCAGACCAACCTACTGAGGATGCTGTGAGTGCGCCAGCACTCACATCGCTCTCCTGGGTGGCATCTCTCGGTCTGTGCTGAGCAGCAGGTGAGAGCAGATGCCCCAGCCCTTCCCCGGGGAGGAGGGACCGCCCGTGGGACCTCCCAGGCATCACACCTGGGTACCCCTCCACCCTCTGGCCGTGCCAAGGCTCCGGGGTGCATTCCTGGAGGTGAGACGGTGCCTCTCTCCCTTGTGTTGCGCAGAGATCGATGCCCCCAAGAACCTGCGGGTGGGCTCGCGGACACCCGCCAGCCTCGAGCTCGCCTGGGACAACAGCGAGGCCGAGGCAAACAGCTACAGGGTGGTCTACAGCACCCTGGCCGGGGAGCACTACCACGAAGTCCTGGTGCCGCGCGACACCGGTCCCACCACCCGGGCCACCCTCGCAGGTATGTGTGCACCCACGTGCCCTTCCTCCCCCTCCTCCTCCTCCTCCTGCTCCTCTCAAGCAGGTAAGGCAGTGGAGAGCCCCAGTCAGCACTCAGTTGCCCTTATGCTGGCATGTGTTTGAGGTTATTTTGGAGTTTACTAGTTACTGGAGAGAAAGTTTTCCTTGGGATATAGCTCAATTTTCCCGTGTGTGGGTCTGGATTTGGGTGCTGCTTATCCACAAGTTGAGCGATGCACCTACAAGTAGTGCATCTCCAAATCATGCACCTCCAAGTCATGCACATCCAGCAAGGGTCTGTCCAGGTGCCAAATAGAGCTGGCAAGGAGCAAAGTGAGAAGCCTTTTTAGGCTGATCTAGGGCTAAATATTAATTCACCCTCCTCTTTTTGGCTTGTTGGGAAAGAGACACAAGTGATGATGTCCCTTGGGCAGTGCTGGGGGGCCAGGCTGCCTGACTTTGTTGCCTTTTTCCAAATCAGGCACAAAACAGACCCAAATCTAGGGATGCTATTTTTCAGCAAGTTCTTTAAGTGTTACATTATTCAGGCCAGCACAGGGTGCCACCGGGGGCAGCAAACACCACCCACCTCCCGCTGCCAGGAAAGCCCCAAACAACACAGCAAAGCACCATGTGAGATCTGGTTTCCTTTTTTTTGTACTAGAACTGCTTGCCTGAGGGATTTCCCACTCTGGTGGCGTTTTTTGAACAAAGAAAAAACTTACTTACACAAAAAAAGTTCACTCATTCAGCTTGAAGCTTTTCAGTATGGCAGGACATCAGGTTCTTCCACATTGACTCTTTGCCCTCCCGGGACCTTCAAGGCTCAGGAATCTGCCTCCTGGAGCTGTAGGAATAAGTTCAGACGGAAAATTGAATGTTAAGTTTCAGGCACAGCAGCAGAGTCACGAGAAAGGCTGGAGGGCAGGAAGGGCATTAGAGCAGATAGCTTGAAAAATGTGGTGTGCAGAAAGAAGAAAAACGTTAGGGATGGTTTCTGCTGTGTTCATGATGAGGACGCGCGTGGAGAAGTGGGATGAGATCGGAGACTCCGTGCTGGACTGCTAGCTTTCCTCTAGGACATTCATTGGCTTTCCAGGTGAGAAGAGGTCTTAAAAATGGGCCAAATCCCTCTCCCTGGAGCAGAGGTACAACACTCTCCAGTGACAAAAACTGCGACGACACCCATGGCAGAGCCCAGGCTTGCCTTGGAGGACGTGGCAGCCTGAAGGCTCTTGTTTTTCTCAATGAAATTAAAAAAGCTGCCAAGTCTCTGTCAGACTCAGGCAGGGCTGCAAGAAACCCCACCAGAACAAGCTGCAGAGACACAGAGGCTTACGTCGATGGCAGTGAGTGGTTTTTACATAGTGCCTCCATCATCACCTCAGTGCATTGCTTCCAGTTCCCAGGGTAATAAACAAACCAATTGAAAAAAAATCATAGCACAAAATAACCCAAAAAAGCATTCTGCTGGCAAAAAAAAAAAAAAGCCAGGATAGCCATAGTGTGGATGGCACATGAGCCTCTCCCATAGCTCTGTTATGCACAGAGTAGCCTTGTCCTCCAGTCTTGTATGTGGTGCAAAACCCAGTGGAGTGTGTTTCCAGCCACTCAGGACCTGATGGGATCCATGACATGAAAACAACCAGTAATTCCCTCAGCTACCTTCATCTGCCTGCAGGAAAAGCAGTCAGGAATGGCACTGAGTGGAGTTTATCAAAGATATAAGCTTAAAAATACAGCAAGCCTTGCCTCGCCCCACCCCATAGTCTCTTAAAAATCAGCGTTTGCACAGAAATACCCATAATTTTGCACTATGCAAAAGAGCTAGGAGAGAAAAGGGATTGTTTTGTATGCTCCTGCTCATTTTTTCCTTCTCCTTCCCCTTTCTCCCAGGCTCTCCCCCTCCTTTCCAGGATACTTCTGACACTTATTGAGCAGGGCCAATAAGTGATGGGGGTCCATCCGCCCTCCCCAATCACCAAGACTGCACTGTAGCAAGAAAAGAGCAGGGGATGAGGGCTTCCCTCTCTCCTGGCCTCTTGGGGAGGGTTTTGGTGGTTCCAGGGAATGCTGCCCCTGGGCAAGGCAGGGTGAGGCTGGGCTGGAGGGTTTATGGCTTTTTCTAACTCTGTGGGAAAGATCAGGAAGCACAGGGAGGAGGGGAATAAACAGCCAAGCAGAAGTGACAGGCAGAGGCAGATGTCCCACGTGGTTATCACAGCGATCAGGGAAGGAGCTGGATGAACTCGATTCCCATGTCCCTTAGGAGAGGCACTGCAGGATACATCCACCCCAAGGAGCAGGGCTTGATTCTGCTCCCAGAAAGACTGCGACTGCACCTTTTCTAGTTAATGTGCATTTCATTTACTGTACGTAATTTATTTTTCTTTAAGACACCAGCCCTGTGACAATATCGGATGTTGCATCACTTTGGAAACAAATATAGCTACTTTGTCATTCCCATCTCAGCTCATACACACAGAGCTTCTGTCTCACTGCCAGCAATTACAGCAGACCTCAGCAACAACTTTTTAAAATGGCATGTTTCTGAGCTAAAATAATCCAAATTCCCTGTCCAAAGGGATCCACAAGGCTTTTGAAAAATGGCTCAGCTCTTTCTGCAATGTGTGGAGAAACTGCTGACCCGTGGGAGGGCTGCTCACTCCAGAGATGCTCTGGATGTCCCCAGTGATGGCAGCTGGGGGGTTGCTCCCTGAGGTCACCCTGCCAGGTGCTGTTCTCACACCTCTGCCTGTCTTTTGCACTCCCTGGCAGATCTGGTGCCAGGAACAGAGTACGGCATTGGGATTTCGGCTGTGATGGACAGCCAGCAGAGCGTGCCGGCGACCATGAACGCCAGGACTGGTGAGTTTGGCCCCACTGCCTGCTCCAAGCACAGCTGGCTCCTGTGCCTCAGATGTCCCCACGGGGCAGTCCATGCATGGGGACAAAGCTTTGCACTAACCTTCTTGCACAGAGCTTGACAGCCCCCGGGACCTCCTGGTGACAGCCTCCACAGAGACATCCATCTCACTGGCCTGGACCAAAGCCACGGGTCCCATCGACCACTACCGTGTCACCTTCACCCCTGCCTCAGGGATGGCCTCGGAAGTGACAGTGTCTCGGGACGAGTCACAGCTCACCCTCTCGGAGCTGGAGCCTGGGACAGAGTACACCATCTCCATCATCGCCGAGAGGGGACGGCAGCAGAGCCTGGAGGCCACCGTGGATGCCTTCACAGGTAGAGAAAAAACAGTTGGGATGGGGCCAAGGGCACAGACCACTATGCCATGTTGTCACCTCTGCCAGCCCACCGTGTTCCCAGCATCAAAACTCTTGAGGTGGTGATGGGGATGAGGTCTGGGGTCAATGTGTCCACAGGGAAGCAAGTCTGTTGCTCAAAAGAAGGATGGTCTTACCAATGTGGTGGCACAGCCCCCTTGAACAGCAGCAGTGAGCACACTTGCTTGGCTGGAGGCTCCCAAAAGACAAGGCAGGACTGGGTGAACAGACAGCCCATGCTGTCCTATGTTGTCAAGGTGGCCTGTGTGTCCATAAGAAGGAGAAATGAAGCCTTGAGGGATTTAACAAGGATCTCTGACTGAATCATCTGCAGTCATGAAGTGCAGACAACACATACCATCTGCAGTGGGACAGCTCCATCACCTACCATATGGGTCTGGGATGGAGGGTGTTTGCAGCAGAGCTGAGAAAAGCACCATATTTCCCCTCCCGGTTCTGCCTATTGATGCCAGAACAGTTTCAGATCAACAGAGAGCCCAGAGCTCCAGTTTTGCCACCTCTTTTGGGTACTTCCCATACAAGCAGTAGGAACAACACGGAGGCCAGGACCTGCATATGGCTGGGGGTTGCATCTCTCCTCTGCATCTTCCAGGTGTCCGGCCCATCACACAGCTCCACTTCTCCCAGCTGACGTCCTCCAGTGTGAATGTCACATGGAGTGACCCATCCCCACCTGCAGACCGCCTCATCCTCACCTACAGCCCCCGGGACGAGGAGGAGGCACAGCAGGTCACACTGGAGGGCACCCGCAGGCACGCCAGCCTGACGGGCTTGCAGCCATCCACCGAGTACCTGGTGTCACTGGTGGCCGTGCACGGCGCCATCAGCTCCGAGCCTGTCGTGGGCTCCATCACGACAGGTACCACGGGACACCCCCCACCAGGCACAGGAGCTCACTGGGAGGGCAGGCAGGGGGACAGGGAGCGGACCTGCCTCCCACAGCTTTGCTTTGTGCTCCATCTCACCAGGGATTGATGCGCCAAAGGACCTCAGGGTGGGCAATGTCACCCAGGAGTCCATGATGGTCTACTGGAGTCCTCCCACTGCTGCCTTTGACCACTACAGAATATCCTACCGTGCTGCTGAAGGTAATGGATCAGAACAGTCTTGCTTGTGTCCTGAGCTCACAGCTGCCAACCCTCCCTCCATCTGCTGGCACGAGTAAGCCACTAGGTCATCCTCATCTCAGACAGCATCCCAGTGCCCTGGGAACTGGGATGGAACAAGAGGCTGCAGGGACAGAGGATGGGATGTCAGGGATGACGATGGGAAGGGACCACTGCAGCCAAGGGCTGGCACAACACAGAGGGGCACAGGGAGTGATCCCCTGCAGTCTGTGGTTCACAGGAATGGTAAATTTAGGGTTCAGTCTTGAAATCCCTCCTCCCTCATCTGCTTCCACTACTTCATCTTCCTTGGCTCCGGATTTGCCTATGATACTGAAAAGTTCAAGCCAGCAGAGTGATGAGCACCTGCAGGCACAAAACCCAGTTACCTCCAGTACCTTGTGGCACTGCCCTCCCCTCCCAAGCACCTCCTGTACCCCCGGGATGGGTCCAGCTGTGATGCCAAAGCTCTTGGCTCCACCCCTGCAGGGAGGACAGACAGCACCGCCCTTGCCAAGGATGCCACCGAGTATGCCCTCCACCACCTGGAGCCTGCCACCAAGTATGAGATCGGGGTGAAGAGCGTGCGGGGCCGGGAGGAGAGCGAGCTGGCCTCCATCACCGCGTACACAGGTGGGAAGGAGCCCCTGGTGGCCAGGGAGGAATCGGTGACAGGTCCAGCCCCAGGCTGGGCTGGCAATCCCTGCTTAGATTAGTAATCAGGCAATTAGTAGTCAGCTTGACCTCATGCCAGCCTGATGCAAGCTCGAGATGATAACCAAGGCTCACAAGGGCCCAGTGTGGGCTTTTGAAATAGGTCTCAGCAAAGCTTTTCCCAAACATTCATGGGTATTCATGGGGGAAAGTGATAAACCTGTGCACCAGGCACAGAGAAGCCAGAAACATGATGTTGGGCAACCATGACAACCTTTCCTAAAGGGACTACAGATTTCCAGAAATAATCCCTAGGGAAGCCCTGTCACAAACAGCATCTGCTGCAAGAATAAAACCCTCTGCTATCCACAGACTCCTCAAAATCTAAAGAAAACCCCTAACATCCCAGGCTGTACATCAGGAAAACAGTGGAAGAGCAGCCCAGGTAGCAGAGTAGCAAAAGCTACTGACATCTGTGGACTCTGGCTTGGGCAGCAGTAACTCCTCTGCAGGAACATGTGCCTGGGCAGCAGGGGTAGGACCACGAGTGATGGGCCTGAGGAAGCCCTTTCAGGTCATAGCCCAGTCTTTTAATGCTTCTGACTTCCCCGAATCTCTCCCCCATGCAGCCATGGATGTCCCCTTGGGGGTCACAGCCACGAACATCACCCCCACTGAGGCGCTGCTGCAGTGGAACCCGCCGCTGTCGGAGGTGGAGAGTTATGTCCTCGTCCTTACCCACCATGCAGGTACAATGGGGCTCTGTTTCACCTCTCCTCCGCCTTTCACCCATCCCAAAGGCCAGACCTTGGCAGGTGCCCGCCACAGAGGGGCAAGGAAAGTAGGGAAGGAGCCCTTACTTTGGCTTATATAGGGATTGTGGGAAAACTAAGACCGAATACCACAACTAAAGCTCGACTGCTGCACTGCAGCTCATGGTGTTTCAGCATTAGAAGTGCTTTTGTTCATGAGGTCATACACAGAGACACATTTTGGAGAATTGCATAGAACATTTACCGTAAGTCATCCCTTTTTGGCTTACAGTTGCAGGAGAAACAATTCTCGTGGATGGAGACAACCAGGAGTACCAGCTGACCAACCTGCTGCCCAGTACCACCTACATGGTCTCTATGTATGCCACCAACGGGCCTCTCACCAGCCAGACCATCAGCACCAACTTCACAACTCGTACGTACAATCACCTCCCCACTTCTCACCCTTGGCCATGCACCCACCCCAGGAAAAGCAACCAGCAAGGCTGAGCCACAGCTCTTCTCACATGCAGTAGCCACGTGCCTAAAGGACACCCAAATACCAGTGCTGGGCACAAAGCAAGAACAGAATTTTAATCACCAAATATCAACCATTATTTTCACTCTTTCAGCATCCATCAACCCGTTTTTTCTTTGATTTCCCCTGAATGTGGTTTCCTGAGAATACCTTTCACCAGGTTTTTTCCTAGTCCAAAGCCATAGTCCAGAAGAGCACTACAACCCATTTTGCTCACAGGCAGCTTGACAAGTCCCATAACACATGAACTTCAGAGGGTTTGCAGAGCTCTGTCCAAGGCTGGGGATGAGAGATGAGGGTGAGGATAGACTTTGGGCTGTAGCTTGGTGTTGCAAGGTTGAATCCCAGTGTACTGAGGTGGGAAATGGGACTGGGGTGGTCGTGTGGGAGAACTTTCACTTCCCTGGGTCCCTATCACTATTGCAGTTTTGGATCCTCCAACAAATCTGACAGCCAGTGAAGTCACCCGACGGAGCGCCCTGCTCTCCTGGGTTCCTCCTGTGGGGGAGATCGAGAACTACATCATGACCTACAGATCCACTGACGGCAGCCGGAAGGTGAGTGAGTCCTTGCAAAGAAAGAGGCTCATTAAGTCAGGGAATAACAAGACCATGGAGAAACGAGCAGGAGAAATGCAACAAAGCAAAACAACAATGCTCACCGGCTCAGGGAGACCAGAAGGGCAGGCACTGCTTTCTGCATAAGCAGATACTTTAGATGAATAATTGGAAAAAGCAAGAAAAGATTGCCTAAGGCAAAATGTTTATGCACACCTGCAAGGCTGAGCGTAGAGGGGATACCTGCAAAGTTTGGAGGAACAGGGGAAATTCACAGCTTGTGAAACACAAGCAAGCTGAGGCAGGTGAAAATTACCTTGGAAGCAGAGATGCTTCCAAAATGCCATTTGTCCTTCCTGCGAAAAGGAAGACAGGCATAGACAGCTAATTAATCCCACAATACAATACATTTGATTATTTAATGAGAGTGTCCACATCTGCCTGTCTAGAAGAGCTGCTACAAATCCTATCAGAAATACATCACAGCAAATAGTCTCATTTCCTTTGCTGGTGTGACTGGCTTGCAGTGGCCAGAGGACACTGGCTCTGCAGAAGGGGTTCAATAATGCTGTGTGGCACTGGCCAGCAACCAGAAAAATTAACGTGACAGGAATCGACGGAGTCACAACTGGCTGGTAACCAGGTTTGGCCAGCTCTACTCCTTGTGATGCTTGGGCTATCAGTCATGCCCTGTACTGAGGGCATGCAGGTTCCAACAGAGTCGGTGAACACAGCACACAGACTGCAAACAGTTAACTTCCCTGTGTCCAAACCATCTTGCTTTCTCCCATCCGAACCATCCCAAAGTGCTGATTATATTCACTGACCTCACTGAGTCAGGCCAGGGCTGTAAGCAGCCACACAACACTCCTTGGTCAGGGACCAAGGGCTGCGGTAGTTTGTGGCTTCCCTTCCCTCCTCACTTGCTCTTTAGGCTCCCCATCGCTTTTCTCATCTGTTGCTCTTGGTGTCTGCCTCCTTCTGGGACCCATGTACAGGAGCTGATTGTGGATGCCGAGGACACGTGGATCCGCCTGGAGGGGCTGTCTGAGACCACAGAGTACACCGTGCGCCTGCAAGCCGCCCAGAACGCCGTGCGGAGCGGCGTCATCTCCACCACCTTCACCACAGGTGAGCACTCGAGCCACATCCACTCAGGAAGGTGAGGATCTGCCCACGTACCGTGCTGGTAGACATGGACTGTGTTTATGGGCTTTCCCTTCTCAAGCAGCATTCCATCCCAGTCCACAGAGGGGTACATGTACTGCCATGACCCACAGTACTGCTTTGCTACAAAAAGCTAATGGCTGAAGGATCTATAATGAAAACACAAGACCCAACTCAGCTTCTTAGGCTTCAAGGAACCATTTACCAGCCCTTTGCCTTGTCCTTGTTCTTCCTCAAATGCACAGTCAGCATCACATATCCACAGGTATGCTCCTGGAGTGAATAGACCAGCTGGGTCTCTCCACATGGTAGACATGACCCAATCACTCACAAATAGAATAGTTTGGGTTGGAAGGGATCTTTAAAGGTCACCTTGTCCAACCCCCCTGCAATAAGCAGGGACACCTTCAATTTGATCAGGTTATTCAGAGCCCTGTCCAACTTGACACTGAATGTTTCCAGAGATGGGGCATCGCTGGAAATATCAAGCAGGTGCATCTCCATCACCAGCAGTGTGGTCACAGAGCCAGCACTTTATCTAATCCACTGACTTCATTTAATTGCATTGTTCCTCCCCACTCTAATTCTAGAGAATTCACAATGCACTAAGGCAATGGGAATGGTTTCCTTTCCAAATCAAAGGCATCCACAGTCACCACAACCCTCACACACAGAATACATAGGCTGGCAAGAATGTAGGTTGCATGAGAATGACACCATTGCTCCCTCCCTCTGTAACCATTCACATTAGAAATGGTGCAAAGCAAATTGTCCCTCACCGTCTTTGAAAAGCCTGGATGGGCCAGGCACTTACAGGCTGAATGCATCTTGTTCAGGGCTGAATCCAATCATGTTTCTCCTGGGCTTCAAGAGCACTAAGAAGCCTGAACATGATGTTCACCAAAAGTCCTCTGATCTGTGCTGCCAGTTCAGTTAGGAGAGTTTTCTTTGAATCTGCTGTGGATACACTTCCCTGTCTCAGTTACATGCAAAGTCCCCTCATCTTCTTTTAAAAGATAATAGAAACTATTTACATCAACAAAAGAAGAAAAGACTCTTCTTTAATGCATCTATGGAATGGACTTTCCTGTTATTCTCACCTCTTACATGGGCACATAAGGCCAGTGCAATTTAGGCAGGTGATGGAAAAATGCATGTAATCTTTGAGACTGTTTGGGAGTCAAGGGTGAAGCCACATGGGGGTGAGTGACTTCTCATCTGGGATAAAGCAGCAGAAACCTACTCACATCAGGCAAGGAGAGCACCTTTTCCACCAAACACAATTGTGAGACCTCAGCAGTGTTAGAATCACCATTGCCAGCTGCTGCAGCATCCAAGACAGGTTTAATTTGTTTTTAAGATGAAAATAAACATTAGCAAGAAACCAGTTTATCCCCACTTAACCCAATATTGATGAGACAGAAGCACCCAGGAACTATCACCAAGGCAATGCAATCCATGGACAGCATCCCTTAGTGAAGCATCGGGCTCTGGGACTCAATTTACTCTGGCAATGCATTGGGGCACTTTGCAGAGAACAAGGACTTGTCTTTTAGAAGACCAAAAATAAAAAAAAAGAAAAACACCCAGGCTTAATTTAAATTGTTTTGCTTCCTTCTGCTTACAGTACACATCCCGGGGTTCTTCTATTCCCTCTGACATATTAATAGCTCGGCCTCTTTTGTTTTATGTTTGCATAAGGTTCTTGGGGAATTGTATACAGATGAGACAAAAGGAAGAAACAGATACAGTATTTATAATTTATAGTGGTTTGAAATGTCTTTCAAGGTCTCCTTGGCTCTTAAAGATATGAATATAAATTAAGAAACAAGCAATCTCCACAGAGCTCAGGGGAGCCTGAACTGGTTGTCTTTGAAGAAGTTTTCATTGTTGGATACTATAAAATGTAAACAATGTCTTGCCAGACATTGTGCTACAGACTGTGGATGAAGATGGGAAAACACAGGGAATCTTCAGCATTTGGACAAAGCAATGACCTCTAAGTCTTCAAGTCACAAGGTCGGGGGAACACACCCAAGTGGGAAGCAACAGACAAGGGTTGTACCTTGGTCCTATGGGGCACCACACAGTTGTGATGGATGCATACAGCATAGAAGATTTGAAGGTCCTTCACAGCTTCTCAATGTGTGACTGAGACATCCTTGAAAGCCACGTCCACGTTGCCAGCTCTGCATTCATTTATTGCATCATCCATACGCACCAACAGCAAAGAAAAAGATGTGTTTCTCTCTTTTGCATTAAGTAAGAAAAAATTGTTCCCAGACTTGACATTCCAATACTGCTGGGGTCACATAATTAGGACTCTTATAAACTCTGACCCCCAAATGAGATGTTTCCTCATTAGAGGACACCTGTAGCACAGTCACACTGCCCATGCTGCCAGTCTCTAGCATCTCACACAGCCTAATTCCTGCTCAGCTTTCAAGTGACAGCTCAGCATAAGTCCACCATCATTTCCAAGGGCATGGAGAATCAGGAGAATCCCCCTGGAATGGGCAAAGTCATAAAACTTGATTGGAGCTGGCAATCCTGAGAGGAGAACAGGTTTTGGTATTTTCACAGCTGTCTAAATATGCTGATGACAGCTTAAACCCCAGGGTTTCAGACATGGTAAAGAAAGATGCTCCAAGAAGTGACATCCCTCATCATTCATAATGATGTTGCCATGCACCTTCCCAATATAGGACATATGGAAGATTAATTAATATCTGCACACATTTTTTTTTCCATTAAGTCCTCTGAGATTGATGGCAGATGTGAAATCCCACTGCTTCCCTGAATTACCTGGGACACAAAAGCCAAGTTAGACTTTACCTGGATCATAACGAGTGGGGCCTGAGGCATGGGGAAAGTGTGCCTCTTGGCTTAAATTTTACCTTTTTTATTTTTTTTTCAATTTTGCAGGAGGACGTGTGTTTGCTAACCCTCAGGACTGTGCCCAGCACCTGATGAACGGAGACACGCTGAGCGGAGTCTACACCATCTCCATCAACGGGGACCTCAGCCAGAGGGTGCCCGTGTTCTGCGACATGACCACCGACGGCGGCGGCTGGATTGTGAGTAGCTGTGTGGTTGTCCTACACGTTGTCCCCCTCACAAAGTAACCAGGCCTCATCCCACCGGCACAGCCAAGCACCACGCAGCGCGGGAACGACAGCAGGCTTAATATCGCACGCTTCATTTCCCACGCCACGGGGAATGGCCCACACTCCAGTAATAATAGTTACACTTGGAGAAATGCCCTCTGATTTATTTGACATGTTTGCAGTGCTTCTGGAGAGGAAAATCTGTGAGTGAAGCTGATTTATTGTTCTAGAAATGAAATTAATGGCCGGTAGCTTTCACGGGGAATGATTCAGGCTGCCTGCAGTAGGAGGGTGTCAGGCATCGCCCCGATTGAGTCTGCACAGGAGCACTTTAGAAACAAATGCCTTTTGAATTGCACAAACACTGCTTGTCTTGACGTAGATGGACTGACAGCATAAGTAAATAATGCCATGGTGCTTTGATCTTATTCATGTCAAACACTTATTTTCACACATTACACAAAACCCTTCTAGGTGTATAGTCAAAACCAAAAAAATGGGCTTCCTCAAATGCTGATTTCTAGCCAGTTAATTTCCCTCCATCTCATTCTGCTTCACAGCATCCCCTTGGATATCACAAAAATAGCCAGCTGAAAGCAGAATCATGTGCTAGAAAACCAGAGGCACCATGTGCTGGGTAGAGCACAAAGCTCAAAGGCCAATTCCTTCTTATTCTCACATTGATTTGCCTTGGACATTATCTAACACCTCTTTTGTTTCTCCATCTGCACATGAATTAATTGCATGGCTGCAATTAACACTAACTAGATGGGCATTGCAATTTTCTCCCCTGGAAGGCACAATGGAAAGAAGTAGTATTATCTTCATTTTGTGTGTCCAAAACCTTACAAAGACATTCCTCATCTCCATCACACTGATTTTCCCCCTGGTCTTCCTCCACCTCAGGTCTTCCAGCGGCGGCAGAACGGGTTGACTGATTTCTTCCGGAAATGGGCAGATTACCGGGTTGGCTTTGGAAACTTGGAGGACGAGTTTTGGCTGGGTATGACTGGTTGTCTTTCATCAATGTGTCAAACCTGAGATCCCTGTGCACTGTGCTGCAGACCCATGCCAGCTGTTGGCTCCTTGCCTTTCATCACAATCCTCTACACTCCCTCAGACAGTTTTCCTTCTGTTCATTCCCTGTCCTTCACATTAGAAGACACTCATGAACACACCACATAAAAGCACATTGTGAAGGTCAGCAGCTCCCTAATTTGCTCGTCCTAGAAGAAAAGAGGGGTATGCTCGGACTTTTCATGGACCAAACCCCATCATCCTCCTTTGGATGACTACAGGTTGCACTGTAGTGCATTACAGCTGCATCTACAGCTCATAGACCTCACCTGGCCTTGGCCAGCAAGCCAGTTTTCCAAAGAAAGTAGGAAAGAGGTGAGTGGGACAAACAGCACAGTTCTGCAGTTGAGTGTGCTCCCCCAAAACCTGAACCTGAGCCAAGGCCAGCCCTGCATCACTCTGGCTTGTACAAGAATTGAATAGTAACATGAGAAGTACCAGGGCTCCACAGCTGAACATCCTCACCTTCAGCAGCATGGAGAAAGCTAAACGTGGGCCTTGAACCCACTTCTCATAGCCAGGGGAAGGGGAAAGTCGAGTGGGGACAGAGAGCTCAGACCCCAGCAGTGCCAGGAGAGACACAGACTCACCAGAAGTGCTGCTGCTCTTTGATTCCTCTCCTCGCTCTCATTTCCCACAGCTGTTTTATTAGCCTAGAACTTTCCTTGTTTGCTCTCACCAGGTGTTTCACTGTTTGTCTCGCCAGGCTTGGACAACATCCACAAGATCACATCCCAAGGGCGCTATGAGTTGCGGATAGACATGAGGGATGGTCAGGAAGCTGCCTACGCCTACTACGACAAGTTCTCCATCGGCGACTCCCGGAGCCTGTACAAGCTGCGCATTGGGGACTACAATGGCACTTCAGGTACAACCTCATTGCTAGCAAGGATCTGGGGAAATCCTGGGATCGGTGGGTCTGAGACTGTAAAGGAAATCCCAACAGCAAAGCTTACTTGTCTAGAGCAGCAAGACACAAACCTATAGTCCTTTCTGCCTTCCTGCAGTCCATCATGTAAACCAGGCTGATAAATCCCACTGAGGACACAAGAAATTTTCCATTGGGGATTAGATATCAGAGACAGTGCTGTTCAAATAACCAGGTCAATCATCAGAGGTGTCATCTCACTTGGCAATAACAGCAGCTGGCTATTGATGCCATGCTGGAGGGTATATTTATTGCCTTTCCACAGCTATGGAAAAATCTGAAATCCTCTGCGTCATTTCCTCATGTAGAAGCCAAACACCGGCCAGTTTTGCAAGGACACTGGCACACCTGCTTGCTTGGTTGATGCAGGAGAGTTAGACTTTGACCACCAGAAAACTGTGGGTAATTGAGAAAGGGCACAGGGGTCTCTTCTCAGGAAGGGGGAGAGGGGTATAACTGCAGCCCCTTTAGCTGGGATAGACATCCCCAGGGCAAGCCTCCATGACAAAACCTCCCCACCATGTACTTAGAGAGGAATCCCACACATTTAAGATGCAGGAATTTTCCTGTTCAATACCTGGTAGAAGCCACTGGAAGAGAAGCAACAGAAATCTTGGTTGTTTGCAGCACAGCAGTTGCTCTGACTAAGTCTCAGGGTACAAGGCACTCAACCTATTGCCAAAAATGCCAGTAACGGTGTCACAATTCCTTCCCCTTACCCATACAAGCTCTTCTTCAAGCCATCCAACCAAGGAGCTTCTGCTCCACCTTGAGCAAAGGGAGCCAGGACTTAACAAATGGTTAATTGCCAAGAGATTTTCTGTCAAGTCTCCATGGCTGGACTGCACACAACCACCATGGGTCCACTTTATGTTTCCTTAGGGGGCCACGAAGGAGCATGTTAAGAATGTCTCCTGTAAGTACATCACCCAATTATAATAATGACTATATTTTCCTCTAGCATTTCTTTTACCCAAAAGCAGCTCACTAGTTCCTTGGCAAGGAGGTGAGATGAGCTTGGTGGTTTTGGTGGAATAAGACATCATAAACCTTCAAAAAGCTTGTTCCCCTTATCCCTTTGGCTAATGGAAGGGAAGGAAGCTGAAAGCGTCCTGAAGTTATATAGCAGAGCCAAGCCTCAGGAAATCAGGGATGCCAAAATATGGGATTGAATTAATTTCTGGAACACTGAAATTCAGATCCAAACCCCTATAGCACTTTCTCTGAAAAAGTCAATCAGCTTCTAAGATTTGCTATGCTCTGCACCGATCCTAAACAGACAGCAGAGGACCTCAGATGAACCAATTGTGAGCAGTTCCAGTTAATGTTATTCCCAGACTGTCAGCTGCTTGAGCCATTGATTGGCACGCTACCACATAACCAGAATATCCTAAATTCCTTCTGAAAAGACCACATAACTCAGACTCCGTCACCTTTAATGGCCCCTCTTTCCACAGGGGACTCCCTCACCTATCATCAGGGCCGCCCCTTCTCCACCAAGGACAGGGACAATGATGTCGCCGTGACCAACTGTGCCATGTCCTACAAAGGGGCCTGGTGGTACAAGAACTGCCACCGCACCAACCTCAACGGCAAGTACGGAGAGTCCCGGCACAGTCAGGTAAGGGCAGGGCTGGGCTGAAACCCTTTGGCATTTCTCCTAGTGGTACATGACAGCAAACCTAGGCTAGGGCTGCGGCTGCATGGTCACTGCACGAGGGTCAGAAGCTCTGGTGGGGTGACCCCACACCAGCTGGAGCAAAGGGAGTAGTCACCTTCATGCCACCTAGGCTGATGCTTTGTGCCTCAGAGTGGCTGCTGTCATCATTTGCTGTGGCATCTTGTGTTAACTTAAAAAAAAATATACCTACATAACATTTGATCAGGAGCCTTTGAGCAGTGGGAAAAAAAACAATCAAGGCATAGCAGCAGGAGAGTTTCTTGCTCCTGCTGCAGCAAGTTCTTCCTTCTGGCTCCTCTATAGCCTTATTTCCTTCCTCTCCCACTCTAGTTTCTTCTTAAGGTCTTTCTTTACCCTCTACCTTTCTTTTCCTCCTGCCAGGGGATTAACTGGTACCATTGGAAAGGCCATGAGTTCTCCATCCCCTTCGTGGAAATGAAGATGCGACCTTACAACCACCGTAACATCTCGGGGAGGAAGCGACGGTCCCTACAGCTCTGAGCCAGCTGAACCCCCTCCTGCCTCCCACCACCTGACCTTTTCTGTCATTTGTTTGTATTTTATAATATGAAAAGGGAAAAAAAAATTACTACTCGTCTGAGATAGCAACCTGCCCCTCACAAATGCTGGAGGGAACCATGGCACAAGGAAAGGCCGTGGGAAAGGAAGGACCTCATTGCTTTGCATCTGTCCCAGAGAAATACCAAATTTCCAGTCTCCCTCACCCAATACTCTGGCCCTTAACATGAGAAGAAAGAGAAAGAGACAGATTTTTTGATATTTTTTTAAAAGATGTAGAAATCCCCAGCAAATCCTGTTAGAATGTTTGTCACAGGGCTTGTGGCAAAAACCTTCCCCACAGGGACCTTGTGGTAGCCATTTCCACCCCACTCATGGCCAGGGATGCCCGTCCTCTCCCTGCTTCCCTGTCCCCTCCTGGAAGGGAGGTCCTAAGCTTCATGCCATCCTGTAGACAAAACTCTTCCAGCAGGCAGAGGCCTGTCTCTCCCCTGTGTGCAGGCTCTGGACACATGGAGATCAAGTGAGGATGAGCAAACGCAAGGCTCATCCCATCTCCAGTTTTCACAGATCCCACCAGGAGGGCTTGGTGAATATCCGCATATGCAGGCAAACTGCAGAGAGTCCACAGCTCATATGTTGGTCCCACCATAGCCAAAATCATCCTCGTGGGCATGGGATGTAGGGGAACAAGAGCTGCTCCACCAGCCCAACATGCATTATCCACTGCTCTGAGCTGAACTCATCGCGCTCCAGGTGCACAACATCTGCCTGGGTTATGCTGAGCTTGATGGAGAAGGACTTAAATTAGAAGACTTGGGAGAAAAATCATTAATTGTGGTCCTGAAGTCTAGGACTTCCTCTGCTATTTCTATGTTCCATTGCACTCTGTCTCAATGAGGTCATTGGTCCCAAACCAGAGTCTCAGAGAAGGAGCAGCAACCAAAAGATATCACACAGCTGCAGCCCAGCCTGAAACCAACAGCTGTCACAGCCCAGGTCCTCCTGTTCATGGACATCCACGCACACAGGGAATGATGACAATGCAGCCAAGGGAAGACAAGTGCAAGCTGAGGAATTCCCATTCTCTTCCATTTCCTACACCATCCCTCTTTGATGCCATCAGAAGAGGAACACAAATCTCAGTGCCTTGGTATCACCATCTCTCTAACAGGAAATCAACTGTTTCCCCTCCTGGAAGAAAGGCTTAGTCCATTCAGATTCTGGAGCACTTCAAGGCCCTTGGAAGAATTAATGAGTTCACTCTTCCCACCCTTAAATTCTCCTATCTCAAGGAAGATAGACCCTTCGGATAGCTCTGGCTGTGCTCTGTTGTTATTGACATCACCTCCACATAGCCCAAATGACCACCATGCTTGAGTCACTCCTCTGCTGGGGGCTCTGATCAATGCTGGGCATTGTCACTGGCCTGGTCTTGGAGAAGGGACTCGTCCCCTTGTCCAAGGACAATGCAGCTCATCACTGGATTCGAAGCCAAGGGAGCATTACAAATGCTAAACACTGCTTTTTGATTTTATCACACTGAAGCTGCTTTGTCTCAAAAACATCTTCCAGATGGCAACATAAAGGCATCTTTGCAGTAGCTTATAATTCAGGCCACTGTCTCTTTCATGGGCCACACTCCTGAATGTCCTGATGTTACTCACCACGCCTGCAGAGCTGAAGCAGTGCATTAAGTGGGGAACGCAGCCTCCTTGTCCGTGCCACGCACTGGCACATGAAATCACAGCTAACCCCGAGGTCAAGATTACATACAGGGTCCAGTCCTTCACATGGCCAGCTTACAAGCTGCAGTCTGACCTGAAGAGAGGATGCTGTAGCTCAGCAACATCTCATATGTAAACGAGGCATCTTTACTTACTTCCCATCAGCATCAAATCAGGCAAGAAGTCAACCATTTGATGAATAGGTCAGTCAGAGGCTGCAGATGATGGGATGTCTTGCAGGACATGGCCAGTGTCACAGATGTCAGCATGTCATGCCTCCTGAGCACCTGGCCCTGTTTTAATTCACAAAAGCCAAAAAGCAGCAGATGGAACTGATTAAAAACTAAGAAGCCTCTTAGTATTCCAGCAGAGTGAATTTTTCCCAACACCATCAAGAATTTATAGGCAACCTGTTTTGGATGGTGCTGTTCACTTACCTATCCAGGTGAAAGGAAGAGACATCAGTGGAAACATGGGAGCTCATCATTCATGATCAAGCAGAAGGCAAGAAACCTCTCTTTTCAAACATACAGCTCAAATTGAAAATCAAAGCATGACAAGCTTTTCCAGGAGGTTCAAATGGAGATCCTCAGAAAGGCTGGTTATTCTCTAGACAGTTTTACTGACATAGATATCTCCCTCCTTACTTCTGTCATCTCTTTTATAAGTCCTGTAAGAAGGATGAGTCAGCCCAGTTGACCCAACTCCATAGTTGAGTATGAAGGACACTCTTGGAGACAACATCTGACCTTCCAATGTCATTATATACCAGTGCTGGTCCCTGATCTCACACATGGTTCCAGAGTGTTGTTTTTCCACTACCTTGGTGAAACACAGTTGCTAAAATTTTTTAAAGGAAAGACTTCTACACCTCATGGTTTTCTCCTGGTGATAACCCAACCCAAGTCCAGGTACATGATCACCAACAAAAACCTGAACATTTGGGCCATTGTCCCTTGTTCACATTGTCCATAAACAAGATACAATTTCCCAGAAATTTATTTTTCCTCACTGCTTGATGATTTTTTTTTGACAAAGCTCCCAACAGCAGTTTCAAGCAAATTTGTGCTTAATGTTAATGCTATGGAATGGCCAAGTGATTAAGTACAGTTTTTCTCACCCTCCATCACTGGTTGGGCAAGCCTTTTCTGTGAATTCATTCTTCAACCAGGCCAGATTTGGCCCTGAAATTCCCAGAAGCCAAGCCTGGATGTGATGAAATGCTCATCTTGAGAAGCCTTGGCTCCACCATGTGAACCATCACTAGGCACTGGAGGCTTTGCTGCCATCCTGGGCTCTGATGGCCCAAGCTTGTCCCAGAGCCCAAAAAGGAACCTGAAGCTGTTACCCAAACCACAAACCACTGAGAGACACCATCTCACATAGCAGGAAGCGGGAAGAAGCACATAAGGTCCTCCATACAGCCCAGGACCTTTGCAGACTTTCAAAGCCACCTCTTATTTCTAACCCCAAAATCCTGGAAGGAAACATCAAGGGACTTCCTCATCTCTTTCCCAGTTTTCATGTCCCTGTTTTCCTTCTCCAAGCCCACCTTCCCATTGCACACTGCACTAAAACATAACCAAAGAGAAAAAAAGTCCTGAAAGGAAAAGCTGCTTTTAGTAAAGTGATCCAGCAATTTCTAAATTAATAATTTTGAGGTGAAAGGCCAGGCTTTCCTCAATGGTAGCTGGGTTTTGGCAGTAGGATATTGGAAGTGTATCCACACAAAGGCTGGGGAGAAGTCTTCACTTCTACTCCTTATCTTTGCATTACTTTGCATTTGCATCTCAAAGCATAGCACCAGCCTAAATGCACTCTTGCCCAAACCTCTTACCTCCTTCCCAAAGCGATGCTTATCCCAGGTGAAGTGCCAGGGTGTGGAAAGCACAGCTAATGCCACCTTCATTCCCAGTGAAACACAGTGGTGCAGCAGGTGAGGGCTCAGCCAGCGGTGTCCCTGTGCCCACAGCGGGCTTAGAGTGACCTGCCAAAATAGAGTAAGAGCCAAAACACCTGCCTGGTGCATCACCTCCACACCAGCACATGCCCTTCATTCCAACCCAGAGCTGCTCTCCTGGGATGTCCCCACCACTGCACCCTGGGGTGACCATGCACCCCCTGCCCTGTGCCCCCAGCAACACCCACAAGTTTTGACTTTACCAGACACTGCCAGCAAAGAGCATTCACTCAAAAAAACACCCTTTAATTCATGCTTACACCCACTTAATAAAGGGCTGTGTCCCAGGGCCAAGCAAGAAGCCCATCCCTGTTTCTGCAAACCAAGTACCCTGGGATGGCCATAAAATCCAACAGAGCCC
This sequence comes from Calyptomena viridis, assembly GCA_013390005.1. Classification (NCBI taxonomy): domain Eukaryota; kingdom Metazoa; phylum Chordata; class Aves; order Passeriformes; family Eurylaimidae; genus Calyptomena; species Calyptomena viridis. The sequence continues at coordinate 1,193,753 of WEIV01024485.1, forward strand.
CCTAGGGACCACCAGCACTCTCCAGGGTCACCTTTCCCTTTCCTTAAACCCTGATGGTGATGGCAGCTCCTTGCCCCTTCCAGAGGGGAGGTTTGGGGTAGGTGGAGGAAAAGGCCTTTCCTTGGGGAGATCCTGATGCCCAGACCCACCTCAATACCCAGCCTGCAGCTCTCCAGATGTCAGTGGTTTTTCGGAAGGATGGTGATACAAAGACCTAAACAAACAAACAAGCAGCCCCTTTGTTACCCCGGAAATGTGTTATATGTTAAAAAAATTAAAAACCATAAATAAGGACAGAGAATGGAGGCAACAAAATGCCTTGGACAAGTTCTGATGAACTCAAACACAAACCAATGCAACCAAATGAGGGGGAAGAGGAAAGCAAATAAATGCATAAATTAAATAAATAATATAAATAAATAATATATTAAACAACCCTCCCCACCCTGTAATGAAAACGTAGCTCGGAGATTGGGATCGACGCTTGTTAACCATTGTTAACTAGTATTTTTAGTCCTGACCGCTCTTAGGCTATGTATAGTTCCTTTTTTTAATGCATTTTCTATACATTAATAAAAGATACTGAAGGAGTGAGCTGTGTGCCTGTCCAGGAGAGGGGTGGGAGTGGGGTCCTGGTGCATCCAGCCCAGCAGCATCACAGCCAAGAGGGGATGTGCATCTCCTGTCCCTAATCCTTGGTTATCCCATGGTACAAGGAACATGGGGGCTCATTAGCACGGATTCGTCTTCAGACCTGGAGGAACAGAGCAGATGAGAGACCAAGCACACGCAGTGGGATAAGAAAACAGAGGGAGGAAGTTTTGGGGCAGCCCAACTTCGGCTGGTGATGCCATCTCCATCCTTGGAGGTGCTCAAGTCCAGGCTGGAGAAAGCCTTGAGCAACCTCATCCAACCCCGGGGCTGCCTTGGGCAGAAGGCAGGACAAGAGGCTCCCAAGGTCCCCCCTGCCCCAGCTGTCATGTTAAAATAAATACCAATAAAGTGACCACAAGGGCAGGTCAGTGCGGCCGGTCCACTAACCCCAGGAAGGCAGAGAGCTGTGCTTTGGCCTCAGCCCAGCACAACATGTTTTGGTAATAACTTTAGCTGCTCCCACAAGCTAGAGTGGCTCTTGGCTCTGCAGTTTGCAGCCAGAGAAAGCAAAGTCGTGGTATGAATGCTTGGGAGCAGAGTGAAACAACCCCAAAATCTTCTGTTTAAATCAGGAAAATGGCTTTGACTGCACTCCATTCCCAATATGATGGAAACCCCACCAAAAAAACCAGATTGGAAGGTTAGTTCCAGAAGAACATGCTCCCAGTGGAAAACAAAAAAAAAGAAAAAACAAACAAACCCTCCAAGTTGATCTGCAAAACTTGCAGGGACAAGTATGAATTTCAGAAGATTTTGAAACTCTCCTCTTGTTTCACACACAGAATTTATTTTAAACCTCCTCGACTTAGGTTTTCTTGTTTGACACGTAGCCAGACAGGATGAGAAAGCCTGAAAGAAGCTCTTCTGCCAAACCACTTCAGTATTTTCTAAATTTAATTTCAGAGAGACAAAACAGGGGAGTTTGCTTTGCAGCAGCTTCTCAACTTCTCTTTCTTGGTCCGACTCGCAAGACAAAAAAAAAAGGAAGTTGTGAGAGCGGGGATCCCCCACCTCGGTCACGACCCTCAGTTCACCAACAGCCAAGCCTGAAGGCTGATGGACACAACTGTCTTGATTAAATGAACTTTTTTGTGTCTGAAGGGTGCCAATACCAGGGAAGACCCCTCAGGCAAGCCCAGGGGCTCTCTCATGTGGGTGGAGGAGCTGAGGGATGGAGGTGGGTTTGGGATGAGGAGGAAGAGTTACTTGCACTGGTATTTGTCATCCCAGCCTCATTGAGCTTGGCCAAGCAGTTGACCCAACCCAGTAGGTTTCATTTATGTTCCCTTGGAAAAGGGCAGTACTGTCCACTGTAGTCCCTATCCTGCACGTCTGTATCCCCCCATTCTCATGGGCCAAGTAATGCCCCTAGAACCTCCATTTCCTGCAGAGCACCCCAAAAAAAGCTCACCTGGAGGACACACAGTCTTCCTAATGCAATAACCAGTCTCACGATGTGGGCACCTATCACTCAGAGGTTGGTGCCCAGAGAAGGCAGGTGCACGGGGGGCCACAGCATCCCTCTGGACCATAACTCACCTCCCAAAATCAGAGTCACAGCCCAAGTCCATGTTTCAGACAGGATGAGAAGGGAGTGAGAGCTGGCACAAGCCCCTTCCTAAGTGCTCCAAGTTTTACTTAAGCTAGGGAGGTGTTTTTCCCACTACATTGACCCCTGGGGAGCTCCTGCCCTTGCACAGCTCAAAGCCATTGCTATAATCTAAATCCTCTAGTATCACACATCATGGGATCTCACATTTCCAGCCTCTCCAAGGAGCCTTCCCAGGCACACCACACTCCTCTTCGGGCACTTCCAGCATCACAGCGCCCCCCCATCTGCACTTTTATACAGAGATATTTCATCACGGCCCTCTTACCAAAGTCCCCTTCTTGCATGAGTGGTGCTTGGGAACTTTGTCCCACCAGCAAACATCAGGAGGGTGTACAAAGGTCCTCAGCAAGGACCTTGGGATCCATCCCAAACCCAGAGCTCGAGCAACACATTCCCAACAACACACCCTGCAACCTCAGCCCAAAAAACCCCAAGGGAATTGCTCACCCAGGAGTGGGAGGAGGGGCAATACCTGCAGGAGCAGGGCTGGAGCAGTTCGATGAAGGGGCAGCCTTGTGCCACGAATTCACAGTTGCTTTATGCCTTGTGGGATGGGATTTTTATAGCACCATTTTTTTAACATTCTCAGATTTTAATTCCCCCTCATAAGACTGGATGTGTTCATCATCACTTTAAAATCCTCACTCCCGTTTTTATATTTTTAACTCCTGGGGCTACAAGCTTTAAAGCTTAGTTATGTAGAGTGTAAAAAATACTTATAAATTATCTCTTTTAATCAAATCTAAATGTGAGGCTTTTAAATTTCATTGATTTGTCCCCTTTCCCTGAGATGAGGAGTGCTGTGAATAGCAGCCCACAGGCTTATCCCCCTTCTCTGCACTACAACCAGCAATTTTTTTGCTTCCAACTTGTTTCAATAAGCATAGAATCAATCCTAGAACGGGTTGGATTGGGAAGGATTTTCAAACATCGTCTAATTCCAATCCCCCTGCCCATGGGCAGGAACACCTTCCACGATACCAGGCTGCTCAGAGCTCCATCCAACCTGGCCTTGAATACTTCCAGGGATGGGGCAGCCACAGCTTCTCTGGGCAACCTGTGCCAGGGCCTCACCTCCCTCACAGGGGAGGATTTCTTCCCAATATCCAATTTAACCCTGCCCTTTGTCAGTGAGAAGCCATTCCCCCCTTGTCCTGTCATTCCAGGCCCTTGTCCAAAGTCCCTCTCCAGCTCTCTTAGAGCCTCCTCTTTAAGCACTGGAAGGCTGTTAAAAAGTCCTTATAATATACACTTTATTTGAGACATGATTCTGGCTGTGGTTAGGAACATCTTTATAGGGGCACTTCTCTCCCTCCCAGTATTTTGAATTGCTTTCTGCTGTTAGTGGGGATGACAAGATGTGCAGCCCTTCTAGAGCAGGTTTATTCCCAGCAGCCTGGCTAATCCTCTTGCTCCCACCCAGGTTATCCCCTGCTCCTCTGCAGGGCCCAGGGCCCAGCACGGCTTCTGGCCAGCAAGACAGAGCACACAGGATGTGGTGGGAACACAAGCTGCCTCTGTTCACAACAGGCCCTTGTCCTCACACTGTCCCCTGCATTTGGTGACAGCACAACAAAAGAGGGGGCTGAAGGAAGTAACTCTGCAAATGGTTATGAGAAAAATCCTCCCTAAAAGCAAGAGAAGGAGGGGGATGAAGTGGGAAATCCTCCCTCTAAGAATTTCAGGAGAATGTGTTGGAAATGGGCAGCTGGGAGAGGAGCAGCAGAGGGGACAGGGATGGAGGAGCATCAGTGGCAGCACTGTCCCCCTGCTCCTAGGGATAGGCTCTGCCCCTTCTTCTCCCACATCACCTTGCTGCACTCAAGTCATGCCAAAAACAGACAGCATCTGCCTGTTCACCCCGTGTATCGGTTCCTCAACCTCAACCCAAGGCTGCTTCTCCCCTCTTCCTGAGGGCAACTTTGCCCCTCCAAATACAGTAACCTGCTCTCCCTTGCAGAGGGGCAGAAGGACGGAAAACATCCCCAGGAGAAAGATCTTGGGGGTGTTTTTTCCCCTCTTTTACTCACCACGATTTGCATTTTGCTCTCAGTTCCCTCCTGGGGGGTGGGTGAGCCCCCACCAAGCCCTGACACCCAGCTGCATCCTCCCCACCAAGCCCCTGGTAGCAAACAAGATGAGGAGCAGGAAGACTTTGAACTGTGAAGAGCAAAGGTCAAATAGTCCCATTCCCAGGCAGAAACTAAACCCCAAGGGTAGCACAGAACATCCAAACAGCTCCAGTGCCACCAGCCAAAATCCTCATGTGGTCCTGAGTTCACCACAGATCTCTGGGAACAGCTTCCCCCGTGGAAGTGGCTTATGGAAGGGACGGGATAATAAAAATAATCAAAATACTAATAATAATTTGGCAGCTGCTTATCATTTAAAAGCAGGATTTGTTCTCCCTGCCCAGCTGAGCTGGGCTCCCAGGACAGCCACTGATTGCTCCTCAGCATCATGGGGGTGAGCCTAAGGAAGGACTGTGCCAGCAGGGACAGCTGGCACAGCTGGTTTTTCACCTAAAAATCAAGCCTTGGCAGATCAGATCTGACACCCATCTGGCATGGGACACCCCTGTGAGTGGCTGCTCTGGGAAGAGGCATGAGCCAGTGCTTCCCATGACTGGGTACACACGCTGGTCCTTGGGGGCACAGGGCTGTGCCTGAGCATCACTCACTCCCCTGCCTTGTGTTCACGCCTTCCACAAATCCAGCCCTTGGCTGCTGCTGGTGACCCCGTTTCCATGCTGATAGAAGGAGCAGCCCCATTCACCGATGGGTTTTTCCTCCCCTGGCCTTCACGTAACCGGTCCTTGAGCTGTTTTGAACGGGAAGGCACCACGTCACGCTGCCGGGACTTGCCCAGCCCTGGCGCTTTCCCCACCTCCTGGTGTGTCTCCTCTCCCCCTCACCCACCACCAGTGCTGCCCATAGGATTTCCTCAGGAAGGAGTTCCTGAAGGCTCACACACACACAAAACGATCAGCTCTAAACCAATCAGCTCAACACAAAGCCCCACCACTCTCTAACACCAAAACATGCCCTGAGCAGATATGTACCCTTCTCCTCCTTCTCACCTCACGCAGGTCCCTGTACCCCAACTTTCTCAACACAAGCATCAAGCAGGATTTGAGGAGGCACCTGAGGACCCCACCACGCTCCTCACCCCAGCATTCCTCTCCTCTAAGCACAAAGGAGGGATGATTCCATAGATCTGGACCCACTTCAGCAAGCCCAGCTGCAAAGCCTCACAGGTAATGGGTGGGGAAGACACACCCCAAAAACCCACCAGTTTGGGGGCATTTCCCCTAAGGGCAGCATTTCTCCACATTACTGTCAACATAGGACTGAGCCCCAACACTTCAGGGCAGCCCCAAACCAGCCCAAGGTGGGACCCAGGTGGGACTGGGACACCTGAGCCAAACCCACCCCCAGAGCTCCCCTCTTTTTGGAGGGGACAGAACCCAGCAGGCACCAGCCAAGAGAGAGCAGAGATGAAGGAGCTGCCCCCAAAATACCAGCTTTGTGTTCGCCCTCTGATCCCCTCCAAGGGTCACCATCCTATCCCATTCTTACTCCCCATTCTCCTCCAAAGCCAGAAAACCCATTGCTGCTGCTAAAGTAAATACCAAGAGCTGCTATTTTTATCCAGACCACAAGCAGGCGTGTGTTATTTTTGGTGTTTAAACTGCAGGCTTTTTTTGTGGGAGGGGGAGAGGGAGGGGAAAAGGCAGAAGCATAGGGGAAAAATGAGAGGAATGTTTCTCTGGGAGCAGAGTTTTCCATTGCTTACTTTAAGCCAGACTAGTGTCTGCAAACAGAAATCATGAGCAGAGGAAGCAGCTGGGAAGAAAGGTGTGATCACGTCTGCAGTCACTTCACTTCTCCTCCCATCTCACCATGCCAAGAAAACCCCAAATAAACTCTCCCTGGGTACCAGCTGGGGGTTATCAAGACAGGAGTGAAGCTCCCAGCTGTGTAATGGGGCAAACTGGTAAATATATCAGCTGAATCCAATGAAACAAGAGGGAAGTAAGAGAGTGTTTCTACTTTCAGTGCAAAATGACTAGTGTTTTCCAAATCAAATTAGAGGTTGAGGGAACTTGGGAGGAAATGGAAATTATCAGAGGGGCTTTTTGGCATGGAAAAAGCTTTGATCTCTCATGGAAATAAGGAGTTGGGGAAGGATGGATGGAACACGGGCTGGAAATGGGATTTGATTTTCAGCTGGTCCCAGGCCTGGGCTCAGACCAACACCCAGTGATGTGACAGGAGCTTGCCTGGCATGGGCTCCCTCAGTTGCTGTGTTTGAGGGGCACCAGCAAGCAAGGAGACACATAATCATGAGCTGCAGTGATTCATCAGTGGCTGAGTCATGGCTTCCTCTCACCCATTAAAGTTTCTGAGAAACAAAGTGTGATTCCTTGGAGTCCAGATATGCTGGATGCAAAAAAAAACTAGGAGGTGGCAGGTTCAAAAATTCCCCCCAAAACATACCTTTCATCCACTCTGCATGGGAAGGAGCTGTAGAACTCCTCACTGTAGGAGACATCCACAGAGTCAAGCATCAAATGCTGTTTAGATTCACTCAAAGCATCTCCTATGGACCACTATGGAATCGTAGAATAGTTTGGGTTGGAAGGGACCCTTAAAGGTCAGATATAGGAAGAGGATGCTGGGTTAGACAGTGATCTGACTGATTATATTTGCATATTCTTGCATTAATTCTAAGTTTCTTAAAGCCTATCCAGTGCTTGCCAGCTCAATTCAATGGTATCATTACCCTCAATGGCATCAAGACCCTCCTTTACCAGCAGCAGTATCCCAAGACATCAGCACTGTCAGTGCCCACCATCTCTGCCACACCATCCCAGTGTTCCCGCCTGAAGCCAAGAGGCTGCTGAAGCACTGTGCTCAGAGGGGCCCCCAAAAATCCGGGGAAGGTGCCCAGACTGGTGGCTCCTCCCTCAGTGAGGCCTCTGCCAAATTAAATTAGCGACAAGAAAGCACAGAGCCCCAGCAGGGCTGTTTGGCCAGGGAACAAAGCAAACCTCCCAGGCACCGAGGACAGGCAGGGCTCTCACCTCCCCAGCCTCAGGGATGGGCAACCCAAGCCTGGTGCTTCCAGCCATGCTCACCCTTGGAGAGCTCTGAAGGTGATCCTATTAGGGGGGTTTCAAAGGTGGTGTTGTGCTGTCTGGTGCTGTGGAGGGCCAGGTGTCCCTCAGGTGACTGTCAGCACCCAGGTGGCTTCTGTGTGCCCTAGGAAGGGTGTTTTCACAAGGGGATCTGGTATCTGCAAACAAGGGAATGGCTGCAGCTCAACAAGGTGGGGAGAGGTGGGATGGGGTGAGATGTGGCAGGGAGAGACAGGGTGGGGTGAGCTGGGACATGGAGATACGGGATGGGGTGAGCTGGCATGTATTAAGCTGGGATGCAGCGAAACATGAACAAGATGACCAGTGATCTTAATTCTGCAACATAAACCCAAGGTTAAAGTTCCTGGCACTAACAAGCAGCAAATCTTTAGGGAAAAAGGGTTTGGTGCTCCCCACAGGACATAAATACCCTCCCAATGAGACACTTAATAGAAGCTGAAGTCTACAATGTGTATTTCTGGGGGCCTTTCACCCCTCTGGCCCCAGCACTAGAGTGAAGGCAGCAGGAAGGGAAGGCAGTGGAGGCTGGCAAGCAACTTGCCTCCATCCCTCCATCCTCCTCTCTTCCCTCCTATTCCCACCACAGCATTGGTCTTGGTTCTGCCAAGGCACAGCACTGGGAACATGGGGCTGTTTTCCAGCAGCCTCCATGGGTCAGGCAGCCCTGGCTAACCCAGCTTGATGAGTCAGCACCAAGGCTGAAGCAGGAAAGCAAAGCTGCCGGCTCTGGAGCATGAAGGAGGGCAAGAAGGGCAAGTGTGGGGGTTTTGCAATCCAAAAGGATTCGAGCCAACCAGAAAAAATCCAGTAAAACATTTTTCTAGTTGCAGCTTGCCCAGCTGTCAGCATCACAATGCTGCATGGAGGCTGCTCAGTCCTGGACTGGAAAGCAGCTGGGATCCTGTGATTCCTGGATATCCCTGATGTGGACATAAAAAAGAAATAAGATGGAGAAAAAGCAGTAAGTGAAGGGTGGAGGTGGCAACCCATATGTAACCAGGATCACAGCTTGAAAATATTGAATCTCAGAGTTGTTTAGGTTGGAAAAACCCTCTGACATCATTGAGTCCAACCTTAATCCAGCACTTCCAAGGCCCCCATTAAACCCCGCACAGCTGGGAGTGCTTTCCTGGGCTGCAACACCCTCCATTATCTATGGGTGCATAGCACCAATAGAGCTGCTGGGATGTGTCCCGTGGGGATGCTCCCTCACCTCCTGCTTGGCTGCAGTGTCACCTCTCCAGGGACAGAGGGTGGTTATCAGGGTAGTGTGTGGGTGACAACATGTGGGATGGTGGTGACCAGGTTCAGGTGACAGTGGTGACAGAGTGCAGGATGGCACCCTGTGGTGACGGGGTTCATGATGGTGGTGACAGGGTACAGGGTGGCAGCGGTGGCAGGGTGGTACTCCTGTCACTGCTCTTGTGTGGCTGGAGCTCTACTACCCTGTCCTCCCCAAGCGGCATCACCAACCTGCTGCCCTCCAAAACCGCTTCTGGGGAAACCTGGGCTGCACCAAATTCCAGCGAGGGCAATACTTGGTTCTCTCCCCCTCCCCAGCAGCTTCGGGGCCGGTTTGTGCCCTCTCCCCTCCTAAACCCCCCCGGCCTGGCAGCTCCCGCGCCCCCGCAGTGTTGGGGGTCCGTGACGGACANGACACATCATCTGCTTCCCGGGTGAAGTGGGGTGGGCGCCGGAGCGGTGGGGACAGTGGCATCGAGGAAGTGGGGATGAAGAGCATCCAGCTCTCGGGGAACGTGTGTCAGGGTGGCCTGCCCGTCACCGGGGTTTCGGGGACCGGAGCTAGGGGTGAGGCTGTATCCACACATTTTGAACAGCACAGCATCGTAGAACGGTTTGGGTTGGAAAGGACCTTAAAAATCATTTCGTTACAAACCCCCCTGCCATGGGCAGGGACACTTTTTGCTAGACCAGGTTGCTCCAAGCCCTGTCCAACCCGGCCCTGAACATTTCCAGGGATGGGGCAGCCACAAGCTCTCTGACAGCCCTCTGAGCCTCTTGTAACTGAAACCACACGCGATCCACTCCGGGGAGGGCCTCGGGTGGGGGCTGCTGCCTGCCTGCAGTGCCTGTACCTCAGTTTGGAGGAGCCCGGGATGGCTCAGAGGAGCTCCCGCTGCTGCCAGAGATGACAGTGGCGCTCACCTAAACTCAAAACTGGTCTTTTGGCCAGAGTCGCTGCGATCCCGGGCCGACAGCAGCCGCACCGAGCAGCAGCTTACAAAATAGTTTCACTTTAACCCTGTTATCCAACATATCAGTAGTTTTCCAAATCGCTCCCTTTAGGGGATGAAAGAATCTGCGTGTGGCTTCTGGCAGGAAGGTTTGATGGTGGTGGGAATGAGACATACCTTTAGCTGGTTCTGCTTGCAGGGTGTTGGCTTTTGGTGTTTGCTTTTTACGTTTGAGGAAGGTCTCTGTAGCCTGCTGCGAGTTCTGGGAGACCGGCGGCAAAACTCTTCTTAGTCACCATTTCCGAAACAGCAACGTGCAATCCCTGCTAAGGAAACTGCTCACCCTCGGTGTCAGGTTTCATCCAGTTTTCCTTTAAATCTGCAGGTGCAAGTGGGGAAAATAGATGCCACTTGTGTGACAGCATAGCTGTGTCTCTGCTGGGCGTACCAGGGAGCTCACAGGCTGTGACTGAGAAATTAGCCTCTCCCAGACTGACCCATAGCTGTCAGTGTCATGGAAAGTTGGTATAAAGCTGACATAAAGCCACTAACAGAAGGAAATGGTTGTGTTTAATAATGTGATTCCTGCTTTGCACTACTTAGCAAGTTGTCAGTTGTCCCCCAGAGCTGCCCCTGCTCTCAGTGGATGCAGGGAGCATCTTAGAGCAGCCTCACTGCTGCCTGAGCCAGGGACATCTCAGCTGAGAGGAGCAGGTTGAGCTTTGTTAGGCTGGAGGGAACTTCATGAAGACATAAGAGCCTGTTGAGAGTTCAGCCTGAAGAACTTAACTAGCGAAATCAGGTCCCAAACCACCTCCAGCTCTGTCCCCTCTGCCAGGGTGACCCAGCGGAGCAGTTTCCAGCAAGCTGCAGCTTTTCTGCAAGCTCTACCTCCATCCCTGGTTGCGGTGTCTCTGCAGCACACAGGATGTGGACAAGCCAGCATTGCCAAGGCAACCCCTGTGTTTTGGTTTCCCCACGCTCGGGCTGGCAGGCTTTACCCCTCCTGCTCTGCACATCACCCGTTTGTGGTGCCATCACAAGCCAGCCCTCAAAAGGAGCTTGTTTTCCACCCACGGCTGCCTGTAACTCTGGAGGAGTGGCAGATGCTCCCCACCCTTGCAAACCGGCTCTTTTGAAGCCAACGTGGATTAAAGAACCTCGTGTTGGACACCCAACATGGATTAAAACTTACACAAGTGGCACATGCAGAGCTGCTGTCAGTCGGAGCCGTCCATCCCTGGCCACAGGAGTTCTCAATCAAGTTTCCATGTCAGCTTTCCCCTCACTCTGCCAGCACTGGCTGCCCAAAAACAAAGAGTTCATTTAGCAGGGCGCTTCACAGCCTCCCCAGGACAGAGCACTCTCTCCCAGTGCCTCCTTGGCCCTGTTTTTTAGGCCCATATCTTGACCCAAAAGCCAGCTGACCTCCCAGTGGCAGCTCCACATGCTTTGGGCAGGCAGTCCACACCCATCCTGTACTACACTGTGGATGCAGCTCTCCCCATTTGTCCCTTTTCTAAGGGAAGATGTTGCTGTTACACCAAATTGAGCAGCAGCATAGATTTTTCTTAAATGCATCTCCTCACTGTGCATTTGGGCTTTCAGCTGGCAATGGGTGGCCTTGGGTAACCCCTCTGCCTTGGAGCTGCTGTCTCCAAAGACACCAGTTTTTCTACTTTCCCCTCCCTGCCTTTTTTTTTTTTGTATATGAAACTGAAGAACCCCTTTATTTAGCACACAGACATCCCTTCATCTACGAAACAAACAGCGATGCTCGCACCAAAATGAAAAAGCATTTGAAAACCAGCTGCATGGCCATGCTGGAAGATGGCCCTGGGATTTGGGCACTGCTTGCTCAGGGTGGTGGCAGATACCTCCACTTTCCCCTTCCAAGGGATGCTTGGCCACATCCGGGCTTGCCCAGGGTGGCCACACGTCCCCAGCTGGGAACTTCCCAGGAACAAACAGTCAGGGCCTCTGCAGCACATTCAGCTCTGGTTTAAAGTGGAAACATTTCAAAGGGCTTCATTTTCTTTTTTCCTCTGCAAACAATTAATTACAAGTTTAAAAGGAAGTTCCAGCCCTCCTTCCCTCCCCAGAAGTTTAGAGGCAATAAATATAAAGCAGCTCCGTGCAGGAATAAAATTGTACATCCTGTTTTGTCTGAAATTAAGGCAGTTGTTGTTTTGGGGTTGTTTGGTTTTTCTACTTCTTTTTTGGAGTCCAGTCTATCATAGGCATTCAGTATTCCTGCCTGGATAATGAGCTGTCAGGATATTTAGGGATAAATGGCAAACCTGCATCACATGGATGATTCAGGCTGAGGAAAAGCTGCTCTGTTTATTTGTGTTGCAGTTTAACCTTTATTACAGCTGCCCAAAAAAAAGGCCTTGGCGAAGATGAAGGTCAGAACAGGGAGCAGCTTTAAGAAGTGGCTCTTGCTTATCTCCCCTGTGAGCAAAAGCAGATCTGGGATGCTCCCCACCGGCTCCAGGCAGGGGGTAGGAGAGGATGGATGGGATTTGAGTCTCTGAGCAGTAGCCTGTGATTTCCGAGGTGGGGGTGGTGATGGTATTACTGTCGTCTGTTAAGTGGAATGAGGGAAGGTGGGGAGCAGCTACTTTCCTAAGGCAGGGAAGCTGCTCAGCCACAGAGGTCAGTCTGTTTTTGTGAGAGGCATGAAGGATAAACCCCTTATTTTTAACAGGATTTCAACACTGTAGAATCCCAAATTAAGAGCTTGGGGTCTGTGCTGAGGGATTCAGCCCTTGGGGTCCTGGCAGTCAGGTCCAAACCAGAAGCCAGGGGTGTCTGGTGAAACAGGATTCCATAGAACTTTGTAGGTCCCAGGACAGTGTTTCCAAAAGCAGATTTTCCCCGGGGGGCTGCCTTTCTAGGGGCTGCCCAGCAGCTCCTGCCTCGGCAGCAGCACAAGGGCTGTGGTTAGGGCTGGGTGGGACTGGTGGTTCCTTTTTTGGGCGAGGCCTGTGGCTTGGACGTTTGTTAGGAGTGTGGTGTAATTACAAAGTGAGGTGGGAGGATGCACAGTGGTGCAGGCTGGGTGTACTGGAGGATCCCAAAACGCTCTGTACAAAGAGAGTATCCCTTAGCAGGTGCCACAGCAAGAATAAAAGTGATGCAAAGCAAGGAAGGGCAGTGCAATAGACAAGGAGGATTTAGCCAAAACCAGCCTGGGTTCCCCTTCCTGTCCCCTTCTCAAGGTGCCAGGGCTCTGTGAGAGCTGCCAGAGGCAAAGCCAAGGAGTCTGTGTCACTGGGGACAAGTGGAGCAACCCCTCTGGGACACACCTTTGGAGTTCAGGCTGTACCTCTCAAGTTCTTGTGACGTGGAAGTGTTGGTTTCCTTTTACCACGCCTCAGTTTCCCCTCCTGGGCACATGGGGATTTCGGCATTCCCTCAAGAGGCTGCCAGGCTTGAATCTCAAATGCTGGCAAAGACACTGAGGTAAAATGCTGAAGGAGGGTGTTGATACTGCCCATGCCAGCTCTTCATCTATACAACCTCTAATTCAGTGACTCGTGTGTTGAACCAGAGCTCCAAACTCACAGCACAAAGGCCCCTGCCCTACTCAGACCCCCACTCCCAGGAGCTTTACCTGGCCTCAAGGAAAGCCATGAGCAGAGGCAGCAGCTCCCTGCTCCTGCAGGAGGGCTTCCCCAGGAGCCCTGCACTCAGCAGCACCTCTCCCTCCCGGAGGGAAGAGGAAAACCTTACGTCAGGCCACAGAAATGCTCCTCGGCCCTACCCAAACCCTTGGAGCAATTCCCAGGTGAGGCACGGCGGCGGCAGCTCCTCCATTCCCAGCCAACTCTTATCCTCCCCTGCCGCCTTTGTGGGGCCAGCCCTGGGTGCAAGATGGCAGCTGTGGGTGCAGGGCTGCTTGCTGGAGTCCACCCACCTGAGCACTGCCTGTGAGTCCCATGACCATAATCCTCATGAAAAATCCAGGTGGTTTAACCACAGCCCCCACCCCAAACCTGCTGGTGATGCCCCGGGTGCCAAGGACCAGACGCCAGCGTGGTGCCCAGGACAGGAACACGTGGCCTCTGTGCTGCCTATCCCAGTCCATAAGAAACAGTCTGTCCAAGGACACCTCATCCTGGGATAGATCGGGGAGAGTCATGGCTCTGATGGCAGCACTGCTCTCTACAGTACTTTTCTAGACAGGAAAGCTCCTCCTGCAGACAATATTTCCTCTCCTGAGAAACAAGCCGTACAAAGGGCTAATAAGAGCTCATTGACTGTTGGTGCTCAGTAAGGGCTGAGGTGCAAGTCCAGAGGGGCTGAATTTGTGCTCAGCCAGATGCCAAGGCAAGAAGGGATGCCAGAGCCCTCTTCACCCATCCCCACCACCAAGAACAAATCCCAGGATATAGAAGGCTATGTTTCTCAGATGGAGAAACACAAAGGGACATGACAGTCAGCAGAGTACATCCCCCATGACCCCAGACCCCTCCAAGGCAGCAGACATCTTACCCTGCTTAGGCTTAGGCTGTGCTGGCAGTCCCATGGAGAAAACTGCTGAGGGAGCAGGCACTGCATCCATGTGGTTTCTTATCTCTGCAGGCACCATCCAAGGACGCTTGTGGAGCCTACTAGCTGCTTACAGGAGCTGAACACATCCCAAGGGACTCTTGTGGAGCAAGCAGCCTACTCAGAAGCCAACATGCAGCAGAAGATCAGCTCTTTCTTGAATTCCATCTTGGAGCTCATCCGTACCAAGCATGAGGAAGGCATCTTCAACACTGTTTGCCTGGCTGTGCTGTTGGGGCTGCCCTTGGTCGTCCTCATCGCGTTCATTTTCATCTGCTGCCACTGCTGCTTCTGCAGACGGAGGAGGGAAAGCACGAGGAAAGGTGGCCCCAGCAGCAATGGGCAGCTGCACGCCGAGAGGAGCAAGAAGAAAAAGAAGAAGAAGAAGCAGGATGAAGAGGACCTGTGGATTTCAGCTCAGCCCAAACTGCTCTTGCTAGACAAAAGACCCTCCTTGCCCATCTAGCAGACAGGAGGGTGTTCAGGCCCTCTCCTCTGAGATGCCACCAGTCCTTACAGCTGTGCACTAGGAGGAGCGAGGAGATACCAAAGCTGCTGCCACTTTATGGTGACTTTCGGCAGAGGCTGAGCCCAGCGTGTTGAAGGGCCAGCAGAGAGCAAGGCAGTCAGGCACAAGCCCCTTCTCCCCCACCATGACAGCGTGCCCAGGGGCAGAAACCCCTTCAAAGGACAGGTGAGCATGCAAGGGTGACCTGCCACAAGCACAGTGGCCATGCACCAGGCTGGCACCCAGTGAACGGGGTGTGAGGCTCTCCCTCTGCTCTCATAGGCAAACACAGGCATCGTGGCACGGACAAGGGTGCACAGGACAACATGCACCCAAAGGCCAAGCCACCTGCATGCTCCCCCTGCACACACACAGCCACGAGTGAGGCAGGCACAGACATGCCTCGTTTGCTTGCCCTGCTGTGGGGATGGCACAGCCTGACTGTCCAAACCCAGCTTGCTTTGGAGATGCAAAGCCAAGTGCAGAGTTACCCCACAGCTCAAAGATGTGCCATCTCCCCAGCTACCAAACCAAAGGCACCTGAGAGCATCTGAAGCCAGATGCCCTCAGCCCAACCTTAGAGACCTCACAACACCATCCTAAGGCAGCACAGCAGCAGGATGCCTGGCCACCCAGGATAAAGGCAGAGAGGAGAGGAGGCTGCCTTTTGCACCAGCACTTAAAAAAAACCCTTCCTTGAAAGACTGTTTTATACAAACTTGCAATTAAAGAGCCCACCACGCTACTGCAAGAGCAGAAACACAAGCTGAGGCTGTGTAAAAGCTTAGCTATGGGCATTAGAGTTATTTATTGAATGACTACTAAAGAAGAGCAGGACCAAAGGCCTCTGTGGAGGAGAGCCAGGCACACTGAAGTGGTACTGAAGCAGCAGACGTGCTTTCTCAGCACACTCAGCCATCCTCTCTCTCTGCAGCCCTTGTGCCACATGAGACACACACAGATCCATAAGCCAATGCAACATGGAGCAGCTCTGCGTGCCACACTGAGGGGCCTCTGTACAGCTGTCAGGCTGGATGGCTCTGGGATTTGGGATGTGCTGTAGGAGCAAAGTAACCTTCATGTCCACAGTCATCCCGTACCCAGGGATGCCTCACACAGCTGGACTCTGCACCCCTCTCCATCCTCATGTGCTTTGGAACGAGGGCTCAGCCAGGCACAGCAGCTAATGGGACCACACACAGCTCTCACCCCTGCTCTGGTTTTGACACTGCTCCACTAGACTTGTGTGGCCACTCTACCTCCTGTGAGCTGGGAATCTCCTCTGCCCCCCACTCTCCTCTCCCCCAGTCTCTGTCTCCCCCAGTTTGTATTGCCAGCAAGAGAAGCCTCACCCACATCTGTTTTTTGCCCCATGTCTGTACACTGGATGCCTTCCTTCCATTTTCTTTTAGTTCTTAAGCTGCTGGAGCAGGCCAGAGCTGCCAGGCAGAGCCAGACATCTGGGGAACAAGCAGCCAAACCCATGTGGGCGAGCCTGGACGGAGCTGCCGGACACAACCGCTTCCAGCCCAGGCAAGAGCGATGCCACCTTCCCCTGGCTCTGGGGACAAAGCCGCCAGCTGGAAGCAGCTGCTTGTGCCACCCAGTCCCAGCACAGCCTGTTTTGTCTGACACAGGCAGGGCCATATTGGTCACATCACGTCATGGGGTTTGGCTGTGCTGGGAACAGCCTCCTCCTCACACAGCCCTTTAAATTGACCCCATATGTGCCTTATTTTCCAGCTTGCTTTGTTACCATTGAAATTAGCGGCTCCTTTCCTCTCCAAAACAGGAAGCAACAGGAAGCACAGTGTAAAAAATTAGGATTTGTCACATGCAATCCTAAGATTACATGCAGGAATGGCTCTGGTGTCTGTCCCAAACCCCAGTCCAGCCAGGATCCTGGAGAACTAGCACTGCACTTGCATTATTCCTTCTTCCTTCCCTCCTTTCCCCCGACCAGGTACTTTTCTCTGCCCTCCTGCCTCTGCACTCACCCGGTGGCCAAAGGAGCCTCCTCCACGCAGGTGCTCCTGCTGAAATCCAGAGGCACGAGCAGCCCTGGAGGCAGGGTGGTGCTGCCTGGAGGAATCAAAAAAAAAATCAGAGTAAAGGGGAACGTCATGGGAGGCCAGAAGCTTATCCAAACAAGCAGGGGCATGGAGGCAGCCAGCTCCTGCACAGTACAGCCTGCCTGGTGTGGAGGTGCTGGGCTTTACAGGGCTCCCTGCAGGAAGGTCCTTCTCTGGAAGGTACAGTGAGTAATGTTTCAGGCAAGGGCAACCAATTCCTACAAAAAAGAGAGAACCGCCAAGAAAATGTGTTACATCACAAACATCTCCGGATCCAGGCTTTGGGGAGTTCAGAGCCAGGTCTGAATTACAAGAGCTCCCCAAAATCATCATTTAATCCAGCCCCAGGCTGGGCAGGGAGGGACCAGAATACAACCCTGCCCTGATCCATCTGAGCAGCAGATGGTCCGAGCCTCCCCACCCCAAAAGGCACTGGGGTTGGCTTGCTTGGTGTCTGCTGTTTGAGCCAAACCATACACTGAATTAGCTGCTTCTGGAGGAAAAAGCCAAAGAGCAGTGACTGCCTGAGGTGCACCAGCCAGGCAGCAGCAACCCTGCAGCACCCACACTGCAGAGATGCATGGTACAAAAACCCTGCAGCAGAGTCCCCGCTCTCCAGACACCTCCACACTGCCTCCCACAACTGCATTTCTTCATCAGCCTTCAAGTTTCCTAAACAAGTCCGAGCACCCGGGGCGGGGGGAAACAACAGAACAAATTTTGTGCAATTTTTTTTTTTTTAAACCAAAAATAAATTACTCTTACACAGCATTTGTTTGCAGTTTTTCTGTGTCTCAGTTGTGCTTATTTTGTGGGGAGATCTTTCCTGTATCTCGTATCTGGCCCTAGATATGAGACAGGGAGAGCTCAGCAGGCAGAGGCCAGGCAGTCTCTGCCTGCAGCCAGCTGTGCAGCTCAGAGACATTTTCTTAAAGAAACAGCTTAAGTTTAATGGCCTTGCCTTGCTAATGAGCACAGCCAAGCTCCTCCACCCAAGGGCAAAAGGTAGTAGGAAGAAGAAAAGCTGTGTTTGTGGTGCAGGAGGTGGGCTGCAGAGGAGTTTTTTCCTTGGAGAGGATAAGTGGCACAGACTAGTTAACCCCAGTTGGTTTTGATCAGACAAATATTTCACAGTATCTGCAACTTGCTGTCTGCACTGGGCAAGTCATGGAACTGGGAACACAGCTCTGCTGGGCAGAGCCTTTCCAAATCCTCCACCTCTGAGCTCTGCCTCCACGAGGGTGAAAATTAAAAACCTCCTTCTCACCTGGATGAGGCACCAAGCTGCACCTTGCCCCCAGAGTGAAGCTCTGGAAGAGATTGGTGTAAGAGGTGTGCAGGGCCGCAGCAACAAGCAGCCAGAAATGGCAGAGGCACACTTTTTGGGGGAGGAAGGAGCAGTGCACACCTTGCTTCTCTCCAGATATCAGCCACTGGATTCAGGGCCAGGTGTTCTTGGGTAGCCTGGGCTGCAGGGGGAAAGGACAGATCCTGGATTCTAGGTTAGAAACACACAGGGATTGAAGAGAAGTTGAGCATCCTGGAGCAATCCAGAGCCTGAGGGGGAGCAAAAATCACACCCACAGGCCCATTAAATTCTTCTATGAGAAAAGAATTGGATCTTTGCTGACTGTTCCACTATCCATGCAGCCAACAAAGCATAGAGCAGTGACCAGAAGTAACAGCACTGCTTCCCAAGCAAGTGCCCAGTGCAGTCAGACACTTCAGTCTTCTCTCCAAATCACACCATACACACCTCTGGGAAGAGGCATGCTTCTCCCTCCTCCTCCTGGGTAAATGCTGGGGCAGTGGGGAGGGGGAAGAACCCACATCTTCCCCCACAGCAGCACCCCATATATGTCACAACAGATGGGTCCTGGCTGCTGGGGCCCAGTAACAGGACAATCCTCATCAAGACAGTGATGTCAAAGCAGAGAGGTTCCCTCTGGGGTTCAGATTCTGCTGCTGGGTGTGTTGCAAATCAGTTTATAAAATTTAAGTGATCTTAGAGCAAGGCAGGTGCTTTGAGAATGCCTTGGCCCTCCAGCATCACTGCCACAGGGATGGGTATTGCAGCAAAACAAGGGTAGTAAGACTGTGACATTTTTATGAGATTACCCCAACCAGCATGAGCCTCGAAACCAGAACAGCCAGTTCCTTAAGGCAAACATGAATTACATGAGCAGTCCCAGACTCTCAGGCTGTAGCACAGACTCTAGTTAATCTCAACAGGGTCTTTCCACAGAGGCCATCTGGATACCAGGAAGTTTCTCCTGCACTAGCGTGAAGAGACGATGCCATCCTGTGGCTGTATTCGGGAATACTGACTTCCCACAATGGCTTTCCAGCAGCCACCACTTTGACTGCTCTTTCTGGTGAAAGGAGGCTGCAAAGTTAAGAGCGACAAGTAAACCCTCCTCAGAAACTGCAAATCAGGTGTCTCCTTTGCCTTTAGTTCTGAAATACAAAGCTCACACCTCTTAAGACAATATTCCCTGCTCCCGGGTGGGATTCAACTTTAGGAGGGGATTATTTTTTTGCCACTGCACAGGAAAGAGCCACACTTGGAACAATCACATCTGTGTTCTTTTAGAACATACACTTACTTTTAGAGGGGCTGTATGAGACTAGTCCTCCTTTCCCTGTCAGTCTCCTTCCTGATGACTTCACTGTGCCCTTTAGCTGAAGAGACTGAAGCCTGTCCTTGCCTTCAGACAAGTGGGAAACAGGGAGAAAGCACTTCACAGTAAAGAGCCCTCATCACCTTCCTGTGTCCTTCTCTCATGCTCTTAGCACAGAGCCTGCAAAACACTTCAAGTGCAATTTTCCTTTCCTCTCCTCTCACCATTAGTCTCCTCCTTCCCCCAGCCCAGGGCTTGGATATCCAAGCACGGCTCAGATGAGTCTCTGCCTGCCCACCCACAGGCACAGCCCTGAAAGTACTATGAAGAATTTAGTCCTCACCTTTGAGACAACTCTCTAGTGAGCTCAGGTCCTGGCCAGGTCCTAACAAGCACAGAGTTAAGTCACAAAGAGATCACATAGTGCCCATCATCCCTGTTTTGGGGCAGGCCCCAAAGGCCTAAATTGCACAGCCCCACTCTGGGTAATGCTCCCCCCTCCACATAAAATACTGAGTTTAAATAGCAAGAAAAATAATTCTGCCACCCAAAGCAAAGACAGAAATATTTTAAGACCTCCTTTATTTGCAATTTTATTACCTCCTCCAAAATCTGGGAAGGTTTCTTTAAAATGTATTACTTAGCTGAGCACTCGGATAGAAAAGGCCATTAAGACATAGGACAATCATGTTCCAATGTGTTCAGACAAGGAAGCCTCTGAGCAAGCAGCATTTGGTGAGCTCATACTTCTTCCCTGGCTGGAGCTGCTGGTCCACAATTTTAATATCTGCTCAGGGAAAGAAAATAACCTCATCTTTAAGACAGAGTTAAAATAAAAAAGCAGCCAAATGTGAAACCATGCACTGGGGCGCAAGGGAAAGTGTGCAGGATCAGTTTAACTCCAAGGGATGCTCACTTTAGAGGTGGATGACAAGTGTTATAATTTCAGCATCACTACCTGCCATACTGCTAATGAAAAAGCAGAAGGCAGCAGATGGAACAGTCACACAGAGAATTTTGTTCATGGTCTGTAAGCAGCCTCTCAGGCAAGCAGTATGGAGAGGCAGGCTTGGGATGGTGAGCAGAGCTTGGGGGACAGTAGCCCTTACACTTATCCTGTTCTGGGCCTCACCCCAGAGTGTGAACATCAACTTATTGCACATCTCCTTAAGTTCTCCTTTGGGCTGGGAGACAAGACGCAAGTGAAACAGCAGGATTTTAACCTGGAGAGATGCGATACTGGAGGTTGAGGAACCCAGTCTACAGAACTCACCTGGGTTAATGAGCCTTGCAAGTAGCCTGGCAACACTTCCCAAAACTCTGCAGGAAGAGTAGGCAATGTGCCCAAATAATGAAGGAAACTATAGACAAATACAGAGAGAGGGAATAGCCTTGGGAAAGCTCTCTCTGATGTAAATTAAGGGGCTATTTTTTGTTAGTGGGTTCAAATTTAATTTTTTGAAGTCTGAAGCGCATGGCACCAGAGAAGGACAGAACTAAGAGGAGTCTGCAGCCTGGGTTTCAGAAGGAACATCACATGCTGAAGCTTGTTCTACATAAAGTTCATCAAAGTTGCACATATTGGATCAAGCAGGTCCTCGTCACGTTTAGCCAACCAGGTTATCTACAAGCAGAATGCTCCCCACAAGCCCCCTCCCTGTCTCTGGGAGATCACCCATGAGGAGCCAAAGGCTGGAAGCAGGATGCTGGAAGCAGGAAGAAGGTGCATGTTGGCCAGGGATTGTCTGCAGTGTATTGGAGAAAGCTGTCTGAATTGAACTTTGTTAGGAAATACTGAATCATTATTATTGGGTACTGTCCTGAACAGGGTTAGATTTAAGTCCTGATCTTCTTCCTCTTCCCTGGTAGAGACCTCTTCTTCCTCCCCAGGATTGCCTCATTACTGGAAGACTGAGGACGGATCTTCATCTCCGTAAAAGGAATGGAGAATTCATGGCCTTTCCATGGCTCCCAGTTCACACCCTGGGAAAAGACCAAGGAATTTCTTTAACTGAATTGCCCAGACCAGGTACTAGGAGTCTACCACTACCCCCCTCTAATACCATTTAACCCTCTAATACCATTTAACCCTCTAATACACAGAGGCTCTAATTCTTTTCAGTCATTCCTAATATAAATCAAACCTTTATCCAGTCTGGAACACAACAGGACTGAACCATCTTCCAGCCCAAGACAGACTTGTACAATGAAATGCACCACAAGGCATGCACTGAAAGCCAAGGTACACGAGACAGTGAGCCACTATCCTAGTGAGGTCCCTAGTGAGTGTGTCTTTAGGTGTTCCCCTAGGAGATCAAGGCACCTCCACCTCAAGTATCTCTGCCCACGAGAATCAGGGAACCACGAGCTCAAGTCCTCTAGATCCAGGGAGGATGGAATAAGAGCTGTAAGTTTTCTTACAGATCATTTTCCTTTCAAATGAAATGAGTCAGAACAGCCTGGAAAATCTCTCCTTCTCCAAGGAAAGGCATCTCCCCCGTGTGTTTTCCCCAGGGTATGGAGCAGAGCTAAGCAGCACACCGAGCTCTGCTGCTCACCTCGCTGTGCTTGCTCTCGCCGTACTTGCCGTTGAGGTTGGCCAGGTGGCAGTTCTTGTACCACCACGCGCCGTGGTGCGTCAGGGCACAGTTGCTGAGAGCCACATCATTGTCCCTGTCCCACGTGGTGAACTTCCAGCCGTTGTGGTAGGTCATTGCATCCCCTGAGGGAAGGGATCCAAGACACAGAGAGGAATAAGGTATGACAGCTGCTCAGCCTGAGGGCTTTTCTACCCTTCAGGCAGGACAGCAGGGGAAAAGCCATAGCTCAGGAGAGGTATACACACTAATTTCTAAAGCAGTGCTATTAGAGGACGTATTGAAGGGCTGGATCCTCCCAGCTGAAGATCTAAACCTTAGGGCAAGAAGACATTACAGGATAAGTGGAAGACTATGGACACAACAGCAGTGGTAAGGATTTACTGGCAGCAGAAGCCAGCACTGCTGTTGAGCAACCTCCCATCCTGAATGAAAGCCAATTTTTTTTCACTCTTAGCTGGGGAGCCCCAGAAGTTGCTGCCCCATCAGCACAGGTTACCTCATGAAAATGCAACCTGGGCTGCCTTTTCTCCCTGGGTTACAGAGCGCTCTCTCCTTCCTGTGAAAAAGCAATTCTTTCTCCTGTCTTCAACATGGGACAGACCTATGGGCAAACTCTCCTCAGTCTTCCTAGGAAGTACAGACTTCTCCTCAGAGAGAACCACAACTGATCTAACCTCACCTAAGGAGCTTCCACACTACTGGCAAAACAAATACACAGGTCCCAGCATTGGCTTCCCTGTGCTAAGCAGAGACAGCATGAGTACAAGGCCTCCCTCACCAGCATTGCCTCTGTAATTCCCCACTGACAGCCTGTATCTCTCCCTGCTCGAGGCAACCTGGAAGAAGTCATAGACAGCATAGACGGATTCGCTGGCTGTCCGTAAATCCACCCGGAGCTCGTAGCGGATGGGGCTGCTGCTCGTGAGGATGTGCAGCTTGTCAAGACCTAGAAATAAAGAACAATTACTCTCAGAAGGGTTCACCTCACCCTGTGGCCATTTTGGTTAAATCAGCTATTTCCTGCCTCCCTCCTTCCCTGCTTGATGCTGTCATGACATTTTGCCAAGTTTACTCTGTCTTATCTCAGTTTCTGGCAAGAGATAGCAGTATCAGAAAAAACAAACAGCTTTAACCAGCACAAGACTGGCTGTACTACAATATTATTTTTCCCAGAATGTTTAAAGACTCTTGCTCCAAAAACTTTGCCCTATTTAATGCTGGATTGTCCGATTCACATGTACAGAACAAGACAGACAAAAAACAACTGAGTACACCAAGTTCTGTGTAGTCTCCTGGTCCTTGCATTTTCACAAATAAAATTTCTTCATTTCCCCTCTCATAGGAACACACTGAGATAAACCTTTACAAAGTCTGACTTGCTCTGGGACTGCTCCAAAGCCGAAAAATGTCAGTGGAAATACTTAGTGGGCCTTTAAAGATCCCTCAGTGTTTCATTGGCATTGCTAGGGAAGACACAGAAGCTGACAGTTCAGGACTGCAGGATCAGGGTGTTGGCGCTTCCAGCATTTAGGTGCTTCTACAAAGCCAATCATCAGCTCTCTACTGGTCACAGCCATATACTGTACCAAGCCAAAATTCTCCAGTGGGATCTCCAAAGCCTTCCACATAATTTTTCCAGCGCTGGTAGAAATCCACCTCACCAGTGCTCCGCCTCTGAAACACCTGCAAAGCAAGAATTGGGGATGAGGAGAAAAAAAAAGGATAGGGGTGAGAAATGGTCATCCTGACTCAAATAGAGACAAAAAGGTGAAGCACTCAGGCACAGACAACCCTAGCTGATCACAGAATCATTAAAGCCGGAAAAGACCTCCAAGATCATCGAGTCCAGCTTTATGATGGTACACTACACCTGGGCAGGGTACACACAGAAATCCATTTCCATTTTCTGGTTGCACATAAGCACCAAGGTGAATACTTAGTTATGCAAATTTTACAGTTTACTTTCCACAAAACTAAGCACGATCTAAACACTTCAACAAAACAGGCTTAGAGACAAGATCCAGGTTTCTAAACTTCACCAAAATCAGGGAGGCTTGGGCAGTTACAAAAAACAATTTCTTTCTGTGGAGAAAATCACTTATCACTGAAAATGAAAGGTGAAAAAGGTAATAAATGCATTTTTCTCTAGTTGTTTAGGGAGATAGCTATCCCAGAACCTCAGATTCACTCCTCTGCATTCATACACAACCCCCACTCAAAGCCTCCAGATTCCTTTGAGCCACTCAGCACCACCTGTGTGGTCAGGGTCCAGGTGCACCTCTCAGCACTAGCAGTTAATTACTAACAGGCATCAGCTGAACTGCATTAACTGTTCATACCCATAACCTTTATGGGACAACTCCTTGCACTGCAAGGCTTTGTGTATAACTTTTGGCTGTGTGCAAATAAAAGCTTAGGTCTGTGGGCTTTTGCCTGAGCCTTTAAACCTGTACTTCTGACTTACACCTCTGTTCTGTCTATATTCTGAGACCAAGTAAGTAGTAGCTTGTCAGGAGACAATTCTTATTTCTGCAGCCACAAAACCAGCTTCTTATTAGAGAAGGCAGGTAAGAGGTCAAGCATCATTTTATATTGTTTTTCCAGAGATACTTACAAGACTGAAAAATTCTGGTTTATTTCTGCTGATGTGGGTACATCAGCATCCACCACCCTTCCTAAAACATGCCACTCCATCCAGGCAGGAGCTGAAACTGAGGAGTGCGGCAGGGTGGAAGGAGCCTCAGCTAACACCAGTGTCAGGTCCATTCAATTACATTCATCCAAAAGCAGAAAGAGGAGCAGAACAACACTCACTGTCCAGCCGCCCCCGTCAGTGGCCATGTCACAGGACACCTGCAGTGGCCTGCTGCCATCCCCGCCCAGGTAAATGGTGTACACACCACTGGAGGCATTTCCATTCTGCTGTGCCTGCCTGCAGTCCATGGGATACGGGTACAGGAGCCTCACTGAGAGAGCACAGGGGACAAGACTCGTCAGCAAAGCAGCCCATGGAGCTGGAGGAGGTGTTTCATCCCCTTAGGAAGCTCCTGTGGACAACAGAACTGGAAGAGAAGTACAGGAAGCAGCAGCCCTCGCTCTGCACTCACACAGTGCCCACTGCTTGGAGCTGGCACATGGATGNTGCTCTGCACTCACACAGTGCCCAGCTGCATCAGTGCCCCCTGCTTGGAGCTGGCACATGGATGGGGTCCCAGAGGCTTCAAGAAACAGAACCGTAGAATCCTAGAATGGTTTGGGGTGGAAGGGATCTTAGAGGTCATCTAGTTACAAACCCCCTGCCATGGCAGGGATGCCACTCACTAGATCAGGTTGCTCAGGGCCCTATCCAACATGGCCTTGAACACTTCCAGGGATGGGGCACCCACAGCCTCTCTGGGTGACCCATGAAAGTGCCCGAGCACCCTCTGGGTAGAGAACTTCTCTCTAGCATCTAATCTAACCCTGCCCTCTGTCAGTTTAAAACCATTGCCCCTTGTCCTGTCACTATCTACCCATACGAAAAATCCCAGCCTTGCCTCACAGAGTGGGAAGAGGAGCCCTTGCTTATAAAGGTGGGAGTGTCAGAAAATAGGGACTTTAATTTTTCTGCATTTCACAATTAATCTACAATTGGCAGCCCCTGTGGGCACTGGCGCAGTACAAGATGCTCCCACAGCACACTGGCATGAGATATTGTTTGATTTGCTGCCACTCTTGTGCATATTTCTTCATCTCTGAGCAACCTGGGCAGCTACTCAATGCCCTGAGAGTACTCTCTCCACTGTGCCCTGCCATTACTAGGATGTGCAGAAACATTTCCTGGGTATCATCATCTCTCCTGCCCATTGGCAGCTCACCATCAGGCTTTGTCTCTCACATGGCAACCAAGGCTTGCCAGCAGTGCTGACCAATGTGGGCAGTCTCCACTCACACTGTCCCTCTGTGTTCCCAAGTCTCCCTCCAGATGGTGTGGCTTAGAATGGACACCCAGCCAGGAGACACACCATTGATTTGCTCTATGGGCAAAAGGGCATCCATAGGCCATAAACTCCATCTCTGGTCTATACCATAAAACAAAACAGCTGCAGAGCACAGGGAAAAATGCAAAGCATGCAAGGCCAGTTCCTACCTGTTGAGAAGGCACTGACTGTCTTTCTGCTGTGGTGATCTCCCTTGTAGGCCATCACAAAGACAGTGTAGCTCACTCCTTGTTCCAGGCCTTCCAGCACAAACTGTTGTTCACTGGGACCCAGCTGTACCTCCTGCCAAGGAACATGGATCAAAGGTCAACCCAACTCTGAACAGCATTCAGCTTTCCCAGACCACAGTGCCTCACACTCCATAGGCATTTACAGGCTCTTCTTGTAGACTCCAAACAGGAAAAGTCACTGCATGACCTTGAGACATGGAATCCATCTTCTCAGAGGGAAGATTTGGGGCAAGGTCTCAAGAAACACTCCTAGGACACTGAGCACACCCTGTCCTTGGTGAGTGCTGTCCTTCCAGATAACAAAAAGTTACAGAAGAGGTAACCATGTTTTCTGCACCTGGATCTGTTGGGAAGAGGCATTTCACTGTCACCAAGTCCTTCCACAGCTTCTACCCATGACAGCAGCACATCTCTTCACCTAAGCTCTCCCTCCCTGGGTTATGGATAGCATAGATTCCGCCTCAAAATTGTTTTTCTGTGGTGCACATACCCACAAGACCCAACTGGCAGAGCCCATAATCACAGGGGTGATTTCAGGGAGGTCTGCAGGACTGAAGAATTCAAGGAATTCACTGTACCTCACTTGTGCCATCTGGACTTTGGTAGGTCAGGGAGTAGCCATCAATCTGTGCTGCAGGAGGAGTCCAGGTAACCACGCCAGCAGAATGAGTCACCTCTGATACACGGAGGTTCTTGGGAGGATCAATCTCTACAGAAAAAGACAAGTCCCACTGCATAAATGAGAGACGCCAACTGCAGTGCAGGGCTTGGGCTGAGCTTTCAATGCCTGAAAGTCACCCAGTGGCCTTCATATCTAGCAAGCAGCAGAAGCCTAGACCAAACACAGCAAGGCCTGCCTCAGATTTGGTTTGGGATGTTCTGTGAGCCCTGCAATTTGCTCAGTTGTACAGTGTCCAGGAGTTCCTGGCATGTCTGCCTGCAGAGTCTCCATCAAGCTCATCTCTGAGGAGAGCTCACAGATAGGACAGGTTTAGGCTCTATGCCCCAAACCTGGAGCACAGCCTAGTGTGGACTGCTGAGAGCCCCTGCCCCTTGTTCCCCTACTGCAGATGAAGAATTACTTCACATTGTCATCGTGCTTCAGCCTTCTTTAGCGAATGCAGGAATACAAAATAAAACCAAACAGGGCTTTAAAGTTCAGTCTGTGCTGGATATGGGACACCAGCTCCTTCACTGGCAACAAAGGCTTAGCTAGACTTCTCCTGAATAGTCAGACTGCCCAAGGTCAGTGCAAGGAGGAGAACAGAATTATTTTAATGCAACACCAGTTCACAGGAGTTTTTCAAAAAGCATCTTACAAGATACCCACAACAGTGCTTCCCTCAGGATAAATGCAATTTTTAAGTCTCTGTTGAAAGTAACAATGGAAGCAGCCTCTCCCTAATTTTCATCCTGTCCTTGCTGTATTCTATATATTTTGGGAACATCTTAAGGAAAACAATTTGAGGAGTAAGATTTGTCTGGCTTTCCAAGTTTTGGAGAGAAGATCCTTGGTGGGCAGTGCTGGTCTCCAGGGATGAGTGCTCCAGCCCCAAAGTACACTTGAGTTTATTTTAAACTATAACTGAATAATTCATCTCAATTTCCTACTCTTCCACAAATCTCCCTGGAGGACTATTGGCAAGTTGCTGTCTGTTGATTCAGTTCTTCTCTGTATAAACCAGGCAACAAAACCTCCCAGAACTTGACGAGTGCTACAAGCACAAACATAACAATTTTAATGCATCAGTGAAACAGTACAGTTGTGAAAAGGTCACGGAGAAAGACAAAGCCAGCCATGCTTTGTCTGTCTTAGATAAATGAGAGTGGAGGTGGGTGGCTCTTCCCAGGAAATGCTGCACTCCTCAAGCATAGGGTTACTGCTTGAAGCAGCTAAAAAGGCAGAGAAGAAGAAATCAGCCCCCCAAGTGTAAGAACAGGGACAGTAGCACTGCATGTGTGCCTCCCGCTGGACAGGAGAGGGAGCTAAGAGGTTCCAAATCCATCCCGAGAAGCCAGGGATGGGAAGGGCAGCCCCAGAGGCCGCAGTCTCACAGCACTGCCCTTAAAGGCCAGCCGGCAGTTCCCATGGGAGCAGGAGGCCACCGCAGAGCAGCTCCCTGCCACAGCTCGTTTTAACGCACCTCGAGTGAGAAAATGTATTCTTTTTTTCCTCGGTTACATTATTTTAGCACAAGTGTCATTTTTTTGGTGCAGATACTTAAAAAATATCCCTACTAATGCTAAATGCATTCCCTCTCCCTGCAGTTTCACTTCACGTGAAGTTTCCAAGTGCCTCCACTTTCATGCCAGTTCAAAAGAAAAAAAAATTTGAATTTGCTGACACCCTCCTTGCATTTCTAGTTCCAGAGAGGTTCACAGCCTTTTGACCTCAAGAGATGTCCATTTGCCCCCATCAGCTGCCCTCGACCTCTGTAAGCACTGGGGAACTTTTTGGCATCTTGCCCTAAATCCAAGCTTCAACCGTTCTATCTCACACCAGCTGGACTCATAAACTAAAAAAAAGTACATTAGCAACGTCACTGGATACAGAGCGACCTGAATGTTCCCAGTACATCACAATCCTTATGGCTGACTGAACAGGACAGATTCAAGCCTGCTTGGCAGTCTCCTAGGACTAGCCTAAGGTCATGAGTCAAAGGCCAGGCCAATATTTTTAACTGTCTTCAATTCTAAAATGGTTTCACTTCAGTTGTTAAACCTCTCTTACTGTTGGGCTTGATAGCAGCACACGAAGCACCACATGCTTTTGGTGAATGTTCAGCTTTACAGTTTTGTTATAAACTGGCAACACACTGGGAATTCACTACACAGCCTCAACCAGGGCTGGCAACACAAGAACAACTGAGGAACCAGTGCTACTCATCCTACTGCAAGAAAAGGTGCCCTGCATGCTGTTCATCTCTCTGCACTTCAATTTCTTCATCTGCATAAAGGAACGGAGTATTTCCCTATTCTGTGATGAAAGATAAACAAATTAGCCTATTAAAAGAAGACTATACAAATACTGCTGCAAAGGCCTTGTTTTCCTTAATCCTTGTTAGTATTCACAACATGGCCTATTGTAGTACCTGCGGGCCATTAGATCTCTGATGACACAGAATAGGTTTCACAGCAAGATCACTAACCTGAAGATTTGATCTCTTAAGGCTCCCTCTGCTGTTAAACTGTCGAGGCAAAGATGGGCTTTAACTGCTACTCAACCAAATCTATTGCCCACTTACCTGTCACAGCCTCGGTGCCGACCTTCTTGCTCTGCTGTTCTCCCTTCTCTGCCCAGATGTAAATGACATACTCTGTGCCGGGCTTCAATCCTGACAAAGTAGTGACATTCCTGTCTTTCTCCACCTCTGTCTCCCCCGAGTCCCCATTAGCTGAAGCATAGCTCACTCTGTATCTGTCTATTGAAGCCCGGACTTTGTTCCAGGAAACAGTAATTGCATCCTCTGTCACTTGGTCAGTCAGCAGTTCAGTCAGGGTGTCGATTTCTGTAAGTAAAAGCCATAATTATGAGAACTTTTAGTACAGTGCTGTGGTAATCACATGGTCGAAAGACACAGGCAACACAAAGTTTTATAGGCAGAGGCAGTGTGTTTTATTAAACTATCAAATACATTTGGAAAAACAGGTGAGCTTTGGGAAGTAATTCTATACCTAAAGACCCAAAAGCTTGTTTGGATTTTTTCTGCAGCTCAAACTGGTAGATCTAACAGAAGTTTTACCTTTAGCTATGAACTGTGTTTTGATCATGCAGTGTAAACAACCAGTACTTAAGCAAGTCACCGTTGGATACAACCATTCATGGAGCCAGATAATTTTGTTCTGCTGGATACAGTGCAAAGAAGATAAACCAAGGGACATTAACTGCTTCCATGTCCTGCCATTCCTCCCACTATTATGATCATTCCTCTGCCCTGTTCACAGGTGGAAACAGATCACTAGATTTCAGGAACCCCAAATCCTTATCACAACACAGCGTGCAGCAGTGTGGCCCTTTGAGGGTAGCCCTGTAGCCCATGACCTTTACACAGAACATGTTTTTTGAGGTTTATTTTGCTGAACTGTTAAATACATCTTAGCAGCCTGAGAAATGAAGGCCTTGCAGATACCTCTCAAATTAACGTAACAGAATTTCTTATTCTGTTGGAGGTTCTAAACTCCAGGGCATAAATGCACAACCATCTGACAGCCACACTGTAATTTACCACACACCAGCTTAGCTGCACTGTGATTTACCACACATTAGCTACAGTAAAAGTTGTGATTTTCCACCTGTGTGTACTAATCTCACCTCTTTTGTGAGATGAAAATACATTACTTTTCATTTTAATGAAAGATGCTGAGGCTTGTTTGTGCCACCCTAGAGCAGCACACTCTGGGAACTGGGAATTTGAATAATCACAGCTCAGCTCATTCGCAGTAAGAGATGCTCACCTGTGGCATGAAAAATCAAGCAAATTATTTTCTTGTATGATATGGAAATCAAGTTTGTTCCTTAGTTCTAATTGCACTGCAGCTGGATATGAGCTGTGCTGCTTTTTGTATGCAGTGCTTTTAACTCCTTAAGTCCCTGGGTGGCCCAGGAGCTTCCCAGCCAGTCACCTGTACCAGTGAGAACATGGGCTGGCTCCAGACAATGGACCAGGGGGGACTGACTGTGCTTCATCATTAAGCATTTGACTGATCCCCTTATGTGGAAAGTTCAGACAGTCCTACAAATTCCCTAAGGCAGCTCCTGTTGTGTCTAGTCCAATTTATGTGCTTAAATGTGTTGGTTAACATCCTGAGTGGAGCATCCCAAGCACTTCCCTAGGTAATTCTGGTGTAGAAGTGCAGATTGCACATAGATAAGGCATTTATAAACAGTCTGTGTAACCTGCTCTTGTACACACAGCCACACATGGCTGGCTGGATTGTCAGCATTTGTCAAGACAGTGGTTCAAGGAGTTTCCCAATCCAGCTGCAGATGCTGCTGCAAGCACTCTTCCAATGGAGACTCCCTGTCACCAAAGGACAGCAACCAAATATCCTGTTTGGGAGATTTGATTCCCCACATGGTTCTTGATTTACACCATGATCCAAATAAATTTGCTTTTCCTTTTTAACGAACAGCAGGTTCACAACTATTTGTGCAAAATGTGTACAAGGCCCTTGTACTGTTGGGAAAGGCCACAACAGTCACCCAAAGAAAAGCTTCACGATGATTTATGGCATTTTAAAGGCAAAGCATGAATTACACATTCCAGTCAGTTACGAGGTTTTAGTTTTGGAGGTTTCACTGTTCTCTGTACTGGTGAGAACTGGTCCCTTGCCATAGGGCCTGTCCACAACAGGACTCAGTCTTAAGCTGAGCTGGAGACCTGTTCAGCCACACTGTTAGGAATGACATGCATTTTTTTCCTCACTAAAAACGTGCAAAGCAGGAGAAGCTTCACTAAAACAGGTAAAATTTATGAAAAACTTCTAGCTTCAAATTCAGCTCCCTCCAGTGCTGCTACAACTCACCTGTCACAGCTCTGGTGCTTGCCTTCTTGCTCCTCTGGGGCCCCTTCTCTGCCCAGACGTGGGTGACATATTCCATGCCCGGCTTCAGATCCAGTAAGGTGACCATGTTGCTTTCACTCCCCACCTCTATTTCCTTGGTGTACCCCTCAGCAGAGGTGTATCTCACCATGTACCTGTCTATGGGAGCCTCCACTTTATTCCATGAAACAGTGGCAGTGTCCTCTGTCACTCGGTCAGTTGTCACATTGGTTGGGCTATCGACTCCTGAGAGAGCATTTCAGAGTACAGGATTAGGAACCTTCATCTGAACTAAACCACTGCAATACCCATCGTGGCATGTTACGGAAGAAGTTCTTTACTTAGAGCGTGGGGAGGCCCTGGCACAGGTTGCCCAGAGAGGCTGTGGCTGCCCCATCCCTGGAGTGTCCAAGGCCAGGTTAGATGGGGCTTGGAGCAACCTGGGATAGTGGAAGGTGTCCCTGACCATGGCAGGGGGTTGGAATGAGATGAGCTTTAAAGTCCCTTCCAACTCGAACCATTCCATGGACACATTTCCTTCATTTTTGTCTTGCTGCTTTGGCCACCTAAAACAGTCACCAAGGCTTCCCCCAACATCCTTCTAGAAAGGCATCCATGAGAAACTAGAGTGGGGAAAAAGCAAGACTCTTCTACCATATAGATGAAACTTTCCATTTTTTCTGCAGGGAGAGCTTGCAGACTACCTGTTTCACCTCCCACAGGTACCAACTTGAGGATTACCTTCTGGCTTGCCCTCTCCCAGCTCCAAGTACAGGGCCCATCCTTTCCCTGACTCCACTGGCAGCCGTCTGCTGCTCCTCCCTTTCTGCCCACCCTGCAGACCTGTCTCAGACTCCCCCCCGAGGCTTTGCTATTTTAGGTGATTTAGCTCTTGAAGTAGCTGGGTTTGTCTTAGTTGCAGCTCCTGAATTCCAGGGGTTATATAAGAATATGAGCAAGATTACTCATTGTGGATTTTTTTTTTTCCTTTTTAAGAAGTTTTGCAGCCCCCATATCTGTCAAGAACAGCTTGAAAACACACGTCAAGGGTGTTCCAAATAATCAGAACCTACACAGAGCAGAGGAGCAGCCTTACAATGGCAGCATGGAGGTTGTAGGTTCTATGGTTTAAAATTAATTTTCTTTTAATGGAATAATCTACAAGACAACCTCAGGAAAATGTCAAGCCTGATTTTTCGGTCTTTGGAAGCAGCACACCTACCCTTTTGTAGGAGCTGAATTTCAGAGATTCCAGAATCTTACAGGTAGAATGAGAGTTCTTTTGTGCTGGAATCTCGACTGATCTGTCCCCAGACCCTGTAGTAAAAGCAACTTTCCACATACCGGTCCTACCAGTCACTAAGGATGGTGTCCCCTCTGTGCTGTCTTTCACAGGTATGACAGTGACCTCGTAGTCTGTGCCAGGCTTCAGGCCTACAAACAGCAACAGGGAGAATTACCTGCAATTAGGGAAGACAGTATTTTTCCCCCTGAAGACAGCTATTTTATTTAGTATATCCAGCTCTAGGTTTGCAGCAGAGAGGTACTTAAGAGTTTGGATTTCTATCCAACATCCTTTTGTCTTCTGAATGCCTTGATAGCACCTTTGATCTAAGCTTGTCCTTAGGGCATATTGGCTACAGCTGGTGGGGATTGCCATAACATCAGTGTTATTAGCTCTGGAACAGAAGAATACATTTTATTCCTAACAAGGACAGAATTAAATGAATGAATATGCCTTGAAACTTTCTATCCACAGAGCATATGCTTTCTCCCTGTGGGGACACCCATCTTTACGGGATGTGGGAGCCCAAAGAGATCTCACCCCGATATGAGGTGAAGGAAAACTGGCCATTCACACGAGAGAAGAATTGTCTCAGGACTATGGCCTCACTGTCAGTCACTCCTGCCACTCCTGCCCAGTTTGAAATACCAACAAGTACCTACCAGTCAGGATGTATCTGCTTTTAGGGTCATTGCTTTTGGGTACCATGACCTGCTTCTCGTCCACCTCCACCAGGGATCTGAACTTCAGCTTGTAATAGTCAACTTCTGTTGGTGGGTTCTCCCACTCCACTTCCAGGGAGTGCTCCATCTCCTCCGTCACCCAGATGGCATCAAGTGCAGACAGGACTGGCAAAGACAGCACAAGGATGTGATGAAGCAGGATCAGCACAAAAAGGTAAATAGAAGACAAAGTAGCAAAAAAATCTTCCTTCCCTGCCCAGTCTCCTGCTCTGAGACTCGAGGCATTTTCCTCAGCCAAACTGAAGAGTTAAGCAGGTACAGCACAATCAGTATTTCAACAGGCTTAGTTTTACCCATGGTAACACTCCAGCTCTAGAGTTTCCTGGCTCTCAGCTCCCACCTGTTGTGCTAGAAGCAAGAAAAATGTCGAAATCGCCGAACTTTTCACTGTTTTTGGCCAAGCATAATGCAGGATCAGCTGCTAACCAAATGACATTTCAGTTCTCAAGAGACTGCTTCAAATACACAGTCCTTGCACACTCAACCTCCTAACCTCAGAGGATCAGGCTGGGAAGAACCTCTCCTGGGAGGAGACTACAAGAGCTTGCTGCTGCAGACATGTTTGGACACTTAGTACCTAAGACTGACATCCTGCCTACCTTATAGTCTCTTCTGCCTCCAGTTGAACTGAATTCTTAAAAACATGTTGCCTGTATCTTGCATGCTTACATTTCTGCTTCTTGCAGGAGGCAACACTACAGATTCCCTGGAATTATGGGGTGTCAATGCAAGTAGGATTTGCACAAGATAAAGGAAAAGAGAGTCAATATCAGTTTGGAATACATTCAGCCCTAACAATACATACTTGGGAACAATGATAAAAAACTGTAGGCTGGGAAGAGAAAGTTCTCTCCAACACTCACTTGGCTCCACTTGTTGGAATCTAATTTTAAAGAGTTACAAAATCTGACTCTCAAGAAAAATGCTGCCTGCTCCTACCTGTACTTGCTTCTATATACTTGGGCTCACTGGCAATGCCCTTCTTCACATGATGAAATGTGACATTGTACGTGGTGCCAGGGCGGAGTCCCACAATCTCATAGCTGAGCTGCTCTTTGGGCACCTGGATTTGTTTCACCAACATCTCATATCCAACTGGATAATAGGTAAGGAGGTAATTATCCCCATCAGTCATTGGATCCCAGCTGAGAGCCAGAGAACTCTCTGTGGAGTTCAGCAGATGCAGGTTCTGGGGAGCAAGCACTAGAGGAGAAACAGAGAAAAACATCGCAGTGAGGATGATGCCGTGTCACATGGCCAAGCATGACATTTTTTCAAACCTATTTTGAACAAGAAACTAAAGACTGGGAGCTCCAGTTCTGCACTTATCTTGGATGTATCCATATCTTTCTGCTCAACAGCACATCATTAAATACAAATGAATACTGCAGTCAGTAACAAGTACAATAATTTCGCGGGCAACTCTTTCCAGCTTCTAAACCCACACTGGCATGAGGAAAACTCTCTCAAAGCTGTCCCTTCCAATGCATCTAGGAAGAGAAAGACCATCCAAAACCCTCTTTTCCTGTCACTGTCACAGTCACTTCAAAATGTTAACTGGTCCCTAAAACACCAGAATGCATCTTCTCCAGGGCAGAGGCAGAAAACTGAACTTTTCTGACTGTGTACTCATGGAAACTTATACTTAGTGCCTGGAAAAGACTTGGGCAAATCTGCTGCATATAACACCAACAATGCCTTAACTGTTTTGCCACGAGACAGACAGCTCATCAGTGTCTTGAAGCAGCCCTTGAAAGCAGTCAATGCAGAACATCTGTTTACCATCAGGTTTATCTGATTTTAATTACAAGTGAGCACATCTAAGCTGATCAAACCATCTACAGCTGTATTTCGTTAGAAAGGCACTAACTGATAGTGAAAAATACATAGGAAATGCCTGCAAAAAGGCATGTGTCAGCAACATGAGGTCAGATAACATGGAGATTCATTTGAAAGGCAGCATTCTTTCCCATGTGTAATTCACAGATTTCACCAAACCTACCCTCACTATTTGCATGCCATTGCCTTTATTGAAAGCTTTGCACAAAACACAAGACTGTTCTTCCTGTCTCTTCTTGTGATATAGAAGCTGGATTTGAATAATCCAGCTTTGCAGTGAAATAATGAAGAATCTAAGTTTATTCGTTGTCATAGTTGGGAAGAGGATTGTATCTGCCTCTCTGCTGTTCAACATGTCCTTGTCCTCTATTTCTCCTTCAGAAGGAATTGCAAGCCATTAATTGTGCTGTTGCATGCTTGACAGCAACTTCTAAATGTTCAGACATTCCTGTTACCATGGCAATATATAATCAAACATGTCATTGCATGATCTAAGACACATAAAAATAGAATATAATACTAATGATAAATAAATAAAAACAGTGCCGAGTGTAAATCTCCCAGGATGCCAAAATCTAGCCCAGACTGGAACAGAAAAGGTAATTTGACATCCCTAGGAGAGGAACACTTGGCTACAGCTGCTGAGATGGGAAGCATGTGCCTTAGGATTTCGGGTTTTTAGCAAGGCTAGAGGTGTAGTGCTCAGAAACAGTAACAAAATGGACTGTGCTATAAGCATTAACTGTGTAGTCCTTATTCACTCAGCAAACACTCTCACAGCCTGTAAAACAGCTGCAGGTGTTGTGTGAGGAAGAGGATCCGAGGCTGGGCCCAGCCAGCCCTTTGGGAGAAGCTGACTGGGCAACAATTCTTTGGGAGAATTGTTTCTGCTTTGGTAGGAACTCTTGTGCTTGCCACCCCTGTAAAGGTGCTGCCTCCTGAGCAGCAAGTCTGTCTACTGAGAGGGGAAAAGAGTGCTGGGAGCCACAGAGAAACACTCCTGCATTGTGTGGAAGGGGCAGGAGGAGGGAAGTTCTGATACAGAGCTCTGGTTTGGATGAAGCATTTGAGCTAGTAATGTTTTATTTAAAAGGTGAGTCTCAAGCAGATAGATCAAGCCTGAGAGCTGAGGGATGATCTGGGGCAGATCAGACCTGGGGGTCAGGTCACTGCAAGCCAAGTATTGCTCAGTACAGGTTATCACTTACTTCTCCTTCCTGAGGAGCTGTGAAAGATTAAGTCAAGCTGTGATGTGTTGAGAAACAGAGGCACTTCCAGGGTAAAAGGCTGCATGCTGAATCCTGGAATACCAATCTGTGGATGTAGGGAGGCTATAAATTTTGCAGAATGAAGCAGAAACTAATGGACCTCAAGGTCATCTCAGTGAGGTCTTCTCAGGCAAATCCTACTGCCTTGGAACGAAACAGGAATAGGGAGAATTTCCCAAAGACCTCACTTGAAAGAGAGATCATTTAAAGGATTTATGCATCCTTTGTCTCTCGGGTTTTATCAAATCGACTGCCTCATCAGCAAGCAGTGCACACTGCAGCAAACATGACTTTATATTGTCTCATTTTCTCAAGAAACAGACTGTCTCCCTCTTTAATTATAGGATCTGTGCCCAGTTTTGCTCTTTCAGCTGCTGCACACAGCCTGGCGCTACTGCCACCTTTAACTGCATTTCCCTGTTTCCCCAGTTCAGCAATGTTTTCCAGGCAATTCTTGAGGACAAGGACCAGCCAGCCAGCAGGAACTCTAAGAACACGGTGACCCCAGGGTTGGCTTACTTACAGGATTAACGAAACTGGGAGGTGGAGAGGGAAACTCAGACTGCAAGAAAGAAGGGATAAATAACTCTCAGTCATGTCTTACCCTGGGAGCAGTCAAGGCCAAAGAAGCCATCGTGGCAGTAGCACTCGCCTGTGTCACAGAACCCGTTGCCACTGCAGTCCCCGGGACAGCGTTTGTCGCTGCAGTCCTCTCCCGTGAACTCCTGGTGGCACTGGCAGACCCCGCGGGCTGTGTCACAGATCCCGTGGCCGCTGCAGTTCTCCGGACAGGGCCGAAGGCTGCAATCCTCCCCAAAGAAGGGCTCCTCGCAGACACACGTCCCACTGTGACAGCGCCCGTGGGCGCTGCAGAGGCCGGGGCAGGCGGGGCGGGAGCAGTCGCTGCCCTCCCAGCCCTCAGCACACTCACAGCTGCAGCTCTCCAACAGAAAAGCCCCGTGGCCACTGCAGCGAGGGACACCTGGCCAGGGAGCACCAGGATGCGGTGCAACAACAGCAAGTGGGACACACGGGTGACAGAAAATAAAAGGAAACAAAAGAAAATATTAGGAACACGGCAATAGACAGGTAGTGCAAAGGTGTGTTCAATGTCATTAAAGGGGAGGCATAAATATCACTGGAAAACAGGGCCTGAAAAAGACCTGAGGGCATCACCTTGTCCATCTGCTCCAGGCCCAAAGAGGGACCAGCTCCACCCCTGCCTTTCCCAACACGTTTGTCCATGGTCAGCAGGAATGCAGATTCCATGACCACCCCAGAGAGTCAATTGGAAAGCCTAACATGGCCCCCTAACCTGAATCTTCCTGTTGTAATTTAAGCTCACCATTTCCCACCACTGTTACTATTAAGATGGAGAGCACATTATCCTTATCTGCTGTACACCTTTATTTTTCACATGAGCAGAGGCTTAGCACTTCCCCTGCCTCCATTCCCCAAAAAACACCAGTTTGTTAAATCTTTTCTTAGAGGCCATGTGTTATAAAACTGATCACAGGCAGAGCCCAGTGGCCACCACAAAACACCATCATCATCAACTCTGCTTTTCTTTTAGTCACTTATCAAAGAGGAAATCAAAACAACAGCAAAATTATGGAGGCAAAACAGACAGAAAAAGACAAAAAGTGCCTCCCTCGTCTTTCACCCTCCTGTTCTCTAGAAAATCTTCTGTTGAATCCTCCCACCTATGTGAAACTCAGGAATTTGTTCCTTTCCACTTCTGAAAGATGTCTGGGAAGATTTCCCATGTGCTGGTTCCAGAAACGTTATGTACTACCACATTTTGGGACCTTAAGATTCCCTTTCACATCACAGAAACCAAGGCATGATCCCATGTGAAGGACTCAAGCATTTTGCTCGTGGAGCAAAACCCCCCCAGTGCTGACAAACGATTCCAGCCCCCAGATCTCTGAAGTCAATAGGCTGTACCTGAGTAGTGACAACAGAGACTGCAATTGTTACTTACCCTGGCTTCCCTCACAGCACTTCTGAGGGCTGCAAACTTCTCTCAGCTCTGCCACTTCCTTCTCAAGCTTCTCCATCCTTTCAAACAGATCCTTAATGTGAGTCAAAGTTCCACAGTTCCCTTTGGGTGTGTGCACATGGATGTTGTGCCTAAAAATTATATTCTGCTCTTCATTTTCCTCAGCCTTTCCAGGATCTAGGTGCACCCCACTGCTCTCTTTATCATGCTGTAATGGATCTGCTTCCACCTTAATCTGGGAGGATGCGGGTAGGTCAATCTTATAGGAGTGGCTGAAGGATATTCTTTGAGCACCACTGGTGCAGTTGTGAGATGCAGGATGCTGGACAGCAGATGTCTGAAGAGCACAGCACAGCAGTAACCCCACTGGGAAGGCAAGCCAGCCCTGGAAATCCATCTGGCAGGTTTTCAGAGGAAGTGCCGACCCCTCAAACAGCACAGCTGCTTTCAGGATTGAAAAATAAATAAATAGAAGAAGGGTGATCATAACGCTGGTTTTCACGATTTTCTAAATGACAAATTATTTGTTTTGCCCTGATTCAGAACTAAGTTGGCAAGTAGCTAGAAGACAGTCATGCTGGATGAGTTAAAGAGCTTCTAGACTCTCCAAGTAGGAGCTCTGAGTTTGCAACCTTCAATCTCCAGCACCTTGCACGGTGTTCACCTCAAAGCCTCACAGCTGTGCTGGTGCTGAGTGCATGAGAAATTGAGAGAGCTGACACTGATCTTTTGGTACAGGAAATCTGGGAGAGAGTTTTGCTCACTTTACAATACTCTGCTAGTATAGCACATGGCCCACACTGTTATTTGGATTTAGGAGAACTAAAAAATTCCCTCCATTTGACACCAATGCATTGGCATTTTGTGTTCCTGAACATTGGATTCACTTGAGGGATTTCAAGTTTATTTTGCTTTGACTCATTTATCTGATTTATCATCTTAGCATTGGCAAGGTTCACTTAGAAGCTACTAGAGCACATCTGTTAACACATGGAGTAAGAGGATGTGTTGTAAACCTATTTGTTTTCCTGTACTTTTATTTCAGAAATAATAGTTCTTTCCTACCCTGCACAAGTATATAACCAGAGCTTGTCTTCAGGCTAAGTCTCAAAACTAAGACTTAAAAATACACAAAATAACACTGTTAAACTTCAGTGACATTTAGGGGTCAAAACTGAAGTTCAAATGTTTAGTCCTCAGGTCTAGTCTTTGACAGACACAAAACTGTCTGTTGTAAAAGTTTTGTGCTATCAACCAAGCAAGAATTTTGGAGTAAATGAACACATCATAGACAAGAACAACAGGAAGGAAGAAGCTGAACAAGCAGGGGTGGGAGGATAAAATAAAAAGTTAGAAACCTAAATTTATCAGTTGGCTTATTCAACGTTACACACTAAGTGTTGGCATTAATGGTAGATGTCAGTCTGTACAGGAGGTGATATACACTTGCTTAAAAACTTAGAATTTTTTACCACAGGATGCAAATTCAAAATGCCACCATATGTGACTTACTAAGCAGTCATGTTATTCACTGCACAAGCAGAAGAAAAAAAACATTATCTGAGTGCTAAATTAGGTAATGTGATAACTAGAAAGCACTTGGCCAACATGCATCCACAGTAACAGCCTGTATGAGCTCAGACAATAGTGCTGCCCCAATACTACATATATAATAATAATTTATAATCACATTTCTGAAAGTCATACAATCCTGAGTTATGATGAAAATGAACTGTTTCTGTGAAACATCCTTATATCTCCTAAATGTCTGCCAAAACTTAGGAAATCTCCCTACCATTAGGTTGCTACCTCCCATCAACAGCACAACTATAGGAAGGTGTCCTTTCTGCTCAGAAACATGAGGTTTTGGTTGCTAAAAACAAAACCTCACCACCACTGATAACATGTATTATACCTGCCTTTATCTGTTCTGCAGGCTACCCTAGTGCAACTCTCTTCAAGCAAAACCATCACTGACACCAACCAAAACAGGGTATGGATTTCAAGAGTCGGTCTATAATTCCTTATATCCTTGTAAAATACTAGGATTACATATTGGGAAAAATTTCTTTACTGAAAAAGTGATCAAGCATTGGCACAGCTGCCCATGGCAATGGTGGAATCACCACCCCTCAACAGATTTAAAAGACATGTAGATCTGGCACTTGGACATGGCTTATGGTAGGCTTGGCAGTGCTGGGTTAATGGTCAGACTTGAGAGGCCTTTCCCAACCTTAAAAATTTTATAAATCTATTAATAAAATAAGGTAATTATCTTTGCTTCTTATTCCCAAGTTGTAATTTGTTTGCTTGGGTTTCCCTCCTTCCACTCAGCACTCAACTTCATTTAACTTACAGTAAGAGAAATGAAGGGGGGACAAGTATGTTGCTCTGAAAATGCAGGGCCCCTTCCCAGGTTTGGCAGATGCCTGTTCCTGATCAAAGATGCAGCTTTCCCACTCTGACCAGTATCCCAAGACTCTTCTCCCTCAAAGGGCCACAGAAACCAGCAATGCCTTTCTTTTCCTCCTGTACAGACTTCTGAAACAAATCAAGTTATAAGAGATTGCTCCAAACCTCCGATCACATTGATGTCTAAATTCTACAGATTTTCACCACAGTCCATTGCAGGAAACCCCAAAAACTTTGTTTTGTGGAGTTTACTTCCAAACCCCTGGAGATGAGGTCCCCAAACAGACAGACACACGGACAAAATCCCTTTGCTCAGCACCAAGTGATTAATGACATTCTGGGTTGTAATATGTCACAAATAATTAGGGCTTCATGGAAACCACAAACTGATCTCAGATTTTCCTGGGCTTAGAGATAACTCAGGAGGAAAACCCCCTAAAATATAAGCATTTCTGTCAAGCATAATGAAAGAGAACAGCTTTTTTGGCTTCCTTATCATGTAATAAAGAGATTTTCCCCTGCTGTTAAAAAGAGTAGGTTTAACAAACTCTTCATGGAGAATATCATGTCATACGTATAATTGGCAATAATAGCAGATTAGGGGAAGGAGTAATTTAAGAAAGAACATCTAACAGTCAGATCTACCAGGCACAGAATATCCTCCTAAGGGAAAGAATGAAAGAAGCCTTGATCATATCTTTCCAACCATTGCAGAGGCAAGCATGGGATGATCAAAGCTGGAGAGAGCCTGCAGTATTTCCATGAAAGATTCCAATAATCCAACTGTGCAAGTCTTTTTCCATCCCACAGCTCAGTGCTTGAAGGTGTGGGGGATAGGCCTTCTGTGTATAGGTGACATGGAGGTGGGATTGAGGAGAGAAAGGGGGACTTGCAGTCACAGGACAAAGAAAGGCAGGTCTAGGACAGCTGCAGGTTTGCAGAAAAGGAAGAGGGAGAGAATTAGAAGATCAAAGATGGAGAAATGAGGTGGAGCAGACTATGCACATACCCCAGCTGCACAGTTATACAACACAGCACTAGAAGCGACACATTAGAGTTAAAGAAAAGTAGCCAGAATAAAACAAATACTTGTGAAAGGAGCCATGGGCTAAGACCTGAGCTTTCCAAGTACAAGGGGGAGGACACTGATTTTTGAGCACAGCCTTCTGCACATTAGGGCTGGGATGGAAACTGCCAAGCTGTACCACGGCACTAGAGACAGGAGAGATGGCAAGCTCCCAACTCCCAAGCTGGAAAACTGGCACAATCAAACATCCTAAAGCCAGAGGAAGTTTCTGGAGGAACACAAAAGGAATGAAAAATATTAGAAGATACATCAGAAAGCCTTTAGCAAGTTCACCAAAGCGCTGGTGATCTCCAAACAGCCATCACTCACTCCAGTGACTTTCTCCAAGAGCAGCAACAGACCTGTCTGACCAACACTTTTAGGCTCAGGAGACACAAGCAATACCAGTGATTGATATTCATCACACACTCTGCTCTCAAATGGATACTGACTGTAGAATTCTGTACTGTTTAAAGCATGGACATGACAATGTGGGAGCAGGGAAGTGTGGAGCAGCAGCCTGTGGAGAGAAGCAAAGGCACCTGTGGAGCACATGGCAAAGCTTTGTGCTTAGATAGAGCAGGAGA
This sequence comes from Calyptomena viridis, assembly GCA_013390005.1. Lineage (NCBI taxonomy): Eukaryota > Metazoa > Chordata > Aves > Passeriformes > Eurylaimidae > Calyptomena > Calyptomena viridis. The sequence continues at coordinate 1,236,689 of WEIV01024485.1, forward strand.
TGTAGCAGCACAAAAACTGATAAATCAGCTCACCCCTGAGTAAGCTGGAATACAGTCACATTCCTTGCATCGTGCAACACAAGTCAGTACACCAAAGAGCAGAACTTACTCACTGGGGCTACTATTTGTTGTTGGCAGTCAGGCAAAAATGAAGAGAGGGTCCAAACTTGCACAAAATGATGATACTGCTATTTAGAGGCTAACAAGTCCAGCCTGTTTTCCTTCAGGTTTACATATTTTTCTCACTGAAGCATTCAGCTGAGACAAACTACTAATTTTACACACTTTCCATAAGTATAATTTAGTTTAGCCAATTGGAATATTTGTCTTTATTTTCTGTAGTGAAATTCTCTGCTGTTCCAAACCTCAGCTGCTTTAGAAAGCTGTGCATCAGATTTCCATTTCTCTGGGATTGGCCAAAGAAGCCATTCCATGAAGTGCTATGATAATCCAGCCAGCATTCTGTTTCCAACAGAATGCAATTAATGCAACTAACGACCAACAACAAAAAATGCAACCATTAATTTAGCAGGGCTGTTTCTTTCTGCCTTTTTTTTTTACTTCCAGACTGAACATACCTTACCTACCACTACAAAAGTTTGGGATGATTTGGAATAATTGATAGAGAAACAGAATTATAATCAGCCAGGGAGATACTGTGGTCCTAGATTCATCCTTATATTTACCTTTTCTTTCATGGTAATTCTTCTTCCACGTCTGATAAGCAAGATGTATTAACTGTTCATAGATGACAGATTGCTTCCAAAGTCCTACATCCTCATGTGCAGAGAGGATTTGCATATTTGCTTGTTAGTATAAATAAGCATTTTGTTACACATGACCCAGCTCCCTTCTGTCAAACCAGTAGCTTCCAGTTTAAGTCAGTCTTTTCTGAAGCAAATGTCTGTTCTCTTGCCTGCACAGCTCAAAAATGTTGTAAATCCTGTATTAGATCAATTTTACTTCTCCAATGACAGACATTTTTTATTACGAAGAGTATAATTAAGGTATAATAATAGTATAATATGTATATACTTATATATAAGAATAGTATAATAAGGTACTTTTATTGTGAAAGTCGTGATAAATTTCATTTTATGTGGTAAAGAACTTAGACTCATGGAATCCTACAATGGTTTGGGTTGGAAGGGATCTTAAACCCCATCTCGTTCCACCCCCTGCCATGGGCAGGGACACCTCCCACTATCCCAGGTTGCTCCAACCTGGCCTTGGACACTTCCAGGGATGGGGCAGCCACAGCTTCTCTGGGCACCCTGTGCCAGGGCCTCCCCACCCTCACAGGGAAGAATTTCTTCCCAATATCTAAACTAAACATGCCCTCTATCAGTTTAAATCATAGTAGAAGCCAAACTCCAACTGGCTTTCTTCCTNTAAAAATAATAAATCATATAAAAATCAGAACCTAAAGTTGAAATTACTAGGAACAAGCATTCTAAAACAATTCCCTTCTAGATTAAACCCTTTCTCCATGAGATTCAAAGGCAATACTCCCATTTCCATTAGCAGATATGTGTTTCATATGGTTGGAGGAGACAATCTGGCAAAGCTTAAACCGTTCAAAATGCAGTGACATTAAATACTACTGTACATTTTGTAATAATAACACATGCCCATAATACAGGATTATTGATGTTTGTGAATGGCTTTCAAAGCCTTGGAGGGCATCTGCTGTAAGAAGTCAGAGAAATTGGCTGGGATTTTTCACTCAGAACAAACAACAGAAATCTCAAAGGAAATAAAAACACTTTTCTCTTACCTTTCAAGTACTCCCAGTTGTCTGGTTCAGAGCCCTTCTGATGCAGCCACCACTTCAAAAGTGAACTGAACAAGCTGAAAAGTCACCAGATCTTCTCCTCTTCCCAATTCAGCTGCAAACCACCAGGGAGGTGAATTTAAGTCCCCACAGACCAGCTGAAGGAGCCAATAGAGGCCTCAGGGTGTTTCCCTCCTACAAACCACCTAAGGAGCACATTGGGCTTGGGAGCAATTCCTCTACTCAGTCTTGCACATCAGCAGGAAGAACCATTTCCTATTTGTTTCATGCTCTGCTACGGATCAGACTGCAGGAAACCTCTCCATCCCTGTAAATCTGGCTGCAAACATCCCAGGATTGTTACTGAGACTCACATATTGGCAGGCTCATTAATGATGAGAAATTCAGGTGGACTAAATCAGAAAGTAAAAATAAAACACTTTTTAAACTCAGCAGCAGATAAACACAACAGTGCACTCATCCAGCACAATACTTAAAAGAACTCCCCACAGAACTTAAAAGAAAGCAAATTACATGTTGTGGCAATCACTAAGGGACCCACACGACTGTTTTAACCACATGCACTATTAAGCCCAGTTTTTAGCTAACAAACTCCCAGATCCTGATCAGGTCCTTTGCTTTACTACAATCAAAAGCTGTGCTGAGGAAGCTGAAGGCACCAGCCTGAGGAATATCAATGTGCATCACTAGCCCTTGCCAATCACACAGGTGATGCTGGTGAGCAAGGGAGGGATTTGGCAACCAACATCTCACCTTTCTGTGACTCATAAGACCCATGTAAAGCAATGAGAACTGAAAATAGCTACCCCTTTGGTAGCTTAGTGCTCTGTGAACAGCTGTTAGCTGGGTGCCTCTTCAGGACAAGCACCTTCAGGATGGTTACCACTTGGGCTGACAAAACCTGAACAGGCTGTGGAGAATTAACCCTTTTATCAGCACTAAAAATGACCTCTTTCCACTGATCACTATCAGCCCAGGTGGGTAAATTCCCGAGGAAGCTGCTGACATGGATAATAAAATTTGAATTAGCCTGCCAACCTGGCCACTTCTTCTAGATTATTACATACTTCTGAACCAGTTTCATATACCAGGCATCTAAATAAAATACTTGGCACACAGACAACAAGCAGATGGATAAACTGGGAGAGAATGCAGCTGCTTGAATGACTTTTTGGATGTTACTCACCAGCTGATACAAAGAGAAAATTTAATCAAAACTATTAATTCAACATCAAAACTTTAATACTACTTCCCCCTGAAATCAGGACAGACACTTATTTTAAACGCTGCCTAAATCTCAGTCAGTGGAACAGGACAGTTTATGTCACTGAACAACAGAAGCAGAATTTCCCATATGTTTTTCACTGTTTGGGGTTATGATTATTCAATGTTGTCTGTAAAGTGCTGTAACTTACCTAAAGGTTTGGATATTCGGAAAAGTTTCTTGCCACAGAGGGTGGTCTGGCACTGGAACAGGCTCCCTAGGGTCGTGGGGTGGCATCAAGTCTGACAGAGTTTATGGAATGCTTGGACAAGGCTCTCAGGGACAGGGTGGGATTGTTGGAGTGTCCCGTGCAGGGCCAGGAGTTGGACTGGAAGATCCTTGTGGGTCCCTTCCGACTCGAGATATTCTACAATATTCATGAGTTGGGGAAAAAAACAACCAACTGCAAACCACAGATATAAATTTAGGAATAGTCCTAGGTGGTAAGCCAGCAAAAAAACCCAAAACCCGAGGAAGCAGAACTAACCCAGCCTTTAGGAGAGCTGTTGGCAGATACTCGTCCCACAGAAGGGGCAGGTGGGCAGAACACATGTGCTGTTCCACACAAGGGCCCCACAACGGCAGCGCGATACCCCCGGCTCACATTTTCCTGCTGGGACAACATTCCCTCTGACTTTTACAGCCTTTCCTCTCCACCTCAGGATCCCTTTGCTCCACCCACAGCCGGCCTCTGATGCTTCTGTGACAGATCCCCCTGCCTCTAATGACGGGTGGTGCCGTGACATCAGCTCCGGGGTACACAGCACAGCCCTCACACGCAGTTTCGGCTGTCCTTATCTTTCCAGCCGCAAACACACCTGGAACGCCGGGAATACGGCGGCGGGGCCGGGAGCGCCCTGNGGCTCCCCAGGGTTTGGTCACAAGGCTGCCAGAGCTCCAGGACGGTTTGGACAATGCTCTCAGGCACAGGGTGGGATCCTTGGGTCTCTTAGGGGCAGGAGTCGGGCCCTGTGACCTTTGTCACAGGGATGGTATATGATTTATGGAAATAATAATTCCTATGTGACTGAGGCAAACAACATGCAGTAGGCAGGTACCACAAACTTAATTTCTTGAATTAGGTTCTCCCCTCGCCCCGCTCAGGGCAGGTGCGGAGCCACTACGTGGACTGGAGGATGCTGCGGGATGTCAAGAGAAGGAAGCTGGCCTACGAGTACGCGGATGAGAGGCTGCGGATCAACGCCATCCGGAAGAACACCATCCTTCCCAAGGAGCTGCAGGTACTTGGCACCCCACAGCAGCCACCCCACAGCTGTGCCTGGCCAGGGCACAGGCCCACACGTGGCTCTGGCTGCCGTCACTGCTCTGGGCTGTGGCAGTCTCAGATCCAGACAGCCATGCCAGGTCTCAGATGCTCGTGCTTGCCCGGCACACAGGCACGGAATGTCACACTGCAGTCACCTCAGCCTTGGGGGGTGTTTACAACAGTGTATTCACCTGACTGGAGGTTTTGTGTGTTGGGTTGCAGGGTTTCTTAAAACCAGTGCTTCTCATGTAAGCAGCACACGTAACACTAAATACGGTGAAGTCACATTTTTTTGCCCCTCACAGTGTCACTAGCATACATTCATAAACTATTTTCTGTATTTCTGGTAATGTTAAATGGTTACTTTTATAGCTTCCTAAATGAACTTCAGATTTTTTTTTTTTGCTTATTTAAAGATCTGGAAGCCTGATCCAGCGAAATCCACCAATTTGTTCAATTAGAAATCCTTAATTTTACTTCTTGCCTGAGCTACAAGCATGTGAAAGCTACTTCAGATCTGGCTGTTAGAGCTGTTCTTAAAAATGGACACACTCACTGCCCTGCTCTCAGCCTGCCTTACTAAGCACTAAAAACCCTTGCACTTGCAAGATTATTCCTGTATGTATTTGATCTGGCCAGGCCTAGTTATGGCAAGATCATTTCACACTTAAAACATCCTAGTAGAGAAAGTGTATGAGCCTGCTTTTATATATGGACTTTACTGTTCCCTCAGAAAGTCTGGCTGGTGCTGGATGTCCTTACAGGACAAAACCAAGAAACACAGGAAAAAAAACCCAAAAGAAAGCCCTGTGACAGCTTCCAAAGTACACTATATGAGATCCCTTTTGCTAACATCAAAGCATGTTACCTGGGGAGGCAGTTTAAGTAAAGAACATGTATTTAAATTCAGCTCATTTTAGAGGACTAGCCCACCCTGCAAAAAGAAGAAAGCCAAGTGAATTTTTGATTAATTATATTTCCTGGCTTGATGTTGTTTGGTCTGTAATAAGGTTAAATTTTGGATCTCTTAAAGGGCTAGCCCACATTGCCTCTGGACAGAGACAAGCTGATTTGACTAGTTATAATTAGCAGCTTGAGGTAGTTCTGTCGGTGTAATAAGGTTAATTTTGGGGTCTCCAAGTGAATCAACTTACATTCATTGTTGGGATGCCCAGAGAGAAAGGTTGAGAGAGGGAGACAGGTGAAAGGTCTCTGTCAGACAGCAAAGGTCGCTTGTGATGTGATGTGGTGGTACCTCCTCTACAGCTGGGGACCACAGGTAAAGTCTGTGTTGTGGTCTCTGTTTTAGGAAGTGGCTGATAAAGAGATCGCTGCGCTGCCCCGGGACAGCTGCCCTGTGAGGATCCACAACAGGTGTGTCCTGACATCCCGCCCTCGGGGTGTGAGGCGCCGCTGGAGGCTCAGCAGGATCGTTTTCCGCCACTTTGCTGACCACGCTCAGATGTCTGGGATACAGAGGGCCATGTGGTAACCACCAGGGGAGGTGCACAAACCAGGCTCAGTTGTGCATGGGAGTAATCAAAGCAAGACTGGAGTCCAGTTCAATGTCAAACTAATAAGGGAAGGATGAGAAGTTGTGCTGATCCATTAAACTCACTGGGCTGCAGTTGGTATCAGCTGACAAACAGCAGCAAAATGGCACTAAATCGGTCTGTGTGAGAGGCAGTTTGATTCTGAGGAAAGAAAGTCACTACCCGATGGTTGCAGAACTAGGCTGAGGTTTGTGGCATGGGCAACATTAGAAATAAAGACATACAGCACAAGGCTCATTTAAGCAGTTGTTTTTTTTTTTGCCACCATATGGTGAGTTCATGGTAATTTGGGGAAAAGCATAAATGAAACTGCACAACAGGGCAAAGTGGTATTCTGCCACAAACAAGGATGAGCACAGATAAGAATAAAACATGGCCTCAAGTTTAGATACTCTTGCTATGCAATATATATTTATATTAACAACCAGACAGGGTGGCTAAAGGATCTGTTAGAAACTACACTGTGCTAGTTAGTATTTCTCTCCTGCCTGTACTGCAGCACTTGGTCCAATGCTTCAAGAACAAGATAGCGAGTAACTCCTAGTCCAGACCCTAACAGGAGAATAATGGCTTCCTGAATTCCTAAGGTAACAACAAATCTGACCTTGGGAGACACATGAGGAGGGAGCAGGAAGGACACAGTAACAAGCTGCTAAGCTCATGTTTGCCTTGTACTCTTCTTCAAAGCAATGCAGTAAAGGGGCAGTAGCTTCTCTGTCCCCCTCCCCAGCAGTGTGACTGAGGTGGCAGTAAAGAGGCCAAATACCACTGGCAGCAAAGTGACAGCAACTCATGGCCCCCAGCTGAGTCATGTTTTGGAGTACAAGCTATCTCCAAACACTTGCCGTGTTACCTTAAAACCCTTGAGAGCTGATGGGAAAAGTGGAGCTTATCCCTCTTTTCCTCTCACACTGCTACAGCCAGGGCAAGGTCCCTGTCCAGCATCAACAGCTTAGTGCTCTCCTGGGACTGAAGCCGCCTCAAAGACACCCCAAGCTGCTCAGTTGGCACCGAAGAGCTGCTTTTGTTTCCAAAATTTCTAAGAGGTTAAATAGCCTGTAATTAATTTCTGAGAGTAATCATTAAATTTTAATGCCACAGGATTAACACCATATTGTTTCTGCTTAACTGTCAAGTGCTCAGGACAGTGGTTCTGCTTTCTTCAGTTCTCCCTTTGTGACATGCTTTACAGTTCAAGAACACTTTCCCACACCTAATCAAAAAGCCACACCCTGTGTAGTGAGCATGACATTAGCTCCAGCACCCAGCTGGGTACAGCTGCCACTGGCAACACAGAGGCCTTGACCCATCCTAGTTTAGGACTCCTTCTACATTCTGTTCTGTGTCACAGCACTCCCCACTCATCTGAGATGCTTTTTCAAGGAGGGGTAAAGGATATACCTATGCTCCGCTCCTCAGGAAATGGTGAACCACTTGACTGAAGGAAATGCTTTATAAGCTATTTTATTTAAATATTTTCTCCAACCTGAAATGGAAAATGACTGTCTTTGCTTGGAAGAAGGTTGTGTAAACGATGACCTTTGCAGCACAGCGTGTCTCACATGGAAGATCAGTATTAAGGCGGCCCTTAGAGTGCTGTCAGATATCCATTGGTATGTCCCCTTTGTACTGCTTTTCTCTGCTTTCCACCCAGGCCTTGTTGATGGTGCGCTTCATCTCGTCGTCCCCTTCCGCATACATCTTTTTCAGAATGTTCATAAGCCCTTCACTGGGGTCTGCAGTGTCGTAGGCAGCCTTCCTGCAAGACACACACACGTGGGGAGCTCAGCTAGGTCCAACAACAAATGAGCAAAACATTAAATGCTGATGTTTTTTGGAACATCCTGATAACAGTGAGGAATTTGCTTTGGCAGAGTCGTTAGATCACAGCAGTCTCAGCTTCCAAGGAGGGAGAGTCATAAGGAGCACCCTTAAACCAAGTGCAGGTTGAGTGGTATTCCTAGAGGTGTCCCATGGGGTGGGACAGCATTTTCATGGGAAGCATTCTGCAGGAAACATGACCCTGGAAGCGCCACCCAACATTAATTTTAGGAAGCAGAAGTGAAATACAACAGACAGAGTGCCAATATCTGTGTTAAATGACAAGTGAATAAAAATAGAAAAACGACCACACTAAGCTCTTCAAAGTGACCACATTCCAACCCAAAAGGCTTTTTTTTATTGCTTCCCATTTTTCAGCTCATCTCCAGAGGTTAACTGACTCCTTTTTAACATCCTGCATTTCAAAGCAATTTTCTCAGCTGACAAACAGTGCCACCCACACACTCACCACGTGGGGAGGACACAGCCCCTATTACCCGATTATACATAATGCCCTCTGGCAAAATTGCCTCTATCCCATTTTTCCAAAATCCTCTGGGTAGCTCTCTGTGCAGTCTAGCTGCAAACATGGCAGATTAAGAGATCAGCAGAGGGAGCAAGTGCCTCATGCTCGGGCAGCCACAGACCCCAGTGCTCAGAAGCTGGGATGTGCATTTCTGGAACCACTGACTTGCCAAACGAAATCCTCAGGAATTCCCTGCACAAGATACAGGTTTAACCAAGCAACTATGTCCCTCCTGCACTGGTTGTCAAGTCACCTCCTCCTGATCTCCTGTGATGCCATTTGAGAGGGGAAAGTCCTATTGCTCTAAATTCAGATATGGTTTGTTAGGTTAGTTTTAGCAAATCACCCTATAAATATACACAAAATGAACAGCTGTTGGTAGGAGTAACTTTCTCAAAACCAAGTGTTTCCATACGCCAAGGTGGCTGTACATGTAAGATAAAGTCATTATATGATGTACACTTATATATATATAAATTGTCTTATCCCCAGGTTTCCTACTGTCATTTACCACCCTCATGTACATATATATGCCTAAACTGCCTGCTGCTCCAAAGTACTTGAAGTGATACAAGCTGGCTTGAGACTTTGGACAATTATCTAGGTAAACAAAGACTTGTTTTGTCAAAAGCAGGTTTGATTTTTGTGCAGGCACTTCACACACAGATGACAAAATAACTGTTTTGACTAGCACACCTGCAGGGAATACATCTATATATTTCTATACAAAAAACACTTAAAAAAGTCACCTCACTAGAGCAGCTTTTGCAATGAATGCAGCATCAAAATGCAAATGAATCTTTAATTGGTCGACCCCCTTCAGTAATCTCACTGCAGGTTTTTATCTGTCGTATCTCCTGCAATGCAGCCTTCATCATTAGCAATAAAACAGCAAGAGTGGCAAACAGCTACTCAAAATGTATCTCCTCTACTGCCAGTCCTACAACTCCCCAAAAAAATCCCAACCCAGTGATCCCCAAGCACCTAAGGGGCCTGTGATTCTCACAGCCTGGCTGCAGTCAGTACAGCACAGACCTCTCCCAGCAGTCCCAAGGCAACGTGGAGAACAAGAAATGGAAAGCAAGATGGAGGGTTGAAAAGGCACTTACTCTTTCTCTTTGCTTTCTTTCTCCACTTGAGTGAGACAATCCCATTTTTCCTCCCGCTTCTTCTTGCACATCACAAGGACCGTGTCTGTCTTTACCTGTATGGTGAACAGCATTGGGAACACTTCATGAAGGGATGCTGGTCACAACAAATAAAGTTAGCTTGTAACATAAACCTCTTCTGTACTCACAAATTCCCGAACCATTTCTCTCAGCTATTTATTATTACGTAGGACACAAAAATTACAGCATGTACTCAGCTGCAGGGCACAAAGTATTAACAATTTAAATGGTGTGACTCATGTAATTCTAGTACAGAACTACAGTACCAATACAGAGGAACGTGAAGTGCTGCATAAACACCATGCAGTGACTCTCAGGATGCTCAAGTACCCAGGACTGCCTTGTAAAGAGTACAGACTTCTTCCTAGACTTCTCCAAGCATACCAAGTCCAGGTAGAGGCTCTTCCAATTTATTTCTCCAAGAAAAGATAAGAAACTAGTTTTAGGGTATTACTTAATCTTGCAACATGTTTGCAAGTTACAAACAAAGCCTGTTTAATTGCCACCCTGACCTAAATTTCGCAAAGAACTCCCATGTGCTACAGCAGACACTCTGCTACAGCTTTAACTTGGCAAGCACATGGCCACTGCTCATTTTCACACGGTGTTAAAAATCACCAGAGCATCATCCTCATTTATTTCAGCTGTTTTAATTTCCCTCTGTCCTAGTTTTAGGGCAATTTCAAATTGAACCATCACTTCTTCACATGTGATGTCACCACCTGCAGCACAGAACCACCCCAGGTACACAATACCTCCCTGGGCTTGGAAAGGTGCTACAAGTAGCAGAGTATGGATATCACCAGCTGCAGTCAGCAGCAGCAAAATGTTATTAATGTCCTGGTTTCACCTGGGATAAAGTCAACTTTTCCCTTAGAGAGTTAACCTGAGCTGAAGTTAAACCAGACACCAGTGTTTAGTTCTGGAGAAACAGACCCTTAACCAAGGCAGAGCAGGTCTCAGACATTGCTTTGGGAATTAAGCCTCTTTAAGCTTCCTAAGATTTCAGTCTGCTGACAAATCTTAGACCTTAAAATTGCAGAGAATTTCAGAGAAAAGATGCAAAGAGATGCTTGGTGGAATTTTCTGCTTAATTATGTCTGAAATCCAGCTGAGAAGCTATTAAAAAAATAGCACAGAATATCCAGACATGATCTTTGGAAGAGGATTCCGGAGACTAATTCCACAGGTATGACAATCACAGGTTAATAAGAATCACATTCCCAGTGCAGAGACTTTACAGTAGAAGGGAGAGACTGGATGTTGGAACAGAGTCTCCTGAACTGGGCAATGAACTCAATACTTGTGAGGCACCTGAACTATTTTTTAACAAACTGCCTTTAACAGTCCTAAGGTGTCTCAAACAGACCTTTCTAGAGCTGCCTTCCACAGAGATGGGCTTGAGTAGGTTGTTGAAGGTCATGGTGTAGTTCTTTCCATTCAGATTCTTCACCAGCAGATCAAATGACCTGGAACCAGAAAGCGAAGGGAGGAAAGGCAAAAATATACCAATCGTTGTAATGTCTGAAAACCCTTCACCAGGCCTATTTCCTAGGAAAGCAGGTCAACAGGCTTGAATTACTTTATTCCCAGGGCTCTCAAATGTTCAGTTGAATTTTAACACTAAGGAATTAAAAGGACCAATCCACACTTTACAACAAATTAATATCATTAGGGTTCTTTCTACTTCACTGATCTTCTACAACTTTGGAAAGTCAGATTTCCTTAATGGGCATTCAAATTCTATCAGCATCAAAAAAACAGGGCTAACATTAGATTCCTGTCAAGTGCAGTGAGGTGCAACAAACACTTGCAAAATGAAAACATGGAGGTGGGGCTCTAAGGAGAGCTGTACTTAATGGGATCTCCTGCGTGCTACAGCTCAAGTTCAAAAAAAAAAAGGAGGTGGGGAGTAAGGGCTGATCCAATACTTCTGCATTTCAAACAGTGTTCTTGATATGGTACAACCAGAGGAACTCACCTCTCTGTGAAATTCACCTGCACATTCTCAGCTGGAAGCTTCTGGACTCCATTTAAAGAGATGTAAATCTTAACAAACTTATCTGACTGATCCCAACCTGCAAGTGAAAAAACGGATTAAGTTCTACCTTTCTTCCACAAGCTTCATTCATTCCATTCCAATTCCCCTACAATGACTTATTGAAACAACCTTCAGAGGAATAAGGGCAAAACATTACTCAGGACTAGCTTGAGAGCAGAGGTCTGTACATGTAGCCTTGTTCCCTAATTCATGTAAATTATGAGAAAACCCATGTACCAGCTGAGGTAAAAAGAGAGCAAACTCGTTTATGGAGGAAGCAGGGGGGGACGACACTCAGAGGAAGCTGTCTGCTCCTGCTGCAGTTCCCCTGACCCACTTTTGCCCCTATTCCCTGCTTCTTGAGCAATCCCCTCTCCTCTCACCTACATGGCAAGCAGAGAAGCCAAAGCTCACTCCTTCATTCCTGCTAAGCATTAGGCAATGGAAAAATACCGGCTGGTACACCAGGGATCCTTAATGCATCCCACCAGCCCCATCACACAAATAGGATTAATACACACTGGGGTTGGGATGGCAAGGTAAGCACGTGGTACCTTTTAAAATGGGGTCTCAAGTATGAAATAAACACTTAAGGTGATCTTCCTAAAATGGTAAGTGGCAACTCTTAACTCACAGCAATGCCACCCTGCCTTCTCTTCAGAAACATGCCAAAAAATAATCCTACCATAATTGTTTATTTTCACTGTGTATCCTCCCAGCGACGACTTTTCTTCCTCTGCTGTGTCTTTTGGCTTCGGCGGAGGCTGGTTCTTGATTTCCATCTCCAGCTTGTGTTTCTCTGCCACCAGGACATCACGCACCCGCTTCCTCGTGGCTTTCGCGAGCAGTTCTTTAACCTCCTCCAAATCTTTCTGCAACTGGTTCAAAAATAAAAGACCACCTATATTCGATGATATACTGTGCTCAAGGCTCACAGCGGAGCTCTTTAGGACAGTTTCCCGTTTCCCAGATGTTGCAGGTTTATCAAGTCAGTAGTTTAGTCTCCCGCTACACCACATTAAACACAGCCCTCCCTTCCTCAGCCCCGGATCCTGTGGATATACAGAACCATAAAACCTTAACTCTCAGAATGACAGGATGGGTCAGGTTGGAAGGGACCACAGCGGATCCTGGTCCAACCTCCCTGGGCCATCCTAGAGCACGAGGTGATTAAAGCTGGAAAAGACATCCAAGATCATCAACAAGCTTCAAGCTTCCAGTGTTTAAACCATCATCATTCAAAACACAACCGAAACCAACACAAGCCGGGCGGATGGCGCAGGCCCCCCGACACGCCCCGCCACAGGGGAAGATCCCCGCAGCCCTCAGTAAACGCGGGGCTGCCGGCTCCCGCCCCCGCCTCCCAGCCGGGGACACANGGCGCGACCAGGGGCGTTTCCCTCACCAAAAGTGTGAGGGGCGGGCGGGACCAGGGGTGTTTCCCTCGCCAAAAGTGCGAGGGCGGGGCGGTGCCGCCCTGAGGGACCGCCGTGAGAGGGGCCGGAGACCGGAGCTGAGGCGAGCAGGGACAGCGGTTTATTTCGGTGATCGGATTTCTCCCCGTTTTTACAGTGGGTGTCACAAAGGCCCGCCCAGCGGCTTTTCCCTCCCCGAGGGTGTGAGGGCAGGGCAGGACCGGGGTATTTCCCTCCCCGAGGGTGTGAGGGCTGGGCAGGACCGGGGTATTTCCCTCCCCGAGGGTGTGAGGGCAGGGCAGGACCGGGGTATTTCCCTCCCCGAGGGTGTGAGGGCGGGGCAGGACCGGGGTATTTCCCTCCCCGAGGGTGTGAGGGCAGGGCAGGACCGGGGTATTTCCCTCCCCGAGGGTGTGAGGGCGGGGCGGTTCTGCCCTGAGGGACTGCGGTGTGAGGGGCTGGAGGCCGGGGCTGAGGCGGGCAGAGACCGCGGTTTATTTCGGTGATCAGATTTCCCCCCCTGGTTTTACGGGGGATGCCACAGAGCTCGTGGCTGTCGAGGCCTCGAATAGTTTGGCGAAATAATGTGTTGCTTTCCTTCTTCAGGCAAAGAATATCAGGTTGATGCAGTGGAGTTCATAGTGATGAAAAGGGAAGAAATTTGTGTTCCTGGCCTTAAAGGTAACAAGGCTTACAAACCGAGTGCCCTGTTCCGTGTTTGCTCCTCATTTTAATGAAAAGGTTTATTAAGGTTGGAAAAGACCTCCAAAATAATTCCAAAAAGGTTTAAGCTTTCAAGTTCTAAGCTTTCATCGAAAGAAAAAAACCCTAATTGAAACCAATAGATGGCACAGCTCCTCCAACGTGCGCTTGCCTCAGGGGAAAACCCCCACAGCTAATGCACAAAGAGCTTTCTAGAACAAAACCCAAGTGTAAGTTACTGCTGGGAAATTGTCCCTAACCTGCAACACCACCATGTGTACTCAGGGAGTGACTTTGAGTAAGAGAAGATGTGGTTATCAGACTACCTGCAAGGAAATGTAGCTTTTATTCACAGAACATTTGGGTATATGCATGTAAAAATACACTGGGGTAATGCTACCAAAATCCTCTCTAAGCATTTTCCTCTTTGAAAGAAAAAGGTGGTTTTCAACACTGTTGCTAAATCAGTATTTGTGAGCACCAACAAAAAAGTTTCTGTATCGCCAGGTCCTCTCCAGGCATTAGAATTTCATAGAAAAACAACAAAAAAATTAGGCAATGTCAATCTTTCTCTCAGCAGGAATATGCAGAAGGCAGTGTTTGCCTCCAGATGTCCTTTATAAACAGTGTAAGCCAAGGCAGGACATGGCCTTTCAAGTTTAAAAAGTCAATTTCTTTAAAAAAAAGGTGCCAGTTATAACACCTGTTTTACCAGGCTGAGGAATGCCAGCTCATTTGCCAATTTATGAGCTTAGGTTTGGGGTTTTTTCTCTTCTAAAGTGAATATCCAGGAATTAATTAAGCTGTGAAGAGATTTACTTTGCAGAGGTGTAGACAGAAGAAATTTGCTGATGAATTCACAGAAACCCTGAAGCCAAGGATTGATGTTCACATCTGCATTCCCCACAGCAGTTACAACAGATGTTGCACCTGAGATGGTTTATTACTGCTGCAGTGCTTCAGGATCTGCAGTTGAGGAAAGATCTGCAAAATTAACTGTGGTTATGCTTAATTTTCATAGGAATGAGCTTAAGCCTGACCATCTTCAGGATCAGCATTTGGAGACAGGATAGTTGATTTTATCCAGGAAAATATGATCTGGTCAACTGTAATTTACTCCCATGGCATGTTTTTTTAATTGGTTAAGGGCAGTTGCTTAGTCAGGAATTGCTTCCTTATGATCTCCCTTATGAAGAGCCACTGAGATAAGGGAAAAAACTTTCCATGTTTTTTTTCCCTATACGCTAATGTTTGAGTTTCTCCACTCTCAGTTGTGGTCTTAAGTTAGGAAGTGCTCTTATTTTTACTATTTAAATTGGTATTGCTTTGTAATTTAATTTCTAGAGGGAAAAATGCTTTCATTACTACATAAATGTGTTTGTGAGCCTGTAATTTGCTTTCTTCCCTTGGGATTTTTTTTAAACTGGTGTTTATTTAGTTCCCTTAAATCAGGGAGCATTTCAGTACCCGTGGCACTTCCCTGTGAGTGGCAGCTTCCATGTGGAAGAGCTGGCACTTGTCATGTAAAAACAAGCTCCACACAGCTCTCCTTTGCACAAAGCTGCAGCAGCATCAGGAGAATTTGGAATAGCAATGTGGAGGTAAATCAATACAAAATGTTATGCCTGGTAAATTTAATCTTCAGCTTTTCTCCCTCTTTGCCTTCTTATCTTCCCCTGAAGTGCTGTGTGCTTTTCCAGTTATCTGGGAACAATGGCTGTTCATCTCAGGTAATAGAAAAGAATTCCCAGGGCAGTTGCTCACATGGAAAAATGGTTTTATGAAGCATCTGGATACTTCTGACTGTGGTAAATTCTGCTCTGTCCTGTTCTTGCTCAGTCATGCCTCTGTTTCCAGTCCATTTCCAGTGCCTTGCTCTTTCCTTCTGCTCCCTGTGTCTCCTCCTGGATTTGCATTCCCAGCGTGAGGAATACGTTCCTAGCAGTGTGCTCCTTGGGGGGAGTTTGGGTGTCCAAGTGGAAATGAAGGCGGAGAGCAAGGCAGTGTGAGTGGAGTGCACAGGCAGGCACACACCTCCCTGCCTGTGTTCTGGCCTGCGAATCCATGTTTCCAAGCAGAAGGAGCAAGCTGCAGGAAAGCTTTGCCTCCTGCAGGCGTGCTGCCTTCTGGCTCACTGGTGTACTCCAGGGAAGCATGAAGTCCTTCACAACAACTCTTGTCCCACTGCTGTATATCACTAACCTTTAGGAAAAGCATTGTCTGTGCTGGAAACCTCAGACTGGCATTTGGAGCAGAGGACCAGGGTGACCCATTAGCTCTCTGGCACAGCTCCTCGTGAAGAGGTTCCCTAAGGAATGGGCTGGAATTAGCTGAGTAGCACATTTTGGATGGCTGATCTGCTGAGTCACTGTGCCCTGGAGCAATAGAGCTGCTTCAACAGAACCAGCTGGTGAGACTTGTGTCACCAAACCTCATACAGAGGTTGCTTTTTCCTGCCAACAGATTGAAGCTGTTCCCTAAGTGAATGGCTCAGGAAAATAAGCACCTTATTCCTATGTTGTTATCCATTTCCATTTATTTTACAAGGCATTGTTCACACAATGATAACAAGGTACTGATCCAAACAATTCTGTAACAATTAAAAAAGTAAACATTTGTTGTGACCATGTACATTGAATTGCACTTTTAATAACAAGCATTACATTTATATTTCCATGTCGTACTTTATATAACACATGGAAGATTTACCCAAGTACTGGCAGTACTGAATTGTTCTCAGTTAAAAGTCTGATCTCTCTGTGATGCTCTTTTTTCCCTAACTCTTCAGGATTTCTGAACTTGGGACACACTCAGATCACAAAAGCAATTCCAAATCTGGAAAACTTTGTTGTAATGGAGTCAGAGCTTTGAAGCTGCTCTGTTTCCAATGGGCTGCAGTGGCAGATATGGAGGGAGCTGGATTATGCTTGATTAGACCCTTTGCTGTACTCATGTACCATCTTTTCCCAGTTCAGAGAAGCCAGGGAATCTTCTTCCATGGGAAAACACTTCCCAAAGCTTCAGAGAGCTCCTGGCACAGCTTTTGAGGGTGGTATTGGCAGCAGTGCAAACCCAGGGATTACTGAAAGGAGGGAATTGAGATCTGGAGAAAAATCTAGGAACATCTGCTCTCGTTTCATTGGTAGTACCATCCATGTATTGTATAAAATACAAGAATAAGAGAAACTGTAAGGAATTAATACAGCCCAGGATTCTGGTGGTATCCAATCACAAATTAAATTTATGATACCAAATCCTTCTGATGTATTTATCTCCTTGTCATTCAGTTTCTTATATATTATTCTATATATAAGATATATTTCTCCAAAGATACATATATATTCCTTTACAGGTTAAATAAAAGCAAGTCCCACTGAATAAGAAAATAAGAGGAAGTAATGTCCTAATTCTCTACCCATATTTTTTTTCTTTTTCAGGTAAAAATAGCATGAAATACATTCAGTAGCAAAGCAGTTGGAACCCAGGAGAAACGGAGAGCCCTGTGTTCCTGGAGAATTAACCTGTACGTGTTAAGTCACAATCCTGAAATAAATTGTGTAGACTTCTGACTTGGGAAAGATAGGATCTTGATCAATGCTGAGCATTATCTATCCAGCTGCAAATTCCTTCCATTTCCCAAAAGCCATCTGTGGGTTAGCCCAGTTCTAAAGGCTGCTGTGACATGCACCTACCCTAAAACTTGAGAGGGCCAAACTTGAGTGCTTCAGTGTGACTCCACTTAGTGTTAATGGACAGTTCCCAGTAGGGTATTACCACAATTCAGTTTTACCCTTTGTGTTTGCACATCTAGAGCAGCCAGCTGTGTGCAAAGCAGCCCTTCAGCAGGTCCAGCTGGCACAGGGGTCCTTGTCAGCCACAGCAGCCCCTCAGCCTCGAGGGGAACATCCCTGCCCTCTCCTCAGTCAGTGACACTACAATTTTCTCTCTAGCACCTGGAAGAACACCAGCACTGGAAGGTAAGAGTGCTTCTGGTTTCAAAGCCAAAGGTGTTTAGGCTTAGGAGATGATGCAGAAGTTGCCAATTATCCCTGAGTCTAACAGTAAATCAAAATCAGAGGTATAGTTCTCCCACACATACAAGTAGTTTCAAGGATTTCACTGCAGCTACTTAACAGAAGGAAGGGAACAGCCCTACCTTGATCCTGTGGGAAAAGCATGGCATGTAGCTTCCACGTTTTGATACTTCAGTGCCAGTAAATGCAGATTTTTATTTACTCCTAAACTGCCACATTCAGTCAGTGAGTGGCATCATGACCCCAAAGTCATGCTTTGTCAAGGGGCTCAATTCTTGAAGCTCTTGACTCTCTCCTTTTCCCCTTGTAAATGGTTGCTTTTATTTTGAGTTGTTTTTAACACAATGGCACAGATGATTATTTATCTTAAAAGAAATTTTAAGGGTCAACCAAAAGAAGTCCTTTAAAATGTCTAACAAGGAAAAAGAAATACTGCTTCCCTATGTAAGCACTCTAAGGCAGCTGTAGCAATGTAACTCAGCTGTAGCAAATGAAATCCTAATTAAGTGGCAGGACAGGGGTGGGTTTGTCAGCTGGCAGTACTGATTACATGGCTGACTACCTTCCCTGAGACTGGTTTTACTAAATATTAATGCAGAGGGACCTCAGGGATTTTGCAGTTTCTTGGCTTAACTCCACACGTGGTATTTTCTATTTTTTCCTTTTTAATTCTCTCCAGGTACATTTAGAAATGTAAACTAAGTGAAATGAGTCCTATTACTTTAGAATATTAAGTTTGATTCACAAAGATAATACGAGACTAGTTCACAGATGTACCACATAACTAAATCAGCCTTGCTTCATTTAGCCTGTAAAGTGTTGCAGTCAAAGAAAAAACAACTTCTTAAAGTGAAAAAAGTACTTTTTCTCCCCCCCCCCCCCATATTGGGCATCTCAGGAACAGATTAAACAAGATAAAACAGTTTGGTAAAAATATTCTTTGGAGGTTTGTCCCTAATCAAAGTAAAGCCTTTATTTCAGAATGGTGCATTCTTAATAAAATTTAAAAATAGGATTTAGTTCCACATACATATTTATAGAATTCAAATTATTTTTAATAAAGGTTTGATGTGGGCACACAGTTTAATACCAACTCAGGGAAAAAAAGTTAACCACTCCAGACTTACAAACTCTGTTAGTTGTCCCAGTGCCACATGGAAATAACAGTTTCAGTGAGACTTGGATGCTGCTGGAAAGCTGAACAAGAAGCCAGCTGTCCCCCACAGATCCACCGGGGGTACACGTGCAGGTAGCTCTGTCACACACACAGGTGTCTGGCTAATGTAGGAAGCTAAATTTCCCTGTAGCATCTACAGTCAGCAGGTAGAATTTTAGCTTGCCTGGTTTAATCCTGCAGTCCTACTCCTTTCCTTGTTTCTGAATATTCATCAGGATAATGCCATAAAGCTATTTTCTTACACTTTTAGCAGTTTTGAGAAGACAGAGTTTCCACCTAAATACTACTTCTCCAAATGCCACTGGATCTACAGCTGGAAGGTGGAGATTGTTT
The DNA here is from genome assembly GCA_013390005.1 of Calyptomena viridis. Lineage (NCBI taxonomy): Eukaryota > Metazoa > Chordata > Aves > Passeriformes > Eurylaimidae > Calyptomena > Calyptomena viridis. Next base: position 1,255,786 of record WEIV01024485.1, read on the forward strand.
ACTGCCTTTATGTCACTGCCTTCTGAACCTTCCCTCTGGTGATGTCAGGCAGCTTCCAGCCTACAGGGGTCTGAAACCATCACAGCTGACAGGTAGCAAATGTGCTTTTGTTCCAAAGTGCAGGTAGCTGCTACACTGAGGAAAGGGGTGTTGTGTCAAAGCTCATGCCATGAAATGTGGTGAGCTTATTTACCAGGTCCTTTCTGATGAACTGGGCAAGTCCCACTCCCAGGATCTGCCTGCACTCACTGCACCCTTTGAGATGATTTAACACATTCACTTGGCAAAAGACAAACTGGGAGGAAAATCCACCCACATCTTTTTTTGTAGTTGTTTTTAATCATCTCCAGTGAGTGCCATGACAAGGACAAGGGACAGGACTGTACAACAGGGAGTTGGAGAGGTGAGATCTCTGAGCAGCCCTGAGCTGTTACCTGCTCAGGGAATCACAGTATTACACATTTTTTTTATTATTATTACTGCATGTTTCCAATCAAGGTTTTAAATCCACTTCTAGGTATGATTTAAAATAAATGAGAAATTCAGACACTTGTCAAACCACTGGTGTCACTCGTGGGCACAGTATTCTCCAATGTAGATGTTCACCAGATGTCACTTCAGATTTATTACGAATTCAGATTCACACTCTGAGTGTGAAGCAGAACTGGTAAGTGAATGACTAAGGCTGGGTTTAGTCAGTCAGGAGAATGGAAACATTTATGCAAATACTATGAGCAAGAAAGTGACAAGGGAAAAAGACCTTTGCTAACATTTGCAAAAGAAATCCCTTCTGGTTTTCCCCTTCTTTTCCCCTCACTGCATTAATATTTACAGATAATCACTGTTCTTGCAGGTACATTTTAAAATATTAAATTTTTTAACCCCTTAGAAGAGAGAACTGTGTCAGGATGGTGATTCTCTCTCTCTATATATATATCTACTTCAAAGAGCTTTTTTTTTGCCTTTCAGAATCTTTCCTTTGGCACTGGTAACATGAAATTTGTGCTACCCTGTTGAAAATAACTCAATTATGCTTGACAACAAAGCACAAGATGGGTATCATTAAATTTTATTGTACAAAACTGACAAGGTATGGCATTCCTTAGAATTAAAAAAAAAAAAAAAAAGAACAAAACAGAACTAATGTCCCTGGAACAATTTTGTAAATGGAACAATTAATACACCACCTTTAGTCCAGCAATGACATTTACTTGCAAGACCATCTTTAGACATGACAGGTATAATTAAAAAAATATTCCATCAGTTCAAGCAATAGTTTAATTTTCCATGAAATAAGTATTTCTATAAACACTTTATGTTCAGTCAAAACAAATGCTTTTGAACTTTCTTACCTGAAGAGATATAAAACAACTAGACAGGTTTGGGAATCACCAGAGAAGTCTACCCCCACAGGAAAGTCTATGGTTTGTATTCCACTTGAAAATGCTTGTTTTTATAAAAATAAGTAATACCAATGTAGCATTTCCTAACCAAATACTTCCAGCAAACAGAGCTTGCTCCTGTGATGTTTTATTCATCAGTGCAGCACAAGCCTTTTGGATATTTTGTTTGATACCTCATTTTTGTGTCAAATTTGGAATTTGAATGTAGACCCAGGGAAAGGTTTTCATTGCTTTTATTCATAAAACCTACCCTTTATTGCACAGGATTTGCAAAAGGTCAAAACTATGCAAGGTCTTCACTCTGCTTCTCAACAAAAACACCAAACGAGCGTTGAACAGTTTTCCCTTTATCCCAGTGGAAGGAATTATTCCTCGGAATTCTTAGTATAAACACGAAATAAAAAAAAGGGAACTAGGTAACTTTATGTTAAATTCCAGTTGAGCTGTAAATAGCCATTAAACAACAGTGCTACAAAGAACTGCACTATTTGCACTTCTGAAGAAAAACCAATCCAAACTAAGAAGTTGTCAGGGAAGCTCATAACATTGTTCCAGGAGAGCACAAGCCTATCTCTGCTATGGCCTAAGCTTTACAAAAAGTGCTTCTCTGCAGGATGCAGAACTTCTGAGATGGCCCCAGGGCATGAGTTACCCCAGACCCTGCACACACACTAGTACTTATTACACTGTGCTTTCTAGGGAGAGATTATGCTGCAGTACTTTACATTTCCCATTCTCTCTCTTCCTCCAGGAGAAGAAAAAACCTTCTATGCGAGATAAAAATAATTTCGAATTAGTCGTGTATTAAAGACCTAGTTTTGAAGCATTTATTTAACATCTAGTCATATAAAATAAAGTGTAAAAGTATGAAGGTACCAGAACGTGGCTTTCAGCAAGGCAGTTTGGGAAGTAAGAATTCAACATAAACCAGGAATTATTTTTTCCCCCCTTTGAAAAGGGTCACATCAGCAAACGAATGAAAAACACCGAAGAATTTCACTTCAAGCCTGCACTCCTGCCTTTTGTCCTTTCCCCAGGAGGAGGGAGCACTGGGAGACTCCTGCAGGGTTTCAGCTGTGTTGTTCTTTGTGCTCTTGTGCCGGGTGTGGCCGGAACTATGTGCTGCCCTCCCGGGGGGGCAGGGGCGGCGGGGGCTGCGCCGGGGCCTGGCTGCCTGTGGCCGTTTTGATTGAGTTCAGCGTTTTGCTAAACCAAGAGTTTTTGGCAGCTTGGATTTCATTCATAAGGGCTCCTCTCTGGTGCTCCAGCTCCTAAGAAAGCAGAATGGTCAGAATTGATCAAAACCCAATTAATTAACAAAAAAGCATCTTCACACTCAGTCCCTGTGGTCCAGCACTTCCCTTGCAACCTCCCAGGCACTGGGGAGAGAGACAGAGTGAAAGTGCATAAACAGCACAAGATACACAAATAAAAACCTCTTCTCTTTTTAAGACAGAAAATTTTTCTGGAAGTTCACAAATTACAGCCATTGCAGGTATGTGCTCCCTTTTAGAACAATTTTTGGCACGATTCAGAGTAATTCTGGACTGAGCACAACGAGGTAAAGGTGACAGCCCTGCTGTACTTGGATTCCACATACCTGAATTTTGCACTTGGCTTCCACGAGCTGCAGTTTGGTCTGTGCAAGTTCCAGCTCCATCTCTCTCAGCTGCTTCTTCAGTGCGTCCTTCTCATCATCTGTTTCGATGCCTTTGTTGTCCGTGCTTACAGCAGGCAGCTTCAGAGCCCCCTCCTTGCTGAAAATCTCACTGCAGTGTTTGCAGGCCATCACTTTCCCCTGAAATACCCAGAAAGCCCATTTTTAATCTGTATTGCAGGAGTTGTTGTGCTTCCTGGAAGAGCCATTTTTGTGTCAGACTGCCTCAATCTCAAACCATCTAGTACTTCAGTTTTCATATCTGGCATGAAAAGAATTTGGGAAGTTCACAAACAATTTCCAGGATAAATTAACCTGTATAAAAATTCCTAAAATCTGCTTACCATGCTCTAAGCACAGAGACTTTGCTCCTACGTTAGAATTACCTAAGCACTCCTGCTACCAAAGCTCTGTAATATTTTACAGTATTTATGTCAGCACAATTCAGAAGAGTAAATTAAACTCTTGAGTAGATTAAAAAGCTGGCCTGGCTCACACAAACTAAAAGAGGATATTGAGCTATTTCAGCAGATTATAGGAACAGCAATCCTAGAATTATTTTATTTTATGTTATAATCAATAATATTAAAAAGTCACTAAAAAGCAATAAATCCACTTCAGCTTGAGTACTACAGAAATAACTGGAACCTACAGCAGAGGGAAAACAACTCTGGCTCCTGTGTAGTGACAGAACAGAGGGATGGAATTAACTGACCAGGAAACCTTTAACTGTAGTGCAGGTGTTCTGGTGATATGGAAGGGGATAGCCCAAGCTGTGCCAGTTACTTAAACCAACTCTGCTTAAATTACAGAAACCCAAATATAAACCTCATCCAACCTGGCCAATTCCAACTGCTCCACTGTGCACACAGGAGAAGCAACATGTTTTCTCTTCTAGATAGTCTTTTTCTTCCCCCCAGTTTATCAAAACATTCATCTAAATACTGTTTTGTCTACTTTTTTTTTGCCAAAAGTATATATTTTAACAGGAAAAAGAAAAGTCAAGTACTACATGCACTTCAGTCTGAGAGTTCCACCCTGTCTCACATAAAGAAATGTTAAGAAAATAAACCCTTGTCTACATCTGCTGAAAAATGCGTGTGGGGCTACTGATGTTCCTTTAACTTCACATTTTATTCTGGATCCCTGACATCCATCACTACTTGTGTTAGAAACATCCCACATGTAGAGGCATTGTTCTTACCTTCACAACTTCCAGTTCATCTTTACTGGCTGCCTGCTGTTTTTCCAGCCTGGTACTCAGCTGGGAACAAATCTGGAGCAGAGAAAACAGTCTCTTAGCTCAAGTTTGCTCTATTAAAACAGAATCTGTGCTTTTTAACAATGCTTTTTGTTAGAACCAACATTTCTTAAATTCTGCCTCACTCAGGTACATGCATTCCCCCCACACAAGTCCACTGCTGCTGGTAATGATGAAAAACCAGCAGCATTCAATTCAGAGACCAGACATTTTGTGGATGAATTGGTTTATGATGTTTATATTGCATTATGTCACAGAGTATAGAAGCATTCACCCAACAGCACTAAAATTAGCTGAAAGACAGGTTATTCCTGACTGCCTAATTAGGAGACTGTTAGGAAAACCACAGAAAGATTTATGACAAATTACAAGGTTGCTCTCTGAAAGCCTGAAAGGCAGTGGAGCTTATTTAAAGGATGAGATCTGCAACACTGAAAATTCAGCTCACAGAACCAGTTGAAAGAAGAAATGAAGCATGTCTGGAACAGTACCTGTTTATACTCTGCAATAATGGCTGTGGTTTTCTTGATCTCAGATTCTGCCTTCTCCAGCTGCTTCCTGAAGACTTCCTTCAGCTAGGAATTGAAGGAGGTGTTACACAGCACACAGACACAAGTTCTCAAAACACATTGTTCTCTGGTCTCGCTGTGTTTGCAGCAGCTCTACAGCTGCTTCTCACCAAATTCCAGTTTTTAGACAAGGGTCTGATTTACTCAGTATACAAATACTTATTATACCAGTGATAACCAAAAGGTATATATACTGTGACCCTTCATTCCTGCTTAGAGAATTCTCCTGGAACTTAATTCCTTTTGCTGTGTTAAATGGTGGTACATCATGGTCCACAGCACACAGAGCAGAAGCACTACTATGAAGTGGGATTTACTGAGTTAGTTTTTCTGCCCACTGTCACAGCAGGATTGGCCAGACAGACTGTTTGTTTGTTTGGAGGAGGAATAGGAAGAAGAATCTCTCAGCACTATCACCATCACCTCCCTAACAGGAGAAAAAACATCTGTTTGGGTCTGTCTCACCAAGTCAAAATACAGCTAACTCATTTCTCCTTCAGAACCACTCCATTTGGAGAGCCTTTTCAGCAGGAAAGTGGCCTCACTGCCTTCCTTATGGCAAACAGAGAACTCCACTTTAGAGAGTCCCAAAGAATTCCCACTTACAGTTTGTAGTCGCTGTTGTCAAATGGCAAAAATAAAAATTAGGGTTTCGCTTTTGAAACCTACACCTCAGATGTGTAGGATTTCAAAACTAAGACTGAATATTTTGCAAATGAGTATGAGGCCAAGTCTAGTCAGCAAGATTCTCCCAACCCTTATGCCTGTCCTGCTGTTGGTTCCAGCCCCAGGCAGGAATGTTCCCCACTTTATTTCAGTGATCCATTAGCTGAATCCAGAATAGACTCTTACTAGGCAACAACTCCTGCAGCTGCTCATTTGGATAATTAAAAGAGGGCTGATCTCCTTAACTGGGATTGCTGACTACCAGTGACAATGACTGTTAAATACTGGGAAGAGGATAAGACAGGGAAAACTAAACATTCAGAGCTCAAGTAAAGGAAAACACTGAACAAAATGACGCTGGCACTATAAACTTTAAATTGCAACTACATTTTGAAGAGAAGATCCTGTCTGCAACTGCAACACATGCACACTTTTCTGCATACCCTTTTGCTTCCATTTCCTAGCTAAATGGGAAAAGCTGGAGAATGCCTTACATGAGCAGTTTCCTCTTCCTGCTTCCGTTTCTCTTCCTCGGTCTCTACTAACTTCTGTTTGGTCAGGAGAAGTTCCTTGTTCAAAACATCTGCTTTGTCTTCAGCCTAAAATCAGAGACACTGGTGTAAATCAGGTGTTAATCTGTGCCAATACAAACACATTGGGATATCCAGCTCACAAACACTGCAGATTCAGGTTCTACCATTGCCTTTTCCTGCCTCTCATGGCTCACACAACCTATTTTTAATATGAAATTTGCTTTTCAAGTTATTATTATATTTACCAAATTATTTCACTGTGTGTCAACAACTGTGCAGGACCCTTTGGCCAAGTGTTTATCTAAGGCCAGGTAAGCACAGATACTCTGTCCTAATACAAACAGTGATATATAGAATGTTTTTGCTGGGACCAATATTAATCTAAGCAGGGGCAGCATGATTTAGCTCCTGTAACTTCAAAGAACTTAACCCAATTTTTAATCTGTAAGGAGGGAAAACAGATAACTGTAAACCCCTAGGTGTCTGCACAGTACCCTACAAAGTGTTCAGGCAAAGACAAGTGTAGGAGACAAACAGGACCATCAGATAAAATGTTTTTTTAGTGCAAATAGGCATTATATGGTGAAACTCGACACTGTGTGCACTGGGGAATAGGAATTGTCTCCTTTCTTGGAAGGGCCGAGCTTATGGCGACACACACTGGGAATGCTTTGTTTTTGTGAGCACTGTCCCCACCTGTCACCAGGAGAGAAATGTATTTCTCAATGCCTGGGTATATTCTGTTGCCCTCCCCAGCTGGGAGATACACACGGCATCTCACCAGTCCTCCTGTTCAGTAACAAGGGGCAGGACAGGCAAGAGCTGTGCTCAAATAATACTGAGTTTGCTGAAAATACAAGAGGGAAAAGGGCATTGGAAACAAGTAACTGTACAGAACTTGTCTAGAAGGTGCAGTTTAGTTTTCTACTGCTGGTGGTACCAGCTTATCTTTCTGCCACAGTGTTAATTATTAATGAGGGTGTTAGTGGTGATTGTGGGCAGCAGAAGCAGCTCCACCAGGGCCACAACTGAAGAGATGGATTGAGGATTCCTGCATTGCTTAGTGTCCGTAAGGCTGTATGGGAGAAAGGAAAACAAGTAGTGCAAAAATGGAAAATCGATGAGATTGACATCTTAGAACAAAAGAACTCAGGGATTACAAGGGTATTTTTAATGAAAGACCTGTTTCAGATATGCTTTGAAGGAACTACAAAATCCTTCCTCCTTTTATGTGTTCATTCCTGTTTCTCCAAGCACCTGCAGTGGTGCTTGGTGGTGTTTGGTATCCTGTCCTTGCAGATGAGGAGTGCAGAAGCACAAAGCTTTTCTTGCAGTGCCTGGAAAAGGAGGCAGGGTGTGGGAAAACTTCATGGAGCCACTCTTGTCTACAGAAAGACTGGGAAAGTGCAGGAGAGCAAGGAATGGGACTGGCACAGGTATGTGCTTGGCAGCCTTGTCATGGCACTTGAGCAAGAACAAGCATCAGCAGTTGCAGACTCCAAGCTGCTTCATTTACAGCTGGAATTCCCAGGGAAGACAGAGCTCCTCAGCACATTGCTTCCCCCTCCATCATGCAGGGCACATCTCTGCCTGCCTGCGTGCGTTCACCCAGACAGCTCACAATTTCACAATTTCAGAATTACAGGGATGGAGTCTGGCTGTGCAGGATCTGCCTAAGCAGAAATACAACTTTCACAGCCGTGGTCAGTGATGTTTACAGTTCTGAGGTTACGTAAAGCAAGCCAAATACCTATGGGAAATCCAGCTGAGAGGCCCTTACAGGCAAAGGTTTTGAATGATGAAAGGCACTACAGCCCTCACTGAGCAAAGGACTAATCCTGGGGTGTGGAGTTTGGCCCTTAACAACAGCTGTCACAGCATTTATCAATACACATAAAACACTTCAGAAAGACAGGGCTGAATGTGCAGTTCTCTAAAAACTATCTCTGAGGCAAAGGGTTCTGAATGCTGCTGCCCTCCACGTTCCAGTCTTCACAGGGAACAAGAGCAGTTATCAACAAACACCCAGGAGCCCTTCTAATGCCATGCCACTTCATTATCTCTGAGTTTTACTGGCTCTTCTAAAACTGCTGTGAAAAACAGACCCATACAGACACTCTGCAAGGCAACTTCCCTTGAAATTAGCCTTTCAACAAGTATGTGATACCTTTTTCAAGAAAATGTTCATTCTGTGGTATCTGCCTAAAGGTTATGGCTAACATTTTCTAAAAATCACCAACAGAAAAGGTGTAGTAGTGTTTGTCAGACACCACTGAATGCCTACAGTGGCATGTGGAAATCCAGCTGACTGCAACTAGGAGTGAGGCTGTCAGGAAAATAAAGGCACAAATAATTACACTTTGAATGCTGTGTTCATACTCTCCCCTGAGCACAAAGCAGGAGCTCCTAGAATTGGTGTTGCCAAGCCTGAGCTGGGACCCATCTCTGTCAGCATTACCTGGTCCAGGTCATTCCGTAAGGCGATTTTGCTTGTTACAAGCTCGTGAGCAAGGTCATCGTTCTCCTGCTCCAGCCTCATGCTTGCTTCTTGGAGCCTGCGGTTCTCCCTCTGCGGAAAGGAAGGAACAAGCAGGAAAGGGGGTTAATCCTTATCCATAGGGAAGAGCAATAAGCGAGTGTAGTGTGTGCGTAAAACACCGAGAAGGCGAGAGTGCACAGTAAGACAGGACTGCTGCTCTGGGAAACAACAGTGAATCAAGCCAGCAGTGCAAATGCAGCTATTCCACTTGCATCCCAATGGCTGGTGTCCCGTAAGTGACACACTAATTGTAGCACTTCCCTGTCAAAAGTGAACACAGACCTCTCCACAAAAGCACTTGGTTTCTGCTTGCTCATCATCTAAAGTTAGGCAGATGAAATCCCACCCAGCAGCAGTGAACACGGACCAATTAAGAATTACTCATAACAGTGTTTCCAATCGGAAGTAGAAAGTGTCCTGCTCCACTTTACAAAATTCTGTCTGCAGGGATCCATAAAAATAGTCCATTTTGTAGCTGATACAGTGCCAGCTTCCCATCTCCTGCGGGACCAGCAAAGCACAGCATTAGCAGGGAAGTCCCTACAGCTCGTATAGCCTGTACTGCCATTTGTGCACTTCTCTAATTCACACCAGAGACACCACTGTGTGTTTTACAGGAAACCTGCTAAGAAAATGTCAGGTGGAGAGGGGAGCTCAACCCTGAGCACGGGCCAGGACCTGCCAGTGGGCAGTGATGGGAGCATGAAATGGAGAACTCTGAGGCTGCAGGCCCTCCCTACCACTCCACACAGGCAGAAATGACTACGTGGAGCACTAAACACAGAAGGTAAGTGGCACAGGAGAATGAACATGCCTTTTAAAAATCAGTTTCAGTTACTGTTCTTCTAGGGCTGAGAAACAGAACCATATTCAAAACATGCTTGTGGGTCAGTGGACTCCCAGGGGTCCAATATCAAATCCACATCCTCATCTTCAGAAGAACACAGCCAGGTAGGACAGACAGAGGTGCCCTCCTCAGATGGATTTTGTGAGAGAAAAAACTCTGCTGGCCTTCAGTCACACAATGACTTTGTATCTTTCATACCAAAACAGGCTGCAAAGGGAATCTCTGTGCTATGGAAATTCAAGGAAAAACACCACATTTGTATGGAAACTCGTAGGTTTCCATAGGAAACTCAGAGGAGGAACAACCTACATGCTGAGATTTCAAAAAGGACCTGTTCTTACTGGAAAGGTAAGTTATGTTTTCCAAGAAAAAACAGTAAAAGCCAATACATATCAGCACTTAAGACAGCAAAAACATTTCCCAGAGTTCTTCAGTGAACATGTTCCTACAAAATGTGATTTCTTGCATAAGCACATTATTCACCTGTTTTCACTTCCTCCTGCTCACCAGCTACACTCAGATATTCTTTCTTTCCAAACTCACCACCATGAAACCACAATTTTCATTTCAGTTGCAAGCAGATTTTGCATGCTTATCTTAAAAACAGGACAAGTAGAGCTGTAAGAGGATGCTTAAAAAGGTCTTTTCTGTGTGGGAACTTCCTCTATGGCAGGAAGCAGAACCTCTACAAAAGCTCTCCTTAATGTGACCCTATTGTGCAACTAGATCAGGCACTGCCCTGTACAGGAAAGTAAGTTTGTTTCCTTGCCAAAAGACCATTCTCTGAATAATTTGTTTTGTACAGAAACTGCAAGTAAAATACTTTTATCTTAGCACAGTTAAGATAACCACTGCTACACGCACAACATTGGGGATCTCTCTTATTTTAATTGCACTGTAGCCTGTATGGGAAAGGGAATTTTTAGAAGTAAAATTCTTCTCTAAGCATAATATATTTAAAGCATAAACCCAAACTGCAGTAATCATCATGTCAAACATATATTTCCCTGTATTTTGTTTTGACCATCTTAGAAATGTTGATTTTCACAGACACAGCTCTGCCTGGCTTCACCTAAAACCTGGGGGGGGATCCAGGATGGCACTGCCTGGTGCTGCAGCACCAATGCCTTTTCACAGGGATGTTGCTTAGAGGGAGAAAGTAGCAAACTCTTATGACTTCCACAAAATAACCCAGTTGGCTTTATCATTCTTGCTATGCCTTTGCCAAAAGCTTCAGTGTCCGCAAAGCAAGCTGCAGTGTGAAGTTGAGAGTTCCTGCTTTGCATTCACAGACAAGTGGGCAAGCAAGCTCCGTGGTTGGAAATGCGCTATCCTCCTCTTAAACTACAAGTACATGGCACGTTGCTACCAAGTTAAAGATCTCTTACCTTGGGCATCCAGTCAATAGCTAAGAGATGTTTTTAGCTCGTTCACCATACTCCTAATGTCCAGTGGAGAGCCTCTCACCTTTACTCTCCCTCTACCCGGGGCAGAATGCCTGATTAGATGGTTTGTCTTTTCCAGCTCCTCCCCTCAGATGTAGCAGTGAAAAACTGCCTCCTTCCTCAGGAGGAAACTCTTAGTCTGCTTGACTCTAAATAAAACCTAACGTGACACAGTAAAGACAGAAATGGCAAACAGTGCTTTTCACATGTAACAAACTATTTCCAAAGGCTCTGAAATATTTACAGGGTTTTATGGAATATGCTCACAATGACACACAGTTCAACAGATGCAGCTGGTTCATTACAGCAGGACTCACAGCACAGGCAGCATTTTGTAACCCGGCATCAGCCAACTAGTCAGACCTGCTAGTTGTCCCTGGTGTAAACAGACAGCTTCCTGCCTCTTCTCTACACAGCACTGGATTTACTGACTACGACAACCACTTCCTTCTCCTCGGCATTGCTTGGCTTCTACAATCAGTAAAGTAAGAGATCCCTCCTTCCCAAATTCCTCCTTCTGGTTACAAAAGGTGGCTGGTGAACTCTGGTTAGCTGTTAAAAGGAGGATACTGCATTTCCAAAAAGGACAAACACCACTGATACACACAAACACAAATAAACTTACCTCCTGTAAAGTCACAGACCAAATACTGCTTTCAACCATTGGTGTAAAGACAGTGAAAACAGGATATAAAATAATTTTTAATACCAACAAAAACAAAAAAATTGCTGATTCTTCAGTGGAATTTTGGTTCTGGGTTTTAGAAAGGATATATTCCAGCTTCCATCACACACGGGATGGAAAGAAGGCAAACTTGAAAGTAGGCAAGGCTTAGCTCAGGAAGACTGGAAGGCTGAACTGCACCCTTTGCTCCCTTCCAGCCTGCAGCAAGGAGCAATTCCTGAGGAGATCAGTGTTGATGATGTATCCTCTCTGTGCTGTACTCAAGAGGGGTGTAACGAGTCACATTGTTAAGCAATTCCACTTCTGATGAGCAACACCCTCTGCTGGGTTTGGCTGGGGCAGAGTTAATTTTCTTCACAGTGTCTGGTATAAGACTGTGGTTTGGATTTGTGCTGGAAATGGCGTTGACAGGACAGAGGTGGTTTTGTTATTGCTGAGCAGGACTTGCACAGACTCAGGACCTTTTCTGCTTCTTGTACCTCCCCACCAGTGATGGGGCTCGGGGTGCACAGCCAGGACAGCTGATCCCAAGTGACCCAAGGGATATTCCAGACCTTATGGCCTCATGCTGAGCATGTAAGGCTGGGGAAAGAAGGGAAGAGGCACCTTTGGAGTGACGGCGTTTGTCTTCCCAAGTCATCATTGTGGTGTGATGGAGCCCTGCTCCCCTGGGGATGGCTGAACACCTGCCTGCCCATGGGAAGGGGTGCATGAATTCCTTGTTCTGCTTTGCTTGAGCACGTGGCTTTTGCTTTCCCTACTGACTGTCTTCATCTCAACTCATGAGATTTGTCACTTCTGCTCTTTGGATTTTACTCTTCTGGCTGGGGTTAAACCACAACACACCCAAGCCCCAGATCTTTGGGCATGCACAGATCCTCAACAGTGACATGAGAACACTGATTAAAATTCACTTTTGATGTGGGCAAACTGAGGTCTTCTTAAGCCCAACGGAAAGGGCTCTGGATTGTGGAGGAGCTCTGAAGGACAACCCTGTGAACCTCCATCTAGAAACCACAAGTCTTTTACAGCAAACTATCAAGAAGACCTCTCATGGGGAGCAATGCAGAGGCTCCTGGAAGTGGCTGTGCTTTCCATCCAGTGACTCTGGAGAAGCATTCCCCAAACTGCCCCAGCACACCTGGTTTTTTACAATATCCCACATCAAGAGTCATCATGTTTTCCCTCATGATGGTTAACATTCAGTTACCAGGACTGAATAAAAATGAGCAGTGTATTAATTTTTTCTTCCACTTCAAACACATAAAAGGCTAATATGTCCAAATTACACATTTATTCAGACACAACTTTTCTGTTGCACAATGAGTTCCACAGAGGAAAAGGCGGAACAGAACACCAGGGTCTGCTTGCAAAACTCCAGCCCTCCTTCTCTTTATTTTAAATCAAGTCTCAAACTCAATTCTGGAAATTTCTCATCAAGTCAACCCAAACCCTGTTATGTGAGGTGTTCTCAAACACAGAACCACCCTCCTCCCACAAATATTTAGAAAAATATCAATCTAAACTATATTACTATTTTTTCTGCATGTACAACTCACTTTTCTTCCTGGCTTCTGTAGGCAATTTGTAAACAAAAAGTCATGAAATTTGGTGACAAACAGCAATTTAAAACATATTTCCCTTTTGTACCCTTTAAAAATCTGACAAAAATGTGATAACTTGTTATAAGCAATGGAAAATAAAGTGAAAAAATGTCCATAAAAACACACATTTCTCCTAAATAATACTTGTAAATACAGCAGGAAACAAACACTGAAAATAGCACACTCTTTAATACTGTTCTTTTGGTAAGTCAAATCACAGCAACATGTAAAATATGAGCTGGGCAGGAACTCTTGTGCATGTAAGAGCTCATGGGAGCACATGAACTGAACATGTCGAGCAAACCCGACTGGTTACTGGTGGGCAAAACCAGCCCATCTCCCTCTCTCTCAACAGACCATCGAGGCATTAATTTCCTCCATTTCAGCCACAGGGAGGGGTCTTACTCAGGCATCCTTCATCACTGCAGCTCACAAGTGCCTCTGTCCCTGTGGTCCTGACAAACCTCTGCTGGCAATAAAAACTGTAACACAAGGCAAACACCAAAACCTCTAAAAACTATAGCTAAGAACTATCAAAAAATGAGAAAGCTCATTTCCATCTTGAGCAGTATTCTGCAGTGCTCTCCACTGCAGCAATCCCATCGAAGAAACATCCCCTTCCTGGGCAGCAAACCAAAACATTGCTTTGTTCTGGGAGGAGAAACTGTAAAATTTACAAGGCTGCAGGGCTGTGGGGCACAGCCCACAGTGGGAGCTGACAGCAGGCTGCACTCAGAGGCAGCACTGGCTTCTGCCCTCTCCCAAACCAAGCCCAGCTGGGCAAAGCCCTGGCCGGGTGCTGCCCAAATGAAATGCATCTCTGACCACATGGGCTGCAGAGCACTCACTAGAAGGACAAGCAAAAAGCAAGGCTGGTTCTCCACTTGCTGCCTGTGAGGTGCTTCTTGCTGCCCTCTGGAAACACTCCTGAAATGTCAGTTCCTACCAACCTCAGCTTGACACATGAATAAAATCTTAACAAGCAAGACATGGAACAAAGAACACTTACAAGCATTTTTCCATGACACCCATCAACTGAAGAATGCATCTGAACTTTGAACTTAATGTGCAACTAAGCAGTCACAGGGACTCTCTAATCACAGCATTGTTAAGAGGATCAGACCCAATCCAGCTTAATAAAAAAATCCACAGGGAGTTTCAGAAGCACAAGCCAAAAGTTTGGGCTGTGATCTTGACTGTGACAGTGACTCACATCAACAGTGGCCCAGGAGTCACTTTCTATATCCTCATTTGCAGCTTGGGATAATGTTCTTCACTGTCCACTGCCTGTGATTAACTAGTTAATATGCTTCTACAGAGCTTTAAAGAACCCTTATTTGTTCTCTAAGCATTATTTTAATTACACAGTACTATAAGTGAACCACTGGAAAAATACTTAGAAGCTACTCAGCAGCAAGTTGTGTTTTTTTTCTAAATAGGTCATACTTGCTATTGGCTCTTGGCTGCTACAGCAGTCCCAAGTCTCAGAAACAATAAAATCTACATCCTCTGACAGCAAAAAAACTACACTTAAAATACAACTGTTCACAGATAAATGCTTTTTTAAAAAAGAGTCAGTTTTACTTCCTCTGTACCTGTAAGTCTACCTTGCCACATTTATGAATTAAGGCACAGTCTCTCACTACAGATTTCCATACTTTGGCTTTCTGAACATGGTGCACTTCCCTTACATTCACATTCCATGTGATTATCCACCACTCCACACTCCTGGTAGACTCTGTACCAACCACAATGTCACTTAACATATTAAGGCACAATGAAGAACTAGAAGAAAACAGGACAGGGATTTGTAAGCAATGTCAGTTCCCAGGTATCCTGGGCGGTGGGCAGTAAAGTGCTTCACCTCTGGCAGCTTTTCTCTTTCCAGAGAAAATAGAACTGTTCAAAACAGGGTGAGCAATAACTGGATCCTGAGCACTCAGTGAAGGCTGTGCCCAGAGGCAGAGCCTCCAGCACACAAAATCTACAGCCACAGAACGTAGCTGTGACAACGAAAGCAAATACATTGCAGAGAAAAGCAAAGCTAATCCAAAATTAAAGAACTATTCTTTGCTGGTGAACTACTGAGCGATCATATTTCCAACTGAACCTTTATTTCTCTGCTGCCCTAAAGCAGGATATCCATCACTACTAATTCTACTGCAGTAGTACCCAGGGGCCCCAGGACAGCTCTGGGTCCCACCGTACCCGGCATTATCTTAACAAAATATTACTAACTCTTGGTATAAACAGGAATGAATAACAAGGATCATATCAGCCAAGGAAGAGTTCATCTTCCAAAGTCTCTGTGGAGGCCACTGCACACAGCTTGTGCTAGAACAATGTGTATTTTCTCCTTTTTGTGTCTGTAGCTGAGAATCACCCTTTGTTTCTGCGGCTCATGAAGATCTCCCGTAAAAGTGCAACAGCAGGAGAGTTACCTACAAACATATAAACTGAAAGAAGAAAAATATTATATGTGGCTACTTGCAGATGTCTTGAGAGTTACAAATTATGACTGAAATATTCCTGGAAAAAAACCATCAAGTTCAAAGTGCTTGTTCAAGAAAGGGGATGAGTTTCAGCTGGCACTTCACTTCCCTAAGATCTGTGTGGGCATATCCTGGAGGTGACTGTGGTACACACACCTCTGCTTAACCACTGGAACCGGCTCACTCCCCATGGGATCCACCAATGGAACAGGGCCCCGTACAGCATCTCCCTACCTTGTATCTGTCCATAGGATCTTCCTGCTGCAGCTGACTCTCTCGCATTGTTTGGTATTCTCTCTCATATTTCTTCAGCTTTTTCGTGGGCACCTGTGGAGTAGATTTGGGAAACATGCATTTAAAGATTAGAGAAACACCGGAAAGGCTGTCTGAAAGCTCTCCTTGCAAACAGGAAACTGAGGAAGTGCTGGAAAGCTGCTGCTGAATAAAGTCTATCCCTGCTGCCCCCCCTTCCCTACTCAGCAAACCGTGTCAAACACTTACCAATACAGCTCACATCGACAGAAATCTTTCTGTGCCCACTGCTGCTAATTATTCAAACATTTAAAGGCAAACAAGAGCAAAGTAGAGACATTTTAATAAGAGTAACAAGAAAGAAAAAAGCATGAACGACAGGAGTGGAAGAACAGGCAAGAAGAAAACACACTTTGATTCGTATGATCCACCAAAACAATGCCTTAGCACGACAACTGTTAAAACTGAGATGAGAAGAAAGGAGTGCTCATACAAAAGGACTGGACAATTCCCTGGGGGACATCCGAGTAATAGTTTTTATTGCCGAGAGAGTATTAGTGTCTAAATTACAGCCTGTGACCAATGCCCTCATGAAGTCTGGCATCGGAGCCCTCCTAGGCACAGGTGGAGACACTGCAGTGCAGGGAAACAGGGAGGAGGCTCAGGGAGATCACAACCAAATTCTGTAAACAGCCATGCAGAAAGGTCAAATCCCAGGCTGCTTGGTCCTGGAAAAACACTGCTTCTACTTCAAACGTGGCACAGAAGGAACCTGTGGTCTTTTAAACAGAGCATGGGGATCCTCTGCTTTCCCATCGCCTTTTAGCTGGGCACATCTAGGAGCGGTCCCTTGTCTCTCAGGAGACCTTTGACAGCGTTACTGGGGTCACCTGCTGGCAGTCGAGGGATCCCTAATGCCATGGACCACTGTGACTGTAAACACAGGTTTTCCCTGGATCTGTTATGCAGATATCTGTTCCTCTTGCCTGTATTGATCGTGTTTAGCTGCCTCCTGGTGTGAGGACTCTCTAATGTCACCTTCCCTTAGGGCAAAAAACTACTGCCAATGAGCAGAGAGAAGCGTTTCCATGTAGATTTGGTGTTGCTTTTCCTTTTACTGGTTTTCAGCCCAGCACTTCCTTGCTCTGCAGTACAGGGAGGGACCAGGCAAGTGCTCAGTGTTGGTGCACAAGGAGGTACAGGTAGCGAATATAAACCCCAGGATCTGCAAAGCACAGTGCACAGGGAGCACTAATAAAGCTGCACTAATTCCACAATGATTGATGGAAGCTGAAAGCACAGAGAAAAGGGTAAAGATAAAAACATGAAGCACTTTGGGCAAACATACAAGAAAATTCCACTTTAATGACACTTAATAGTGGAAAACACCATGAAATGAAAATGACCAAATCCAGGATGCTTTTACACATTCCAACTGAACAACACTCACAACTCAAACCCAGCCAGCTTTGTCTGAGCTGCAACCTGAAACTGTCGAGGCTATTTAATAGTCAGGAATAAGAAACCATCTCACAGGAGTGTTCTAAATGAAGCGAACCCATCGCACATCTGAAGCCTGATCCATCCCCTCCTTCCACCAGGCTTACTTGGCTCTCACTCAGAGGAGCAGATCAAGGCTCCCAGGCTGGGGTGTTCTGGGGACACCCTCCAAACCCAGTTCTCCTGTGCTTCTGCAGTTTTGTGCTCCAATACACAACCAGCAGGAAACGAAGATAAATACAAGGCAGACATTGTGCAGCACCACGGCAAAAAGGGACAACACAGGTGTAACTTAGAAGATGAGCTGTTCAATCAAAGACTTTCCTGATTCTTGATGCTTTGCACTGAAACCTTTAAAGTGCGTGTAAGAACTAAGTCTCACTACACAGGGAGAGACAAGCCTCCCACCCACGCAGCTGCACAAGTGCTTCAGTGAGAATCCCATCATCTGAAGGGACGGGAGAAGTAAGGTAGATTTTTTGTGTGTAAATAGGGAGGAGAGTGGACAGCAAAGGTACAAATTGCACAGTCACAACCCTTCACCCCCCATGCTTCAGTGAGCAGTGCTGCTGACCTCAGCCTGGCCCTGGGATTGCCTCCAGTGACCCAACCACCACCTCACCTTTACAGCTGCCTGGAGCAGCACCCCCCTTTCACTTCAACCACCAGATGTGCTCAAATTGCTTGTGACCAAAACCCCTGGTTGCCTCTGTAATCCAGGAAACACGGACAAAACACAGCCTTAAGGGGAATGATGTGAGTACCTCACTGTTACCGAGAGAGCAAATGGGGCATAAAGCAGGGCTGTGACCCCGATGGCCACACCCAGCACTGTGCCACAGCTGTCCCTCACCCACTGAGCCCGTGCACCAGCACGTCACTGCTGCTTCCCACTGACACAACCCCTCACAAGCAGCAGAGAACAGCCTGAAACTCTTCTAGCACCTTCTAAAATGTTCGTTTTCTACACTGCCAGAGAACAATCTTGTTTCTTTGGTTTCATCTTGTATTCTCTCTCAAGATGAGGCAGAATTTAACTCACATGAGTTTCTCTGGCACTTCACAAGCTGCCTCAACACCACCAGAAATTGCTAGGAACATGTCACATCACAAACTGTGTGATCAGCAGGGGAGAACAGGAGTCAGCTGCTTCATTTAACTCTGCTCTCCATTGTCTTCATCTGTTTCCACTCACAACTCACAACTATTTCTTAATGCCTGGCAATTCATCCCACCAACAATTGTTATCTACACCGTCTCTTACTTCCTTACATTTTAATCCACAGCAGTGAGCAGGGGCTGGCTGTGTGGGGGATCAGCTCCCTCTTTTGCCATTACAGGAGCAGCCCACGGCCACGGCCTGGGCTGAGGGGAGGTCCATGTGTCTGACTGGAGAGTGTGCCAGACACAGCAACACTTTCTTATCAATACTGACAGTAAATATGCCTGAAACAGGGATCAAATCATGAAAAGTGTAAGCATCAGATGTGACACAGAAAACAGCTTCCAGGCTCCTTGAGAGAATATTGTGAGTGATGCACATTAGCATCTATTTATGCTACAACCTTATCTAAATTGGGAAGCAGTACCTAAATACAGTGAAAGTCTATCTTAAGGGCTGGGGGGGAGGAATTCCTATTAGAAACCAGCCCATAATAATCCACTTATCTCATAAAATATAAACTGGAACAGGTATGCTTAAGAACTTTGGCAGGGTCTGTGCTTCACTCGCATTGTCTATTCAGCCACATTACTCAGAGGAGTTTGATAATTTATTACAGCACTTTCTTCTGAGTATATGCTAATAAACAGAAAAAAAAAATATTTAAAAGCCCATTTCCATATTCCTCTATTTAATTCCCTGGAACAGTTTGTGAATTCAACAAGGGACTTCTCAGTAAGCCCTTTCATAAGTAAGTGCATAGCACTAGCTATGCTTCAGTCTTCATGGACTAATCCTGAACAAAGTGCTCATAAATTCTCTGTAAAAGCTTCTGCAATATTGATTTTTCTCTTTCTTTAGCACCATGGGGTATATTGGCTCAAACTGATGGTTATCAAATTTAGGAGACTCTTATGGTTTATAAACATTGCTCATCTGTTTATCTCAGTATCTCATTGAATCATTTTATTTTTATTGTCTTCAAGCATAAAACCATGTTACAACTAGTTGTATGTGGAGAAAAAGTCATGCAGATTATTTTAATAAAACATCCACGCAGAAGAACTGAACCAGCAAAGCCTCTTCCTGAGAAAACCCCATGGCACCAAACGCTCGAAGGACTCACTGCAGTGAGGTGATACATGGTAGGTGAGAAACAAAAATAGTTTGTTTTTAGCTGCTCCCTGTTCGGAAAGGGCTGGAAAGATTTGTGTCACCTCCTGGGGCAATCCTGGGCACGGGCAGTGTGCCGAGCACCGGCATCCGCTCGGCTCCAGGAGACCTGTCCCTCGCTCTGAGATTTCTGGCTGTTCAGCCTGACCTTGCTGGATTCATAAATCACACACCTATGGCTCCTTCCTCCCAAATGCTTTACTGCTCTAATGCAGCCCGAGTGCTGGGAGGAGGCAAGTTATCATTATGTTCATTTGACAGCCAAGGAAATGGAAGCAGAGATGTAAAGTGATTTCCTGAACATATTGCAGACAGCCAGGGGCTGATCCAGACAGAGAAATCCCATTATCTGATTTCTGATTTCCAGCATCCCCACAATGCCAGACTGAGCAGGGTATCTCTTTCCCAGCTTCCCGCTTCTTTTTTCTATCTAGCATTACATAAACACTCCAAAAACACACGGTCCCACCATACTAACAACACAGCCAGTATTCTGTGATCTCTGCACTCTTAACGTGTTTTCCTCTCTAGTTCTCACCATAACGTGGAAGGGGAAAAAAAAAGGCAAAAAAACAAACCCAGTTAAGAAAGTGTGCAATGCTTTCCTTTCCCATTCTTTGAAGCAGGTGATGCAATTTTCTGTTTTACTGGTGATGGATTTGGTTGGTGTTTCCAGCTGAGCTGAGTGTCCTGTGCCCCTCCAAAGGCAAGACTCCCCACCTTGCTGTGGGCGAGCACTGACAGTGACCAGAGACACTGGCTGCAGCCCAGCCTCCCTTTTATCCATCACATCCCAGGCTGTGGTCCCCACAATAATCCCAGACTCTTCCCACTGCTGCAAAGCAGGACCATCCAAGCAGAGGTGGTGCCTCAGCCCCTGCACACAGCCAGGAGCCCCAGCTGCAAGAGGCTCTCGCCAAACCACACCACACGTGCCACTTTTGAGGACATCTGAGTTATGCTTCTGTGTACTTAATTTTTTTTATCTTATGATTTAAAACAATATCAAAAGCAAGTTAATTTAAAGTGGTGCTTGGTTCTGTGAGTGCCAGAGGAAGCCTGTGAGCTTTAAACAGAACCTCAGCAGATTAGTGACAGAACATTTCCAAACTTACTTCCATTCCAAGTAAGACACCCATTGTCCTACTTCACACTCAAAGTTGTACCAATTTGTTCCAGTTAATACTTCATATTTAAAATACAACTGCAGCAAGTCCTAGGAAGGAAGCAGCACTATTTTAAGGAATATAGCTCTATTTAAGCACTTAGGCCAAATGAAGGCTTTAATGTAACAATGATAGATGCAGAAACTGAGTCAGTGCTCTAATGGTCTGTGCAGCCATTGCTATGGGTAACTCTATTGTCTTTTCCTTAAAATGTGGTTGTCGAAAGTATCCTGCCATGTCTGTCACTGGGAATAAAACTCAGAAGGAGGTAAGCCATTAATTTTTCTTTTGGGAGGATGCAGCAATCAAAAAGAAAGAACAAACCCTACAAAAATATGTTGACACAACAGACTTGTCTCTTAGATTAGACTTTAAAGGGCGTCAGTGGGATGCTGTATTTAGCTATTAGGCAATACAGTGTGAACAGCTGTATATCCAATGAGATCTTAGCCACAAGCTAAGAGGAAATCTGAGAGGAAAAAGAAAAAAATCATAATCTCTCACAGAACTCTTTGTGCTGAATAGTCTATACAGAATAAAACCTGCAACGTTAATTTGTAAAAATTAATGTAGAGATTAAAATCAGCTGCTGCCTAAAGAAAATTCACAGGCTGGAGCACAGCTTGAAGAGTTCCAGTTTCTCCTTTTGACACCGTGCAGGGAAGGGCCCACTGACAACAGGCTGGTTCACAGCAGGTTTGAAATCCAGTGGAAGAGCCCCCACCAGTGTTTCACTAAACTACAGCATCACATTCAGGACCCAGACACCCCCACACCACACAGCTCAAACTCCACCTCACCCCTGCCTTTGGGGCACAATAAAGGCCCTGACTGTCAGATGCCATTTTACCATCTAAGCCGTAGGGAAAGAGATGTTCCCCGAAATCCCTTGGAAGCTTAGGCTGTGTTGGAGAGATCTGCTGCAGAACAGCACCTCTCCACCTCGTGTTTGGAAACAGAACTGACAGAAAAGCTCTTCTTACATTAGAGAAGCAGCTCCACCCCAGCACATCTGAGAGGATCCTTTCCTTCCAGGGGGAGAGTTTTATTCCTTCTGCAAGTCAGCTCCTTGCCAGCTCTGCAGGTTTAAGAATTCCTGAAGAGAATCTTCAGGATAACACAAATCCAACCTGAATGCTGGCTGGAGGCAAAGGAAACCAGCTTTGCTGTGAATTTTTATTTTTATTTAATTCTTCCATGTCAGTCCATTATGACAATATCTCAGTTGCAACTGAGACACCCACAGGCATTTATAAAAACAAGGGGAAGGCAGGTTGCAAGATTTACAGAGCACCTGCACCATTTCCTGTGATTCACAGCAGCAGAGTCGGTGATGCTGGAGCATTTCCAACAGCAGATCCTTTTGTCACATTTTAATGTCTACGGTGTATTTCCATTCATCTAAACCCGCTGAACCTGGCATAACCCTTTATTCTTCCCTAGCCCTGTTGTTTAAAGATCTCCCTAGTTAGGCTCAGTTAGCAAAATAGTTAAGTTAAAACAGTAAGCTGATACCAGGAGATATTCACTAAGCCTCATTGTATGATCCTGCAGCAACACAGGAAAAGAGACTGGAATTTGGATTCCCTGAACTGTAACTCTAAACATTGATGTGCACTTTTACAACTGACCACAGTGTTTGAGAGGCTGCAGGGGCACCTGCATTAAAAAAAAAGGGTCAAGGAAAAGATGTTCTGCCTGTGGCAGAGATGCTTCAAAACATTCCTCTTCAGATCTTCAGACTGGCTTTCTGCATTCAAAATTTCATTTTCACTTGGAGATATGGAGGGTTTATTATCCACTTCAACTCTGTTTGTTTTAGCAAACAAGAGACACCCCAAGTGGGTGAAAAGCAGTGCTTGGAAATGGCTGATTATTTTCTGTCCTTGCAGCTGATGTGTCCCAGCTCCCCCAGACACAAGAGCTTCCTCTCCCGTCAGATAAGGGCTGCAGCACTGAGACACCAGGAAAGAACAGCCAGGTTCTCTGTCAGCCAGCACACACTCGGCATTTCAATGGCTCTCATCAACAGCAGCACTGTGGTAAAGGGTATCAGAAACGTTCTAGATGGAAAATATCTGTGTACAGGTCATTTTTATTATCCAACCTAACTCAAACAACACCTGAACAACGAGATTTCTGCTACCAAAGACTACTGAGGCTACATGAAGCTACCACGGGCACAATGGGGATGAGATGAATGGGGCACGAGTGACACTGCCCAGCCAGAGGGGCGAGGCCCTGCTGTGGGTAACACAGCCCCTGGGAGCAGCAGCACTTTTCCCAGCCCACAGTTTATTCACTGGTTTGTTCCTCACAACGTAACAGCTCCAAGTGATTCTGTGTGTCTTCCATACACACACATTCTGACATACAGCATTCGGTGCTGAAGGTTTTGTATCTCTTTGGTGACAGTGCAAAATGCAAGGTACATCATTCACTGATTTAGATCTAACCCACACCCACAACGATTTCAGAGCTTTGGTTGCATTTCTCAGCACATCACAGCAAGAGAAAAGAAGAGTAAGCAGGAAGACAAGTCTTCATCACCATCCCTATGACAACAGAATCAGACATTTAGGAGAAAGGCTCTGGGGATTTTCTTCCATCACTTAGCAGAGAAACAGCCTCTCCCAGCTACACAGTGCTAGGGTTCACTTCCAACCTCGTTTATCCTGGAACTAACACAGACCTATCTCACAACTGCCAACACAAAGCCAGCAACTGATCAGTACCCAGGTTCAAACAATGGGTTTTACCAAGGCTGTAAAACCTGTAACGTTCAACATATGTAGTGCACAGCTTTCAGATAATAAACCCCCAACTCACTGTCTTCTGAAAGCTGGGATTGTCCAGCCTGGAGATCAAAAGGCTCTGGGGAGACCTCAGAGCCCCTTCCAGTACCTAAAGTGGCTCCAAGAGAGCTGGAGAGGGACTTTGGACAAGGGTTTAGAGTGATAGGACAGGGGGGAATGGCTTCACACTGACAGAGGGCAGGGTTAGATGGGATATTGGGAAGAGATTCCTCCCTGTGAGGGTGGGGAGGCCCTGGCACAGGTTCCCAGAGAAGCTGTGGCTGCCCCTGGATCCCTGGAAGTGTCCAAGGCCAGGCTGGACAGGGCTTGGAGCAACCTGGGATAGTGGAAGGTGTCCCTGGAACAAGTGGAACAAGATGGCCTTTAAGATCCCTTCCAGACCAGGCCATTCTGTGATTCTATTACTCTATACTTACATTCAGGGCTCCACAACCCCTTCTGTTATATCCAATACTTTTACCTATATCTCAGCAACTAACACAACTTTTACCACATCCTCTCAAAAGTGTTGCCTTTTTCTGCTTGCCAGCTCCATAAACAAAAGTTCTAAAACCCTAAAAACAATTCTTTAAAGTCACACACTAAATGACCAGCATTTTGAAAATGCCAGTGGGACAGAGTCCAACTCCAGGGTATGAGCAAGGCTCACTGAAGTGTGGCACAGCCTTTTGGTCCAACAACTAATCCGTGCCCTGCGCCGTTACCGCTCTAATCCTTCATCAGATGAGAAGGGTCCCTCCACGCCTCGAGTGAATTCAGGTTTTGCCTTATTTGCACTGTTCATCCTCTGTGGTACCTGCAGAACACCTTGGGCTGGAGCTGGCTGGAGCTGGAGGAAGAGCAGGGCAGTTTGGAAGCCCTGTTTGGCCACTAACGTGGTGTGAGCAGCTGCTGGAGAGCATCCCTGGGGATGGCACTGCACAGCCCACCAGCCCCCACACATACAACACCTGTACACACAAGGCTGCTCCAACTGGGGTTTCTTAAACCTCCTGCTGTTTTCCCTACCCCAGTTATGCTTCCACCCCACCAGCTGTTTGCCACTTCCCCCGTGCACAGACAGTCACGTCCAGCTGAGACCCCTCAGGCTCAGCAATTACCAGTGCACTCCAGACCTGCTACTTACTCACCCAGCTGGGAAAAATCCCAACAGCACCTTAGGCACTGACAAAAGCACAAAGCACAGAGTTTGTGTCAGGAGATGGAACGTGTCTGTGGTGCCAGCTTCAGCAGGAAAGCCAAGCTGCTGCTGCCACTGAAGGGAGCTCTGCAAGGGAAGAAATGCCACAGGGGGAGAAACAAAGCCAGGGAATATTACCAGCAACATCCGGCTCCACCATTTCCACCCTCTGGGACCAGCAGCAGCAGGAAGCAGCAAGCCATCCTTTTTTATCCTGAGCCATCTGTCCCAACTGTCTATTCCACTTCCCATTCATCTGGTCATGGGAAGAACAAGACCCTTGGTTCTGAGATAACTGGATTCCCGTTATCCTGTTCTAGTGGTGGCTGTGGAAGTTCAGCCTGAGTGTGGACAATCTGTGTGCTCATTCTTGCCCACACACTGGGCTTTTGTGGTCTCCAAGGTGATGGACAAATAAATACAACAAGCTCGTGTTGACACAGGTACAAGGAAGCAATAAGAAAAAAAATGTACGTAGTAAACAGTGTGTAAAAGCACAAACCCAACATGGTAAAAACCACTGAAATACAGTGTTCTACCTCAGCACACAAAGAATGCAAAGTTCTTCTGAGAACTGGGTTCAAAAAGAATGAAAATAGTTGTAGACAATGAAGACAGAATATTTGTAACTGACACATTTACCTGCAACTTCTAGTAATTCAGAAATTTGACTTCTGTAAAGAGATAGACTCTCTTTTCATGTCATTTCAGCACTCCATGAATGTACTGGCCATATATGACCAATACTGTCTAGAAATTTATTTCAAGATTCTTCTCCCAAACGGGCTTGTAATGATGACAGAAATAGAAGCTGAGTTTCTTGAGTGCCCAGAACAACTTGTATTGATTTTCCTGAAATTCTTTTTAAGAAAAAAATTGTGGAAGGTCCAAACTACTGATATGGCCTTCTTTTGAATATTTCAAAATTTCTATTCTTATTTATAAAATGTCTATTTGGGACATTGATTAAATAATTCTTTTTTGAGCCAATGACAATCAAAAAAAGGCAGCAAGAAGAAATGCTTTCAGATATAAATAAAAAAATAACCAGGAAATAATATAGGTTATTAATTAGGATCAAATAAAGCAGTAATTAAAGCTAAATGCAGAAGAAAAAAAAAGGTTAAATTCTTTGAGTTCTATTAGGCTGAATGGGATTCTGGAGCATACGGAAAAGAAGAGGATTCCTAAGTGTTGCTCATATCCATTAATAATTACAGCTCAAAAGTAGTTATGATTCAGATGAGTCATTACAGTTCAGAGCTGTTGCTCAGCTCTGTTGGAATCAGGCTGCAAGTTTTTATGCAGAGCAGAAGTAGTGACAGAAATAGCAGCTGAGATCTCTGGTCCACTCCTGTTTGGTTTCAGTAAATGCTTAAAAGAGCAGAGATTCCCTCAGAGCACCAGTAAGCCCTCTATTGCCCACATTCAAGCACCACCTCCGGATTACTGTGGTTGATGAGCTGACACCAGGAACCCACCAAATGCTCTGCTGAGCTGATAAGGATCCAGCTGATCAACTAGTTCCACACCATTATAAACCAGGTCCTATTTTATTCCTTATCTACAGGTCCGATTGAGAAAAGTAACTTCACAGTTACAAGAGTCCTCTCTAGCCCTGGCTTCACTACCACATCAGAGATTCATTTTCTTAAAACTCAACCCCCTCGCCCCCCTGAGGAGTGTCTGGTAGCCATAAAAGAGGAATTAAAAAGCTCAGCACATGGGTCAAAAAGCCATTGTCAAAGGGAATCATTATTCAGTGACATCTTTCATGTCTGGTTAATGACGTTCTGTGTCTTCTGGGACTCAAAGATGCAGCACTATCAAACACTACATCAGTGGCCTGGAAGTGAAAGATACAGTCCTGCTAATAGGATTTGGGGATGACACACAGATAGAAAGAACAGCAAAGAACAAGGAGAACCAGAAACTGCACACACAAACATTTGGATTCCTGGAAACAGCCTCTTCCACTGAAACACACCACTGTGCCCACTCCAGACCAAACATCCACAGGACCTAACTACAGCATGGAGCAGCAGAACTCCAGCTGGGCTGCAATCCCTTCAAGAGATGGCATCAGTCCCAAGAATTTGGGACTTTTCCACAAGTTTGAAAACTTCTCTGCTCTCTGGGAAGCATGGAGGAAGGGGAACAGGAGGTATATGCTGGGAAATGGAGGCATATGGCCAGCCTGCCCTCAGCTGGGCAAGGTCTAGCTCTTCCTCCACAGCCCTCTCCCCTCCTGCTTGATGGCAAGCTGACCAAAATAATCCTGCAAAAATATGTTTAATTAATTTTAAAATGTCAATTGTATAGCACAGAAGTATCAAATTGTATCACACAGAGAAGTATGGGACTGGGAATAAACAATATTACAGGGAGAAGGGCAGGAAGTAACAGACCACCTTTGCAGTGCCAAAAATGTAACTCTGTTGTCAGAGCCAGGCTGTGGTAGAACAACTCTTGGGACCCATGGGATGCACAGGGACAGGGAAGCTGAGTAGCGAAGGTTAACCCTGGATTGTCACAAAGATCAATACTGGAATATTGCATCTATGGGATGATGCAGCTGGGGAAAATAATGAAGAGGAAGTGGAGCAGAGCCCCTGAAGTGTTTTGTGCAGGGTGTAAACATCTCAAATGTAAGAGCTCAGGATCCTCAGTTTCCACAAGGGAGCTGCTCCAGAGACAAGGTGAGAGGATCAGGGCAGTATCTGGCAGCTCCTGCCCCACAGAGGAGGGAGGGGCAGAGATTAGGTGGCTCCGTAAAACAGCCCGAGACCAGGATCCCTTCTCTTGTTGGGCAGGAAGGGCTTAGATGAGGATTTTATCTACTGGGAAGAGCCAGTTGTTTTAACAGTGACCACCCAAATTCCTTTCTCCCTCCTCTGGCAGCAGCACACCAGCAGAAATGCCATCCAGGGAAAAATGGGCTGCAAAAGATCAAGTGCTGCCAACTCCTCCACACCACAAGAATCCACAGAGGCAGAATCAGAGACTCAATGGAAAACCGAGATTGGAAGGGCCTCCAGGGCACACAGACCAACCTCCTGCTCAGGCAGGGACAGCTTCAGAGTCAGAGTGTGCTGCTCCTGAAGGCCTCCAAAGATGGAGATGCCAAGGTCTCCCTGGGCACAACTGCTTTCCCTTGTGCTGAGCCAGAACTGGCTCTGCTGCAAATCATGACCATTCCTGGTCTTGTCACCGCGTGACTAAACCTTTGGCTCCCTCCTCTCTAGGACCTTCCTTTAGGTGGCAGACTACAATTAGATCCCTCCTGAGCTTTCTCTTCTTCAGGCTAAGCTGCCCCAACCCTCTCACATCCCTGCCCTGCATGGTCAGTGCCCTCCCTTCCTCTGCCTGGTCCTCTGCCCAGGTTGCTCCAAGCTGTGAATATTCTTTTCTCAGAGGGGACTTTCTGGGGGCTCAGAACTGGATTCAGGGAGTGTCTGCCACCTGAAAAACAGGCTGTATCCTCCTCTGGTGTCTAGGCCTGAAGATGTTAAACACTTACAGCCCCACGATCAACCCCCAGAAAGGTTCAGCTGCTGCCAGTTAGACTTCAACCCATGGACCACCACACCCCACACTCCTCCCAGGCCACCCAAGCTTTTCACTCACTTTGCAGTTCACCCGCCCGCTCTGAACCGCCTCAGCTTGGCTTTGATGGGAAGCTGAGAGCCTAAAAAATCCTCATGGCAGAGTCTGCCTGCATGTAACCACCAATTATTCCTATGAAATGGCAATAATTCCCTTGAACAGAGCACTACACACAGCAAGGCAGGCAGGCAAATGGAAATACAATGAAGCTTTCCAGAAGAACGTCCTTCAGCTCTGGATTAAGAGGATTATACCACTTAGAATAGCATTTTTGTAACCCCTCGAGTCCAAGTTTTCTGCAGATAAGCTGAGAATTTAAATGCCCCAGAGTAAAGCTGCTCAATTCTTGCACAAGCTATACATCACTATGTGCTGCTTTGCATGGCTGTGCAAGGCAGTTTGAGAACAACTCGAAGTCTTGAAAGCAAGACCACACAGCAAAACAACTGTGTGTCATGGTCACACTGCAATATGACTAATTTTATTAAAATGTATGTTGGGGGATTGCTGTCACAGCATTGCTCTGTAGCAGATTTAACAAAACCTTATCTCGGATCATCCACATCCTGTTTAATTGTTTACGAGCATCAAAGCAACGCCACAAAAATACTGCTGTGCTTTGCACTGAAAAATTCATGTTTTCTATTGAAAAATACAGCTAGGACCTGGACAACAACCCTAATTCTGATTGTGCTCAAGGAGTTCAGACCTATGTGGTACTGGACATGTCAGAAGGTTGAACAGGGGTTGCCCAAGGCACGAGGAACCCACACAGCTGTCACCTGGCCTGGCTTGGTTTTGGTGTTAACCCTTTGTCCCCTCATGTCGTGGCACGTGACTCCTGTGCACCCTGGCCCATTGCACAGCCCATAGAAGTACAAGGAGTTACCAAGGAGAAATACTGCAACAAGACCATCCAAGCTGCAGAACAGGATGAAAGCCTTTGTAGAACTGGTTTTTAAACTATTCTCTGCAACCTGAGCAGCGTAATAGAAACACCTTTAAAAATAAATGAAACTGAATTTTACAAACCAAGATATGAATCCCAGATTGCAAAATACCTACGCTGTTAATATGAACTCTCAGAATAAACAGAACCTCAGCAAATCCTTCCTGCAGAACATCCCTTTATGTACAGCACATACCTTTGTGCAAGCTGGTGAAATGACCATGACAGAGTCAACAGGATCTGCCCCAACTCATCCCAAGTGCCAGCTCGTCCCACGATTGAACAGAGCAGCAGAGAATTGAGAGAAACTGAGTCATCAGGTCCTGTCCCTTTGGAGTGCACACTCCCACACATTGTCTAATCCTATCATAATCCCGAGGAGCTTCACCTTAAACCTCCTCAGCTTGTTTGCACCATTATTTGCTCAGTTAATACCCTTCAAAACCAGTTAAAAGAGCAGTTAGGTATTTCCTATGTAAACCCAGTAAATCCTATATTTCCTAATGCACAGAAACATGAAATCCCAGAATGATTTGGGTTGGAAGGGACCTTAAAGACCATCTAATTCCAATCCCCCTTCCACTAGACCAGGTTGCTCAAAGCCCCACGTTAATACTCTTTGATTCAGGAAAAAAAAGAATTGACCAGAAAACACCCTTACACTAAAGTCAATCATTCAGAGCTTCTAAATAATAGTAATAATGATCCTTTCCCTCCCACAGTTTGTCACTGTTTACTAGGAGATAAGTAGTTACTTCATGGAGAAATGTTTTTTAGAAAGATGTTATTTCATCTTATTTTCAGAGTGGCAAAAATCAGGTGGAGCTGTCACGTGGTGCTTTCAACACCAGTTCCTCTCTCCTCTGGTCACAGCTGACCC
This sequence comes from Calyptomena viridis, assembly GCA_013390005.1. Lineage (NCBI taxonomy): Eukaryota > Metazoa > Chordata > Aves > Passeriformes > Eurylaimidae > Calyptomena > Calyptomena viridis. The sequence goes on from WEIV01024485.1 coordinate 1,286,171, forward strand.
AGAGGACTCCAGAGACCCACAGAGTGATTCCCATTCCTTGTGCCCTGCAGCTGCCCAGAACTGCAGGGCCATCGCCGGGCTGGCACAGCAGCACTTCCCAAAGTAAGTAAGTAAGCAAACCACCCATGAAATGTTTTCTTACCACAGGCGTTTTAATTTAGCAACTGCGAGTGCTGGCTCTAGAACACAGCAGCAGTTCAGGGCAGGAGGCTCCCAGGAAACCCCACTGCTGTCATTGCTGGCTCAGAGAGACCCATCCCAGGAGCCTCTCCCAGAGCCGCCAGTACCTGGCTCCAGTTAATCCTATTGCAACACCAGGACCTCTCTGAAGGGAAGGCACTGCTCTGGCTTTCCAGGCAAAGCAATACCTGCTGCCACAGCAATCAGCTAAGGCACAACCAGAGCTGTGGTTGTGGGTGACTCCAGATACACTGGTGAGCCTCCGACATTAAAGCACACAGTTCTGTCTGTCCTGAATTTCCATATTTATTGTCTAACTGTTGTAATTGGACCTTGGAAATTCTGGCCTGGAGGAGGCCAGAGACAGGAAAATGCATCATAATGAAAGGGTTTGTGCGAAACACAAGTTTAGATCCAGAGATCCTATGGGAGATGCAGGAGATGAGCTCATGCACCTGAGATCTGAGCAGAGAGGCAGAAAAACATGAGCAGGAAATACAGGCAGGGGGGTTTTACACAAGGTACAGTAAAGCAAATTTTCCTTTTCTGATAACACCTCCCTTTGTCCCAGCTGAGGAACGCCTGGATACAATCACAGCCCCAAACGTGCACACACAAGTGCTTCTCTGGGCTGCTAAGTAATTAACTGATTTGTATTTAGCCTTTAAATGTCTTCTTGCACATTAAGCTCAACACCTATGCATGCATTTTTATTTTCAAACACTCCCTCTGACTGCTTCTAGGCAGCCTGGCTCCCACATGGGCTCAGCTGTACAATTTGTGACCAAAGATGAACTTTGGTACCAAATTTCAGAGCCTGCAGGTCCCTCCAAGCACTGGGATCTCCAGGAGGAAGATGACCACACTCTACATGTCACTTACATAAAGAGATATGCTGCTTATGATGAAGGAAGTGCTCATTCAGCTGAAAGGTTTTCACAGGTATTTATGCTGATTGCAGAACATAAAAGCGGAACATTCTGTTCCCAGGGAAAGGATGGAATCTCTTAAGATTTAGCAATGAGGGTGACCTGCACCACCAGAACCAGCATCTACCCTGACCTTTTAACTGACATCCTAAGACACAGAAAGTGTTTACACCACTTAGTGCCTCCAGTTAGAGAAGTTCAGTCATTTGCTGGCTTAATTATTTCAATTATTTAAACCCCATTATTTTAAATACAATCCTACTAAACAAGAGTTTTTGTAAACTTAGCCACCCAGAAAGATATTTTAATAATCTTACTTCTTCTGAAATAAACTATTTTCATTTTGTTGATGCATGACAGCAAATTTCTGGAAAAGTGATAAAAGAGAAACTAAGGAATAAATAGTTTTCAGCAGAAGGACTTGACTCCAGGACAGAGTATAACCTCAAGCATTATTACAAAGGAGTAAGAGCAACACCTACCACAGCTTTGGGTTTGCTGACTGCCACCAGATTGGCCAGAAAGTCTTCTTCACACAGCTGGCTAAACACATGGGCATCGTAGGCCACCACTATGGAGATCTCTTCCATCATTTTCCCGGGAAGCTGCCGCCAGCAGCCCGTGCAGGGTGACAGTCCAGGCTGCCCGCGGCTCAGGGCCGTGTCAGTTGTTCACACCCGCCCCAGACGCTCCTGGGCAAGGAGTGCCACGAGAGGAAAGAGGAGCAGCAAATCAGCTGCCGTGCGGGCTCTCCTCCCCGGGCTGCCTTTGGCATCAGGGGAAGCACACGGCACACCTGCTCCCAACACCCACCTCCCAAAAGGCGTGTGGGGAGAGCCAGGGAACCTGTTCCGAGGCCAGGATTAGGCTGAAGATGAAGCAGCAGGAGGCAAAACAAGGTGAGTACTAAGCGAAAAAAGATCAGTCAGTGCTCGACAGCAATCCTTGCTGTTCTTCTCCAGCTCAGGAGCAATTGTTCATTCTTTATATCCACTTTTCTCCCATGAAAGCCGATATTCTTGTGAGCAGAGTCTCCCCTTCCAGTGAATTGCTGCTTCTGTCTTATTTGTAAGTTCACAGAGATCCATGTAATGCTGGTTTCTTTAAGGCATTCCTTAAAATTTTCCACAAGTTTTTAAGTCTCTCCTTTAGAAATCTTTAAAAACACTCACTTTCACTTTTCCACAGACCTGACCTGCATTTTGTGTCCTGTGGATACTTTGATTTTATCAGGAAAAAAGACATCAAACCCTCCAAAAAGTCCTTCAGTTTCCATGTGTAAGAGAGTAAAACAGCCCTGAAAAAATGGAATGAGGCTGTAAAGCTCTTTCTTGAGTACACTTGTACCTCCACAAGTAAAATAAAAACAACTTATACAACTGAAACTTTCCACAGTCAAAGGTTTTTAACCTGAATCTGGTGATAATCTTGTTTTAGTCAGGAAGTGATACAATATCTCTTGTCTGTGAATTCTGAACAGCAGAGCTGCCTTCCGAGTTGCTCCTGACTTTTCAATTCATTTATCCTAACATCTATCTAACACAGAGCAAAAACAGCACAAGGAAAAAACAGGGAAAAAAATTAAAAATCACTATTCTCAAAACTAAAAATTAAAATCTAGAAAACAATAAATGATTTGAAAAAATAAACAAAGAATCCCAAAATAAACTCCTTTCAGGACACACAGGCAATGCAAAACTCCTCAACTAACTCCTTTGCTTAGACACATCCACTACATTTTTATCTCCTCTAGAAGCCTCTTCTTCCTGGTGAAAACTCATACGTGCTCAAGAAACACAAATCGTTCCAGCCATCCATTTGTCTCCAAAAGGAGTCTGTGCTGGATGCAGCAAATCTGGCAGAAATTTCCAGTTCAGGTTGGTGGTGGCATATGGTTACACTCTCGTTTTCCAGAACAAACAGGGTCAGACACACCTTGCTTTTCTTCCCCTGCTCCTCGAGTACCTTTTCAAAGATTGCAGTTATCTAAATAGCACCAGGTGCTATTTGCATTTGAATAGGAAACTGGAGCAACAGCTGTAACAGACAGGATTAAAACCCCAACTTCTCTTTCACTTGAATAGGGGAGAAATTACATGTTATTGCTGGGAAACAGAGAGAGTTCTAATAGGCTTATAGCAGACAAAAAAACGCAGCACTTGAGGTTAAATCCTTGAGACTAAAGCAGATGCTGATCGTGTTTAACCCTTGCAGGAGGAAGAAAGGTGTTTTTCTTTGAAATGCACCTATAGTGCATTTTTAACTTGTTTTTCTTCAAAGGCTTGCAAATTTTTTCCAATTAATTCCCACAGCAGAAAGACTTCAGGTTCCCATCCAGCTCAGAGCGGGCTCTCCGAGTCGCCTACACAAAACTCCTGCTCTGCCAAACCCTACTCGGGTCCGAAGCCTTTAAACGCCGCTTCCTCCTCGGCTCCACTGCCCTGGGGAGATTTCCCCTTGGGAGGGTTGATTTCTTCTGTAGCGAAAGCTCAAAGCGCGGGGTTGGGAGCGGCCCCTCCCAGGTGTGCTGACAAAGGCACCTGCTGCCAGAGGTACGGGCCTCCCCAAATCCCCTCCCAGCCCGCTGGCACCTGCTCCAGGGGCTCCAAGAGGGCCTGGCAGTACCTTGGGATAGTCAGGTAGGCACAGGGGAGGGAGCGGGCGGGGTAACAATAAACATTCCCATGGTAATGAGAGACCGATTTAACTCTGCAGTAGGGGCAGGAGGTGGAGAAGGCGAATTATCAGACACAGCTGCAGCTACTTAAACCCCTCCCCTGATTTAGCCAACAGGCATTTCTATTTATAAGGAATTATGGACCAGAACCTTTATTACCTTTTGCTTTTCCTCTTAAACAGAAAGGTTGCCGTGATTTAACAGCACTAAATCACCATGTTACTTCTGTATTATTGGCTGAATAATTCTTCTCATATTTATTCATAACAGAGGGCTTATAATTTTGGCATGTTCTAACTAGCAATTGCAAGAACTAACAACTGATTTGTTGGCTGATGCATCTCTTTAAATAGGATGTTTTTCAGTTGTTGTTTCAAGCTAATGGAGCTGAGCTGCCCACAAATCCCTGTGAACCTGCATTTTACATCCCTGTAAACAGCCTGTGCTACACCCCGAATCAGTGCACAAAATCATAACTATCAAGCCAGTGAAATATTTTGAATTGAACTGACTGAAGCAAATACATCCACCCAGACACAGTGGCAGTGCTCAAGCCAGAGGAACTGGAAGGGGAAAGGCAAGCAGGGATGCCCTTCACCACCTCCTCAGGCCCCACCACACACTCCTCCCAGCACTTCCACACACAGCCTTCCCCTCTGCCAGGATTTCTGGGTGCTGAAGTAATGGATAATCTGCCAAAAGACAACAAAACCCACACAGCAGCTTCCTATTTCCTTAAAGCAAAGAGCCCTTGTCTGTATAACACCACGACTACCTTGCAGCAGCCTTAATCAAGGACCAGGAAGGCAGCCCCCGCCACGCCATGGCTGTGAAAGCATACCTCCAAAGCAGGAATTTTTGGAGAAGCGATGCAACCAAGCAGTCAGGAGACAGAGGAGAGCCAGCAGAAGGACAGGTGAGCTGCAGAAAGCTGTTAACTAATTAAGGTAAGTAGCCCTAATTGCAGTTGTTGGGATTTATATGCCGGTGGATAATAGAGGTGAATGGAAAATTCCTGAATTGAGCAAACCAGCTCGCTTAGCAAAGCAAAATCCTGCTCACTCCCAAGATAAATTCACTCTCACTCCACCCCCAGGAATGTCTTGCTGCTATCTGACGGGGATGGGATCTTCTGACAGACGGGGAAGTGAGGTATGTGCAGCTCCCTTCCTGCCACCGGCTCCAGGAACACAAAGGCCCTTTCTGCGATCTGCCTTTCATGTATTAATGAATCCAGGAAGATCACAGCTGTCTTCAGAGAAAGAAACATAAAACTCCTTTCAGAGCACGTGGAATGGCATTTGGCAGTGTTCAAGATAAGGTTACGGGTCCTTTTCCCCCAGTGGGAACCACTAACTGTAGCATCAGCTCTTCCTGTAATTCCTGTACCCACTAATGACCAGGAAGGACTTTTTCAGACACAACCAGCAAGTGAAAACCATCCGGTTACAAGTCCAGCTGTGAATCCCTAACACAGCTCTGTTCTCTCCTCACCCACAAGGGGCTTGTCGACCATCAGGGAACAGCAGAAACTGGAACTGTGCTTCTGATGTTCTAGACATCACAAGGTAAATACCTTTCGACGTGTTCCTGGATTCTGTGAGACCGGAACACAAAACCCTGCACCATTCCAGAAACACTGTTGCCAGGCTCTGGCTGATCAGTCCTTGCTTCACCAAGATTTATTTTTATTATTTAAAATGACAAATTAGCATGGCCTAATTTTTTTTTTTTTCCTAAAGAAGTGGGTGTATGCACCTGTGTTTCTCCTAAAAAAACCTGTGTTTCTCCACCCTCCAAATGTGTGGAAAAATCTGGGCTTGCTGTGCTTTAGCATATGTACTTCCAGGGGTAAATCCTCCCAATTTGCTTGTTCCTGGTCTGAAAGCAGGCACGATTGTAAATTCATTTTCCTGGATTAAAGCCAGCAAGGCCATCCCACTGGAGAGAGGGAATTGTGTCTCCCAGCGGTGCCAGAGGTCAGCGTGGCTGGAATTGCTGAGGCATTCCTGACACACCACCGATGCTCCCCCTCAATGGAACTGTGTAGCCCACAGTAGGGAACAGCTGAGGGCTCCTGAGTCTTCATTTTATGGTGCCAAATGCAAATTCTCCTCTCCCAGCCTCCCCAAATCCACTGTGCCACAGAGAAAGCTACTCCAGCTACAACTGCTGCACAAGGACTTCCTTTCACAAAATTCCTACTGATGATCTGTACATAGAAGAAGTAAAACTATTTATTAGCCTCAGCCCTAAAACTCCAAAGGGGGAAGAGCAGCCCAGCCGGTTGCTCCCCAACCTGCAGAAGGACCTTCCCTGGATATTTTATAAATTCTCCATGAATTCTATTCTGTGTATTTGCTGGTGGTTATTAACACTTGCAATTTTAAGGGTTTGGATCAAGTTTGCTCTTCATTGGAGGTTTTACATTAACTTGGAACTACAGCATGAAGCTGTTCAAAACAAATCTGCCCATTTTGATTTCTAAAACCACACGAACTTGAACAAGATTAAAGAGCAGCATGGCTGGGACACCAGCCTACAGGTACATGCTCACTATTCAGCTCAGTCCACTCCAGATTAATTTGAAGCCTTTTAAATGAACTCGTGAATCTCTTTTGATTTTTAAATAATTAAATTTACATTTTTACTTTGTATTGTCATATGTCTTTCCCATTCTGCCACTATCACTTCCTAAGGGCCTCCTCTCTCCAGCTAAGTTTCCTTCAGATGTCAAGTGCCTGGCAGGAATATTTTGCTTCACTAACTTCCTTCTTATCTGCTGAGAATCTGGGTTAGAGCTGGGATGACCTTTTGCTTGTTCATGTTTTCCCAGTGGTGGAGGCAGCACATGGCTCCAACCAGCCCAAAGTACAGTTTATTGCTTGGCCCCAAGAAGAGCTGTGGTGTGATGGAGGAACAAGGGAAGAGCCACACATCCCTGAGCCAGTACTGCTACCAAGTGGAAGGAATATTGAATCTTAGTGTGAGATTTTGAAAATCCCAACTGTTGGCTGTTGAAAAACCAGGTTTTACAGCACATTCAGGGCATACATCCTATATCCAATATAACCAGTTGAGCTGAGCACATTTTCTCCTTCCCCATCCTTTTATTTTGGCAAAATAGGTTGTTTTTTCCTGTCTGGAAAAGCAAGGGGTGGTACCAGTGAGCTCCCAAAAAGGCACATCCCTCCAGCCTCTAAGTGGGCCAGGCTAGTTTGGACCACAGGGAGCCCCACAGAAACCATGCAGAAGGAACAGGAAGAAATTCCTAATCTGCCTTAGAGGATAATTTCCTGCAAAACAGCAGGTTTCTGCATGGGTCATCCTGTGTCACCCCTTCTCTTTGGGGACCCCTTCTTTACCTCTCCCCAGTTCTGTGACAGCAGACACCCATGAACGACTCAGCTCCACAGCTGGGGGACGTGGTGGCAGCTCCAGGTCCCAGGGACATTCCCACACCTGCCCCAGGGCCATGGCCAGGGGCTCCTGAATCTGTGCCCTCGAGCCAAATCCCCACCAACAGGTCCCTCAGGCTGCTGAAAGGACAAACATTAACAACCCCTTTGGAACTGGAAATGTCTCTGGTATGTATTTCCTGGGGCTACTAATCCAACAACTGAATCACACATGGCATTTCAAACCATGCAAGTGCCATTTAGAGCTAAATTCCACAATAAAACCGACAGTACCTGGGAGATATATTTCAGACCTGTTGTATTTATCACTTCAATTGGTATTGAAAAGAAAAAAAAATGGGTCAATCATATTATCCAAGAAAATTAGCACAGCAGTTGTATAGGAATGCTTTGCACTTACAATGATCTATGGGGATTTCTGGCCTGGTTTCAGTTCAGCTTGACTGAGGGATTTCACCCAAACAGCCCAATGTCTTTTCACTTACAGCAAATGATCGGCCAACAAAAGATACTAATTAACATCGAGCAGCACATTAAATAGTGACATCTGTCACATGAAGACACACAGGCCTCCTCATTCTAAACCCACACCTGATTTTCTTTTTCAGGATAGACACATCTCTCTGTATTTTTCATCCTCTCTCCAAAGAGGAGTTAACAGTCCTTATGTACCTCCCAGAGGAAGATTAATAAAGGTAAAATTAGTGGAAAATGCAAGCCTGTAAAGGGTACTACTGTTGCTAAAATGATGCTGTCTGTCAGGTTTCCTGCAGAGTGCTGAGCCGGCCTGCACAGGGAGAGCAGTGACACGTTAACCTGGGTGACATGACCCTGTATCATGTCAGATTTTAGTGTCTTTACTGACAGGCACTTTACACTTGACCTTTCGCCTGGGACAAGAAAAAAAGGAGAAAGAAGGAAAGGCTGGAGAGCTGGGCACTGTCAGAAATTCTTGTAGTTAAGTAGCAGGAAGAAAAAGGGAGGACCACAGCACATCCTCTGCCCATCAAACCCACCACAACACCCTGGGCTGTGCTGGTATCCCTGGAGCCGCGTCTTCCACATGGACGCCCTGACAGCAGCCCCATGGAAAAGGTGTAAACAGCACTATAGTAATGGCATATTTCCAAAACAAAAACTAAATCCGCAGCATGATTGTTTGGGAGATAAAGAGTAATTAAGACGGAGCTGATGTGGGTGAGCAGGAAATGGCACTCGGTGTCAGCCAGACTGGGCTAAACCAGACAGACCAGCCCCAGCACCTTCCCCGAGGTTCCGCAGGTGGTTTGACTGTGAGACAGTCTAGACTGAGCCATGCCCAGCGACTCTGAAATGAGACTATTTCATGCATTATACATTAAAAGTACAAACTACTGATACGTTCCAGGAGAGCAGTGTGTCCCACAGTGTGGAGTTGAAAATCAGTGTTCATTTCAAGGTCACAGGACTGAATGCAGCCAAAAAAGTCCAGCAAACAGCACTGGCTGGTAGGTGTTGATACCAAAGGTGATGAACAGCCAGCTGATAGAGAAAGCATTTGACCTGAGAGCCATTTGCTGGAAAGACAGAAAGCAGCTAAATCTCAGTACTCCCCTGGACAAACTGCCCTGGAATTTGGACAGGTCAGCTCCAGAGGAGGAAAGAAGCTCAGGACTGTGCAAGCTGATCAGCTGTATAAGACTACCAGCAGCATCCACTAATCTAAACCCCACATAATCCTCTGCTGCTAAATCCCTATTCATCCTCATCCAGCACAGTGAAAGGGAAACTCTGTTCTCATGATTTGGGAGACAAACTACTCCAGTGCTTAACTGTGCTGATCTAGTCTCCCACTGGGAAAATCTGCATCCACGTTTAATGCTTCCATATACCACAATGAGAAAAGCTTCTGTATTTACATATGATTTAAAGATTACCCTGTCTTTAATTTGACTGTTAATAAGCTTATTTTAAAAGCTCAAATGCCTTGTATGGAGGGGCAGAGAAATTCGGTGCTGCCACCACTTATCAAGGAGCTCTCTGTGTGATAGTCAGGTATTTCTTCAGAGACCAGAGACATTTCCATATACTCTTCCATACCTTTACCATTTGTCTCATTCCAAGCTTGTCTTTTATTGAAAATCTAGACTATAGGTCTTGTGTTATTACTACTATGATACCTATGCAAGTAAAATAAATGAGACACTCCCTAAGAAAGTTAATACAGAATAGTACCAGGAATTGGTCCAGCTCAGCACAGATGTCCCCAGGGCAAGGGAACACTTCTGGTATCCCTGTGCTCAGGCTGAGGTCAGTGCAAGGGCTGAGCTCCCCCGGGAGCTCCCTCACTCCCAGTGCTCCTGTGGACTCCTCTCCACGTCCAACTAAAGGGATATATTTAGAGGGAAAATTGAGCCATAACTCCTAATCTGTTCTTCATTTTTTTAACACGTCTTCCATGCAGGGGAAGTGTTTAAGCAAAATTCCTTCTGCAGGGAATGCAAGGGATGTGCCTGGAATAAATGACAGCTAATTTTTGCTTGATTTGAAGAAAGAACCCACAACAGCAAACAGAGAAAAACAGAGGATAAAGCAAAATTTAGGATAATTTGGGAAAAAAAAAGTTTCAAGAAGAGATTCCTACCACCATAAAACTCCTCAATATATTTCCAAATCACACTTTTTATATGATCGTTATTTTCACTGTTTGGAAAGCAGATTAATTAAGCAAAATAGGAAAAAACTGCTAAAAAATGGGAAAGTCGTGTTTGTAACCATGAAATAGTAGGGGAAAACACTCTCCCTCCTCTGTTTTGATGCTGGGTATGGATGAGAAGAGAGCAGCTCAGCCCACCATCCACTGGTACAGACATGGATCAAACTTCCACTCTGTTTACAGTTCAAATTAGTGGGGGAAAATCAGTGCCTGCATTTTTTCACTCATTTGGAGACCACAAGAATAAGCTCTAAAGGTTCATTGTTTTGCCTACAACAATTAGTGAATTGCACCATTTAATCTCATGGTGTAAACAAGATGCTGATCTGAAAATGAAGTAAAATAAACCAACTCACAATAAAATAGTTACTAACATAAAAAAGAAAATCTATGTTGCTGTCTACAGTGAATATGTAATGAAAATCCAGGTACCTACATGATGGTTTGAAAGGTTAGAGATGTCCTTCTCTGCTGCATTTGTGACAGAATAACTCAGTTTCCCATTACTCTTTATCATGGAATCACAGAATGCTTTGTGTTGGAAGGGACCTTTAAAGGTCATCTTGTCCAAACCTGTTGCAATGGGCAGGGACATCTTCTTTAAAACTAATTACTCTTTAAAAGTGGTGAAGGATTTGACCACCTTTCTCAGCCACAGAATCATAGATGTATCATGGAAAAGATGGATGTTTCAGTATTTTTCTTCTATACAGATCTCACTGTAGAACTTTAACTACATGTGGACTTAGCAACACTCCTGGGATTGGAAGAATTGCCTGGGGACTGGCAAGTGATTTATCAGGACATTAACTGGACCCCCCCCAGTTTTAGGGAGAGTGAAATGAATGAGTCACTCTGGTGACACAACCTGCCCCTGACACTGCATAGCACTGACACGACTGCCAAGGTATCTCTGTTAAACTGTCATGGGGAAAAATCAAACCTCAAGGATGGTTCCCTTGGCACCAGTTAGAACTGTGAAATTGAGAAAGGCCAGAAACAGGTCTGAGTCAGGTTTTTCTTATCTCTCCTAATGAAGTATAACAGCAGCAGGAGAAAAAGCTCCCAGAGTGCCCTAACTCAGGTGTCAGTGCCTCTGGCCATCTGTTATCAGCAGCACACTGCAAAGCATCCAGGCTATTTTGTTGGGCAATACACTATTGTTATTCTCACCTATTTTTTAATTTTTCCATTAGGAATGTAGGACCTGTGCTCCCTTTATCCCATCTTCATCCCTAAACACCTGAATATCCCTATAGGAAAGATGATTTTCTTCTTATCTTCAATGAATGAAGATCTGTTGACTCATCTTTTTAAACATTCCCGAAACAACTTCTCAGGACAATAAAAGTTATTCCTGGGCATTCCAGCTGGTTCCAAGTCTCCTGTGCTTTGTTCACAAAGAGGATAGCAGAGGTAACTTCTATACCTGCCTGAGCACCTACAGCACAGCTTGGCTTGTGGAACCTCAGCCTTAGTAAAAAAGCACATGGAGCTGCAGGTCAGCAAAGGTGTTACAATCAGCACCCCCTGGGTGGACACCCCAGTGATAAATGTGTCATAAATGACAAAAAGACCCAGAGTCCATTTTGAGAAAACAAGAATACAGCAGAGCCTGCCAAGCCACTCTCACATGTATTTTGGTTTTTCAAATGGGTAACTGAATGCTTAAAGTAAATAAGGGGAACAGTCAATCTGCACTAAAACACCATCTTCCTCATCTCACTTTGATGTAAAAAAATTACATCTGGCCTAGTGCACAACCTGTTCTGCAGGACTGTGTGGGAAAATGTTAAGTTTGCTGCACCAGCTGCTTGGCTGTTTGAGCTGGGAGTGCATGTACAACAGCAAGTGTTCATGTCCTTCTCTCTGTTCTTCTCCAGAGAGGGTCACGTAATGGCTGCATCATCAAAGCAGGAAAATGATTTTTAGCAAAGAGAATTCCACAATGAAAAGCACAGCAGGCAAAGAAGCTGTCAGCCAGTGCAGCCAGGGGCAGTGAGCAGAGCCCCAGAGGGCAACAGCTGGGCAAGAAGTACAGTCCAGAGACTGGGCTCATCAACGCTGCCTCTGCTTGCTGCAGCAAGAAGGAGAAAGATAGAAAAGGGGAAAATCAGTTTCCTACTTGTTTGTTCCAAACAAATCTCTGCAAGATTCCCCTCTTTCTCAAGCTACAGTATTGTGCTGGAGTAAAGGTTCAAACACTGGGGCTTGTGAGAAGCTCCGAGTTGTCTCTGAAGCCTTTACTGAAGAGTGTGGCAGTTCTGTCACCAAAGAAAGACAAACATGGCAAACACAGCCAGGCTCTGGTACAGTATTCCCACTTAATGCTCTCCTGGTTGTGAGAGGTGATTCACATCAGTGCTCCTGATGTTTTGCTTGGCAAGGAGGTTCTCTGGGTGACCCAGGATGTAGCAGAGCACACGAACCACTTCCACCTTCCCTGGTTTTTGGAGCACGTCTGGAACAAACGGCACAGTAACAGCTCCATTACAGCTCTGCTCTCCTCTACCCATGTGCAGCCACTACAGACACTCTGCCAGTTTATCTGTACACCAAACACTCCAACACAAGGTCGTGCATAATGCCCTAATTTCAGGCAAATCCGTGCCCTGGCCGGGATCCCAACCCCACCCTACAAAAATGCAGCTGGTCCTGCAGAACTGCCTCTACAGCAGGGCTCTTCCCAGCACTGCTGGGCAGGGGAGGAGAAGCAGCTCCTCACTCTCTGCAGATCTGGTTAGGCTACAAGAAGCCTGGAATGCAGGCACAGCTGAAATTAAAGCCACCAGAAGTAAAGTAAGAAAAATGGCTTAAACCCATCTTTGCTCCAACCCTTTTTTCTTCCATCAAGGACTGTTGGGTGCAAACAGCAGGTACAGCAGTCCATGGCCAGTTACGCCTTTAAACCATACTTCCAGCACAGTCCTGGATGCCACTCCAGCTAGATAAATATCCTGAGGAATTTGCCAAGCTGATGAACAGGAACACCCGTAAAAAGAGGGCAGAGGATGGTGCTGGATGGAAGACAAGCAGCTGTGCAAGTCAAGGCATCCTCTGCAACCTGAAGACTTGTGTGTCTGCTTCCCTGGTAGGGAAAAATCTGTTTAACTATGTACAAAGATGCCTAAATAAATAAATAAGAACAGGGGTGGGCTGCAGAAAAGCAGCCAGACCCCGGCCCCTTCGGTATTTCGGAGGTCGCTTAGCAACAGGCCTGGCTGCTGCAGGGTAAGGGAGCATGAAATCAGCAGCTTTTCAGCAAAAGACAAATTGAAGGGAAATGTGGGGAGGTGGCCTTTGCCTGGCAGCAGCAAGGAAAGCAGTAACTGGTGAATCTGATCCGTTCGGAGCAGTTCCTGAGTGCAGGATTGTTAATTAATGTGGCCAAGGGGCTTCGTCCCACCCGTGAGCTGATACAATTTCAAAGCGTGCCTGGGAAACTAATAATTCAATTTTGATTAAAATTATGTCTGCTACAGTCACCTCATGGGTTAATTACTTCTTAACGGTCTTAAACAGCTGAAACCCAATCCTATCAGATCCCCCTGGCTGTATTAGTACCAGCTGACCACAGAGCACATTTTCAGTGGCAGTTATCTCATGTATTTCCCTATCATGGCAGGTCCAGGTTATCTCCATGCCATCTCTGCAGTCACCAAAGGAATTTGGACCCGTGAACCTTTAAATAACTGAATCTCAACAGCACAGCACTTGTTCTGGCCAGTAATTCCTCTTAACCCTGTTGCTTCTCCAGCCTTCTGGAACAACCCTGTGCAGACATGAAGGATCATTACATAGACAGCAGTTATTAGAGAGAACTGAGCTATGAGAGCAGCAAGAACAACATTTCATGGAGGACTTATATGGGATGAAATGGACTTAAATGAATGAAAGATTTTTCTGGGTCACTTAAGCTGGGGCTGGATTGTACCAGTTAATTGTTTTGCACTGCTAAATGCAGCTGGTGCCTGGCAGTAAGGCCCAACCAGGGACCTGTGTGCCACATGATCCATGGAAAGGTGGTGTGGGATGGTGGTTGGGTCACCAGAGATGCTAAGTGGCCTGTCCAGGCACCCAACTGGAGGAGGAAAGGGAAAACACAGTGTGCCTGTCCCCTGTTTTATACACAAACAAAGCAATGAAAGAGCAAATAGCATCAGCAATGCTTGGAGTCTGAAAGAGAGGATGTACTAAAACACAGGCCTATTTCTCTTAAAATGCCACTCTGTCAGCTGCCCTGTTTCCAGACTTCCAGAATTGAATTATATGGTAATTACGTCCTATTTGGACAAGGTCACAAAAATAAAAGCTCAGTACTTTCCTGCATTACAGCTACTGTATGTTCTGACACTCCTGGAGCAGCCAAGCTCTCCTTTCTGATGGGAACAAATTTGCCTTTGGAATAAAATGGTGGTTTAGGTCCATTAGTGCAGTGTAAGGCACATTAAAAAGTTAAGAGCCATCATTACTGATCTTTCTGAGAAGCTTCCCAGAGCACAGATGTCTTTATCCTCTTGCTTATCCTTACGATTCACTTTATATCAAAAAAGCAACAAAAAAGGAAACAAATACAAACTCCAGACACATGTAACCTTACAAAAGGTGTTTGTTCTCCTCAAGTCCTCATCAGTGAGTAAGAACGTATGAAATGTAAGTCAGGGACTTGAACATTTCTCAGTCCATCTATCCACCAGTTTTTCCCCAAATTTCTGTGGCAGTACATAATCTTGTATAACATTCCTGTATGAGGGATCAAAGGTTCAAAATCCACAAGTCCTATGGGTAAATAGTTCCCTTGTTTGAACAGGCAGCCTGTAAACACTGTGTGGCAAAGTCCTTCTGCCAGACAGGATTGGAACTGACATTCTGGGAATGTCACAATAAGGAAAGATGGAGGGCAGACAGAGAGGGACTCTAAGCTGCTTCCAGGGGAGCCAGGGATCCCAACAAGCCCCTGTGTGAGCACCCGGCCAGTGCTGGGTCCATAAATGTGCTCCTTTCCATCAGAGTCTCAGCCTCTCCTGGAGCAGCCACTGCCTGATGGAGAGGGACCCTGGCACAGCCCAGAGCCAACTGTGCTCCCCTCTCCCTTCAGCAATTTGTGAGGAGCCCTTTCACTTCAGGCCGGGAGTTCCTCTGCTGTTGGAGAGGAGGAGGGGGAGGTTTTCCAAGGTCACCAATTCCAGGCAGTGCCTCCTTCCCTTTCACACCCCCAGCCCTGACCAGAAGCGTTTTTATCAGGCATTGAAGCACTTGGCTTTGCCTTTTACCTGAAGATGCCTCTGGTGCGTTTTGGGGCAGACCAAAAAACCACATGGCTAAAACAGATCCCTGTGGGCTGGACAGTCACTGCCTTTGCAGAACCCCTCATCAAAATCCTGGGAAACACAAACTGCCCCAAGCAAGATGCTGCTTTCCTTCCACATGTCCTTCCTCCTCTGAAAGGAACAGGCCCTGCTTCATGTTGTGCTTAGGAAAGGGTAAAACAAAGCAAGTTCTCTTGGAGGACGTTCATTACAACACAAACCTATATTTCGCTTTACGTTACAAGAAAAACAAAGGCCAAATTTGCCTCCGAGCTTCCTGCTGCAACTAAAAGCAACAGGATTTGTGTCCATGTGAGGCCCATGTGAGTAAGATGGTCCAGATGAGTGGTGGGATGAACAAAACTGTGTGCTGGGATCTATGTTATGTAGGCACCAAACACAGCTCCTTTCAGTGAGAGATCCCCCGTCCTTTCTACTGCATGAGGAAAGACATCACACTGTTTTCAGGACTATTTAACATCTGAAAGTAACGCAGCAGTGACAAGGTGATGGAATTTTTTTTCCCGTTTCTGACAGGTCTGGTAGATTGCAAAGTCACCAAAAGGAACCACCTGACAATACATTTTTTGTGTGTCACTGACAGTGGGAACAGAGCCCGAGGTGGGAAAAGCAGTTTCCCAGACGGCGAAGACGTTCCTGAATCCAGCAGCTGCCAAGAGGTGCCTGGGGAGTGTGGGAGCAAGCGGAGCTCGGCATCCTCGTTAGGCAGTGGGGAACCAAAGCCCTGAGCCCTCTCCAGGTCTGTCCACTGCTCCTGACTAGCTGAAATGGAATCAATACTCCCTGCTGTGTAAAGAGGGTGGCACAATCAGCTGGCTTACTCAGACTGCCACGAAATTGTTCCTCATGAGGAGGCACAATAAGGTCACTGATCTTGTGCTCTAAGCTACAGGTTAACCAAAGAATTTCTGTGATTGAAAAGGAGCTGCTCAGACAATCACTTGACTCTGTGGAGAACTTCAGCTTTATTTTTCTTCCCCAGAGGTGGAGGCCTTAAGCTCTGAGTGTCTGCAGGCTATGTCAGCCACAGGGTAGGTGTGACAGTGAACACACGCCCGTGTTCCTGGCACAGGGAAGGAGTGATGAGGACCCTCTAGGCTGGTGCCATGTGCAGATGCAGCTGGGCTGGGGGGCTGTTGAAGCTGAAGATTTTGCAGCTCTGTTGTCACAGTAACTGAGTGACTCAACCTGACACACTGTCTTTGGCCCCGAGCAGTGTGTGCTCACTGAATTTGTGCCTATGCTTCCAGATTTAAGGGATGATTTATTATCACAGAATCATGGAACGGTTTGGGTTGGAAGGCACCTTAAAGCTTCTCTCATTCCACTAGACCAGGTTGCCTCAGCCAATCTTGCCCCACCAAGCCCTATCCAACCTGTCCTATCACGCCATGCCCTTGTAAACAGTCCCTCTCCAAACTTCTGCATCTCCATTAATCATTATACTGATTAATTACTTGGAGATGAGATATTCTGGTTGTTTTTAATGGCTTTTGACTAACTTGCACAATCAAATTTCGGTTAAGAATTATTGTCCAGGAAATTCCAGTAACTAATTAAGCAAGGGAAGTTGAAAGAATAACAAACAGACATGGTAACACAAGGAAGACTCGATCTTCATGTGCTGTTTGAACACCTGACTAGAACAATGAGGGCCATGGCCAAGGCTTCTCAGCAAACAGACCCATAATAATGCTTTTAATTTCTTCCTATCCCTTGAGGTTTTGTTGTGGAGGTAAGGAAGGTGGGAAAGTGAGAGCAAAGAGAAGGAACTCGTCATGTGCCCCATGGGCTTCCACTACCCACCAGTGCCCCTGTAGGGCTGTGGGTGCACCTCTGGAACAGCTGTAACAGCAGTGAACTCCTGCTGCCTCATGTGGAAAAGGGCTGACATCTCCCTGCCCAGGCATTCACAGTATTGCATGAAAAATAACCATTTAAAGAGGAGTTATTTTGGACTTCAGCAACATTAAACAGCCAAAACCCACAACACTATTTAAATATCCATGGAAAAATAAACTGGCACATTGTTGTTATTAAACAGAATGAAGCACCTCAACAAAAGGAGATAAATATACCGGGATGTTTCTATACAGCACTTTACCTGGATTCTCCAAAGCCTCTTGCATAGAGCTCTTCACCTCAGTTTACCAACCTGATGTAATCTATTTATGCCCAAACACAGCCAAATGTAACAACATAAACACTCTACCCTATGTTTACTATGCTACTCACTCTCCACAAGAGAAACAAAGCTATAATATGGTATAAATATAAGCAATTAACTGCAGGAACTCAGAGAATCCTGAAGCAAAGTGATCAGGAGATCCTGGAAAATTGAATATTGCCCTTCTGAAGTCCCCAGCTCCACTCCTGCTCCAGGAGCTACACACTGCTCAGAGAACAGCCAAGTAACTACTCGCTGAATTTAACTTCAAACAGAGTCAATAAAGGCAAAAACAATGCCTGGCGTTTGTAATGGACAGTTATTAATAGGGCCTTCAGCTCTAAAAGCTGCTGTCCCTGCAGAGCTCTGTGTTCATGAAATGCAGACACCACCTTTCTGTACTTCGTTTTGTTTATCTACTCATTTTCAAAGCAGAGAAATCCAACTGCAGGTGCCTGAGAAACCAAACACCAGCAAAAATTCATGAAGACACTGTCCCCAGTGCTGCTGCTTTGTTTATGTGCAAGAGCCCTGGGGGAAAAAAGGGAACGTCATTAGGCTTTGCCTTTTCTTTTCCTTCTCCTCCCAATTATTTTTGAAAGTTTAGCTTCAGGTCTCAGGATAGCACAAGTGCTTCAGAATTTGCCACCTCATTTAATTTGTCAAAAAACCAATGAAATGAAACAAATGTTCCATCCCAACTGTTCTGTGTGATACACTGAGAGTAAATCACTGCTTTTCCCTCCAAGCCACTCTGTGTATTAGTCATTAGCTCCGGACTACTGGAGCTTTCTGGAAGGCAGAATCATAGAACAGAATCACAGAATCATGGAATGGTTTGGGTTGGGAGGGGCCTTAAAGACCATCTTGTTTCAACCCCCTTCCACTAGACCAGGTTGCTCCAAGCCCCTTTTCCACAGAATGTGAAAGCTTGTGGGTTTGTTCCTTTTAATTATGGTCCCAAGTGCTGATCCTGGGATCCTGCTGATCTTCCTCTATGGCCTCTTGCATCACCCAAGTGTCTTCAGAAAGGACATCACCTCACTGTGAGGACAAGAGGTACTGCAAACCTGCCAGGCACCACCAGCACAGGCTCCCTCCACAGTCACACCCAAGGCATCTCTCAGGAAAAGCAGTTCTGGGTTTGTTTCCTCAAAAGGAAGACAGAGGTGAGCACTGTGCTGCAGCAGGAACTCCAGACTCCCTGCCACAGACACACGGACCACTGGGGGCAGGACACTGTTTATAAGGCATTTTAACATGTCCTCTCACCAGAGGTGGGTCAGTGCTCCAGCCGACCTGCAACTGGGATTTACTGTGTCCAGTTCAGCTTGGGAAAAATGTTAGGGCTGAGTTATTTTAGACACATTCTGGCAAACATGCCACAAGAGAGAGCTGTCAAACAGTGCAACTCCCTGCCACCTTCATCTCTTGCTCTCTGTACTATTTTCAGAATCAAGGATGGAAAGGAGCTGTAATTCATCCAGGAGAAAAGCCAAAAGACCTTCTGAGGATGCGTTCCTGCTTCTGTTTGGAACGGGAAACATCTGCCATCCTGGAAAGCCCTGACTCCAGGTGGCACCAAGGTGAACAAGACAGATTTAGGTGGCCATGGAGCAGCTTTGAGATGTCCCCCTCACCTTGCTGAATGAAACCCCTTCATGACACACACCGTGATACAACTGCTGGGGATACAGATAATAATGTTCCAATCCACCTGTCCACCCCAAACTTTTATTTTACAGACCCTCACCTTCACACTGCTCTTGTCGATGCCATTACTCACAAGTACATACGCCAACAAGTGACTACTACAAGGATACCCAAATATTGGTACTCACTCAGGTTGAAAATCTACTTTAGATGGTTAAAATGTGATTATATTTAGCTATGAATAGCAAAATCCCATTCCTTTCCTATTGATAAAAAATTAACAATATACCTGATGTCACTTACAATGTCAACTCAGGACAAAAGGAAAAAAACCCAAACCAACCAAGCAAAATAAAACAACTGAGCAGTTTTACTAATGCCTGAACTCCATGAAATATAACCTCACTCCTGGGAAACACATCCGCTCCCGGGAATAAAAACTATTATAAGTTTAAATAAGTAAGCATTTCAAGCTGAAACTGTTGTTTTAAATAAAGATCATCCCTCTCTATGCTGATATCACTTATTACCAAGATTACAATAATATTTAACGTCCAACTCCACTGCAGGGCACTTCAATCTGATTCCCAGGTGCCACATCATTGCACTGCCCCACAAAACTGAGCAGAAACAAGGAAGCTGGAGCTGCAAACAGAACAGGAATTAAAACACATGACCCTCCTCCCAAGGACAACTGGATCTGCAGTTTGCAGGTAACGGTGCAGATGTAACAAAGGAATTGATTATTAACTTTTAATAAGGAATCCCATCCAGGCATGGCAGGGCTTTCCACAGATCTAAACCCAATCCTTTTCCATTTGGTTTGCCTTTTCTTGCAAAGATGATAAATGAGCAATTTTTTCCTTGTCCTTTATACTGGAAGATTAATTAGATACTCCACAGGCAGAACCAAAGGAATAAAAGGCTTGTGCAGTTTCAGGGCCTTTCTGCAGTTACCTCCTTTGCTTTTCTGCTGCACTTGTGTTGTCTTACAGCAAAACCCTCAAGTATCTGGATAACAACATATATACACAGATAAGCACAAAGAGGGAGAATGCCCTAGAGAGAAGAGAGAGAGCAAGCCAGCTGTTTTTACTCCTATCCACTGAAACTCACATAAATCAATATATAATTCCCTGTTAAACCATCCTTGCAAAAAACCCACTTCCAGATAAACCAGTGTTAGAGGTGTGAATAAAGTCAGTCACCCGTATCAGTAAGGTGTGAGCTTCAAATTACCACTTTGAATCATAAACATTTAAACAGCAACATTATAAAGTAAATCTGCTTTAAACTACTCAAGGAACAATTCTGGGATGAGAAGAGGCTCCTGCTGCTGTAGCCAGTTCTTCCTGACTCTGCTGTTCTCCATGGTCCTGGTGCCAGCTCCAGCTGTGGCTGCACCCTGCTGGGATCACCAGCCTTGTCAGTACAGTGACAGGTGACAAAAACGTGTGTGTTTGCTTTGCATTGCAAAAGGCACAGGTTTTTTCAGGGCCATTTGCTCCTCTCCCTGAAGGTGCTGAGAGCAGCGACCCCATAACTCTGCTGGGGAGCCTGACTTCCTCCACAGAGGGGAGATTGACAGGGTTAGGGAGAAGCTTCTCTTAGAAGAACTTCAATATTCCAGGCCTTTCCTGCCACTGCTGATGGTGAAAGATGAGACCAGGACTCCCTGAGCCAGGTAAAGGTGTCATTACAAATGCTGCCCATAACAGAACAACCTTCCCTGCAGGTCCTGCACATCCCATCCCACCCCACGTGTTCTCCTCACCCTCACTGGGCACGAGGGCTCACATCCCACAGGGAACTTCCCAGGATCTCCCACCCACCCATCTGCTCCACTGCACCTCGGGGCATTTCCAGGCTGCAGGGTAACACAGCTCTGCCCCAAAATGCCCCAGGGCAGGCACAGAGAAACAGGCACAGCTCCCTGACTGCACCTGAAAACTGACAACCCAGGGAATTTTCACCTGGAGGAAATCTCCCCATGGCTTTCTACATCTCACTGGCCTGAAGTCAAGTGTAAGGACAGAGGTGACAGAACTCTTCCATCAAAATCCAAGGCCATCCAACTCCTTTAGGACACACATGGATGTCTACAAGAGAAACTGCATTTTGAAGATACAAAAGGCAACTGAGGCAGATTTTGTGAGTGTGCAGGATCTGTCAGTTGTTTTCATCAAATAGCACCATGAAGATTAACCTTCATTAATCTAAAATAGGCTTTTTCTTCACTCATTCATCCATTCATCTATGAAATTGGGCTTCCAGACACACAGAAAAACTTCTGAAATCCCTTGTAAAGACAGAAAAATAAGGAAAGGGAAAACATCCCCTCTCCAAAGCACAAGTATAAAAAGCTCTGTTAATCACACTATGATTACAAGTACAAGTTTCTTAGGCCAAATTATTTCATAGTATGAATTAAATCAAAATGGTCCTTAACAATGGAGTACTACCCAACAAGCTCCTGCTGGAAAACACTACTGTTATTTCTAATTCCACTGACTTTGTTCCCAGTGATTTCCTTACTTGTAAATGATCGAAATTCAGACCTGGTGAGTAACCACCAAAGATAATCCTTAACTGAATAAGGCATTCTCTAGCACATTCTGTAGAGGAATTTCACTGAATAGGAGCTTTTTTCTTTGTATTTGCAGAGTTGCTCTTGAGGGAGGGATTGATGTTAATCCTTTGTGCTTTAAAAATAGGATGATAAAACTACTTACAATGCAGCACCTTCAAAATCCAAGGGTTATGTCCTGAACTCAACTGAAAAGTTGTGAAATTAAGGAGAAAAAACACCAAGTAGTTTTAAATTCGCCTCCTCTAGAACTGGCTCAGCTAGAGCTCAAGGGGGACAAAAAAGTGAGGAGAGGTGGATGTTTGTTACATGTTAAACTCCTGTTTTGTTTTGCAGTAAAGTGGGAACAAAATAAAAAGAAACACTGGAAAAGATACAGCAGGGCTACCAAATCTGGCCACACCACAGTTCTGTTACCACCTTTTTATGCGGCCTCTGTAATTAGCTCAGAAACGCAAAGCCAATCCTCCCTGGCACTTACTGTGTGAAACTTGCTCTAAAAACATCTGGTATTTAGTCTACAAATACCAATACAGCCCAGCAGCAGTGGAAAGACACCCAGTGCCTCAATCATGCAGCACAAAAAAACATGTTCAAGGGTCTGATTCCGAGTTTTTTGAACAGAACAAGTTTTGCCACATTCAACAAGACAGACAACTGCTCCTCATCCAAGCTCTGTTCCCTGGGACTCTCTAGTGAGGATTATCAAGACTGTAATTTCCTGCTTGAGAATGTCAACTCCTGCAATTATTAGTGCCTGTTGGTAAATAAACACTGTGATTACAACTTCTAATTACAGAACCACTAGTTGAGGTTGGAAGTGACCTCTGGAGAACATCTTGTCTCACCCACCCCCTTGAAGGAGGGCTGACCTACAGCACCTTGCTCTGGGCAATCTGTGTTTTGAGGACCTCCACAGACAGAGATTCCACAACTGCCTTGGGCTGTGTGTTCCTGTCCCTCTTGGGGAGTACAGAAAATGTGTCCAAAAGCCAGTTTACTGTCATCAATTAGAAGAAACCCAGGACACAGTGAGGACTCTGTAACCACTGCCCCTCATTCTCAACCCACACCAGTGACACTGTGGTGTTGGGAAGCACGTGGCCATGGAGATGCACTCCTGGGGCAGGAGTGCAAGTGAGTGAACTCTGGATCATTTAAAACGAATACCACCCTCCCTCCAACAGGGTCTTGCACTGAATTTCCTCACATTAAGTTCCTGAAGCTTTTCACATTTTCTTTCAGATGTATCACCCGTGTTCATTCCGAGTTTTCAGAGTATCCTTCCTGACTGTGCCATTAATCCTGACAACTTGAGCTTCAGTTGTTCCAAAGGGTCACAAGATGCTGAGGACACAGTTCAGATCCCCTCCCAAGTCTCACCATGAATGAGGGAGGAGCTGTGTGCTCAGGGAGTGAGCAGAGCCCAACTCCCTGATTATACAGAGCACAGTGTTACTAACACAGCACGAGGAGACTTCAATCTTCACTGTTCTCCCATCCCTGAGAACCCCAGGTCTTGGCTCTGAATTCTCCCTGCTTTTCAACAATCCCTACTAATCCTCCTGTACTTCTCTAACACACAAGGAGTGCCTTGACTCCACATCTGCTGCACTCACCTGAGCTTTTCTCTTACACACTGGAATCCAGCATGTGTGAAATCTCGTGTATGCAGTGGATTCCCTGTCAAACCCTTCAGCTGCCCTTCCCATTTGTGTCAAACAGTTCAGAATTTACTCTCTGCTTTTAACAG
Source organism: Calyptomena viridis (assembly GCA_013390005.1). Lineage (NCBI taxonomy): Eukaryota > Metazoa > Chordata > Aves > Passeriformes > Eurylaimidae > Calyptomena > Calyptomena viridis. The sequence continues at coordinate 1,309,561 of WEIV01024485.1, forward strand.
GCTCCAGGTGCTGCACCCACACGAGGCCCTACACTCTGAGCATCTGCCTCAGGTGCACCTCAAAACACTTTCCCAGCAAAGCACATCACAAACACATATCCCCAGTACTGACTGAAAAATTAATGACAGATGACAGCATGTGGCACAGGATGCATTGCAAGAGAAAAGCAGGCACGAGAAAATTGACAAACACCACAAAGTACCACAAGGACTTCTATTGTAACCTGCCATCAGAAAAATACACACGGAGTAAACAACATAAAGATAATTCTCCTGTACTGGCTAAGTCCTAAATTACTCATTTTCAGCAATCAAGCAGAGGACTAAATCCTAAAGATCAAAGTGCAGCCTTGTACTCCCAAATATTTCTTTCAGCAGCAGAGTTGAAATCCAAGTCCAGTTTTAACAAAACCTGTGCACAAACCTTTTTCCTGGCTAGAATCAAGACCCATTCTTTCATAAGATCAGTGTTTTAACCAAAAAGGAAAAAACCCTTGATGAATAAATGATGAAATTAAGCAGCACAAAGGAAATTAATAAATACATTCAGAGATAAAAAGAGGCAGGGTTAGAGGAACTCTTCCTGGTGGGATGTTCTCAGTGCATTACTGGGCCACACCAAACATGCATTTCCCAGAAGTGCTCACACTCCAAGAAATAACAAAACCACTTTTCTCCAAGCTCAGACATTAAGCCCATTCACAGCTGGATGTGTTACTTGTTATTCCAACAAAAAAAAAAAATCCCAGACCTCTCAATTGATGGTTTTATGAACCTCTACAGCCATTTCAAACAGATTTCCATCCTCAGAACTTACAGTCAGGCTCCTCTAATTTGGTTCATGGCAGGTCCAACACTTGTGGTCCACATGTTCAGAGCAGCCTGACTTTTGACAGTCAGTCTTGGGTAAGACACAATATAAAACATGTTCTGTCTTGGTGAGCTTGATATGCAAATCCCAATTCAATACAGCAGCACTCAGCAAATGAAGAGCTTCTGAGCAAAACAAATAATATCTTTAATTAATTAGTGAATCCATCATACAGTGATAAACTGGTCCAGTGTGATCACTGTTTATAAACCAATTAATTAATTAGTGAATCCTGATCATTGTTTGTTGATAATGCATCATTTTTTAAATTTTATTACCTTGTACCCAAGCAGGCAAAGAGGGGAGAGACAAGAGATGCACACAGTGGTGCACACAAACATATACAGAAAGTAATAAACTGATGATTGCATGTTTCCTGAGCAGGTGAAGGAGCAGGAATCCATCCTTACCTTAATGTTGCAGGCTTGTTCCATGAGTCTCCGCGCGTTCTCCTCAGCTCGGTACCTCTTGGGCAACTGAACCCTGAAGAATTTTAAAGCTCCTTCAAAATCAGCCTGTAGAAGATCCTCTTTGGAGGTCTGCAATTAAACACAGAGACCTACAGTAAACCCTCTTCTACTGGATTTGTCATTTCCTGGGCGCATTCCAAACCACCAATATCCACATTAGCTCAAACCCATCCCCCCTGAAATCAGCTCTCTCACCCTGTCTCATAAAACAGAGGCTAAAGCCCATCTGAGGAATCCCAGGCAGGGCAGCACAGAGGACTGCAACATGGGAATGGATTTTATCCTTCTGGACCTGCCAGGTGAGAAAGGGATTCAGGCTCAGCCTGTCAAGACATCAGTGAGGCAAAAAACGAAACCCAAGAAACAACCTAGGAGAAATTATAATATTTTATGGACAGCTTGTGCATTAGACCATTGCTGATTCTCACAGTGCTGCCTTAGAAAGACAATGTATGTGTGTATATATATATATTTAATGCATATATAGTCAGAGACATGAAGAACAGAACATATGACTCATATGAGGCATCAGCAAGTCAATGTGCCAGTCTGTGACACAATTCCTCAAAGAACACCGTGCCAGAAAATGCTTTACATGCTTGTTTCTACATCTGCCATAATCCTGCACCTCTCAGGGTGGTATCAAGCCCAACAGGTCAGGGAATGTTGCACATTCAGCATTAATCCAGCTCTGCTGCTGATGGAGCAACTCACAGGGACAAATGTATTCATCCCTGGGGCTGCTCAGACCTGCACCAGGGGATCCAGGAGGCAGGAAATCCCAAGCTTGGGATAGTTCCTTTAAATGGTTCACAGAAAATGAATGGCTAGACAAGACATATATGGTATCACCCCAAGAATGTGGATTTCAAGGTTTTTAGCCCAAAAAGAGTAACCAAATCTGTGTCAGCACAAGGTAGACCAACACTGTAACACTCCTACTGCAAGTACCTCAGGAGGAGCACAGGCATCTTTTGGCAAAGGCTGGTTGCTGAATTCCCTGCTCCAGGACCACCACCACTACTTCCATTAGGGCATCCTCCACTTTCTCATGAGTAACTTTTTGCCTCATTATAGGCAGCAAATCCATTACATACACAGTTTCAAAGCCTAATTCTTAACTATGTTGTTATGCACTCGAAGTAACAGATTTACAGGCTGGTTTAGGCTGGAAGGGATGTTAAAGCTCATCTCATTCCAAATCCTCTGCCATGGGCAGGGACACCTTCCACCAGACCAAGTTGCTCCAGACCCTTTCCAACCTGGCTTTCCACACTTCCAGGGATGGAGCAGCCACAGCTTCTCTGGGCAACCTGTGCCAGGGCCTCCCCACCTCACAGGGAAGAATTTCTTCCCATTATCTTTTCTAAACCCATACTGTTTCAGCGTAAAGCCATCCTCCATGTCACTCCAGGCCTTTGTTCAAAGTCTCTCTCCAGCTCTGCTACTCTCCTTCCTCAGAGTTCTCCCAGGATCTACTTGATCCTCCCTTCATCCTTTGCCAAGGAAGCTGCTGGGCCATCCCTGCAGGGACACAGGCAAAGCTGCCTTTGGGATGCAGAGAGAACTGTTCAGCTTTGCAGACTCTCAGCTCTGGCCCTGCCCACAAACACTGGCAGCAGCACGGCCTGGCCGGGCTCAGTCAGCCGAGGCCGAGGTGGTGGCGACAGAAATCCCGGAGGTTGGTGACCCACCAATGGCCAACACTTCCCTGGACTGCTTTTCCTGAGGCTGTCAATGCTTTTGCCCCACTTGAGGCCACATCACCACGTCACACCTGTGACGGGCTCTCTGGCAGGGTCAGGGCAGCCAGCAGCCCCCAGCACCATTGACAAACCCCTGCTGGAAACCAAGTGCTCCCAGGTGAAGTTCAATGGATAATGGTGGTGGAAAAGCAGGAAAGGTTCCATAATCACGGAATTGTTAAGGCTGGAAAAGCCCTCTAACCCAGCACTGCCAAGTCCACTGCCAAACCATGTTCCACACACCTTCTGAGTGCTTCCAGGGATGGAGATCCCACCCCTGCCCCGGGCAGCCCGTGCCAATGCCTGACCACCCTGTCACAGAAGAAATCTGTTCCAGTATCCAATCTGATGGATAGTAGGAAAAGATTCCATGCTGATCCCCAGCCCACAGAACTGGACCTCTCCCCTTCACCCTCAGCTGCCATCACTACACAGTTCAAACAGATTTCCTGGTTACACTGCAAATTTCCCCTCTTGGGAGACTCCCACACTTCCAGTCCCCCCCTCTTCCCTGTGCCATGGCATCCATGGCTGGATGCTCCCTGCAATCCAGACTCCTGGACAGTTGTTCCCAGCACAAAACACCACACCTGCTTTTTGCCCAAGTGTGACCATTTGGGCAGGATTTTTGGATTAATTTGCTATGCGATGTCCAATAACAAACTGCGATCAGAATTTGAAGCACGGATTTGTCCTACAGGTCCTGACCAGGCATTTTAATTTTGTTTTTAATTTTTTTTCCCCTCAAATTAATAAAATGCATTTAGATGTTTACAATTCTTTTTATTTTTTTAGAAAGCATAGGAGAAAAAAACTTTAAGAGATAGAAAAATATTATTAAGAATTTTATTATTCATTATAATTATTTATTATTTAACTTTTATTATTATAAAAGCAAAAATATATTTACATGTAACTGTCCGAAAGCAGCAATTACGTGTAACACATGTAAAGTCAGATTTAATTCTCCTAGGCCTCTGCTTAAATCTGTTGTAATACTATTTTAACAGTCCACAACAAATTACTCTTATTAAACTGTAAATAATGACAATTTTGAGTTCTCAATCCTGAAAAATCTGTGTAAAACCCACAAGATCATGGAAATACAAACTTTTCTGACAGAGTTTGCTGAACTAAGACCGTAGTTATGAAAACTGTAAAGCATCCCATTGTACAGGTTGGTTAAATGGTAGGGCCCAAAATCAGCTCCTCCCACTTCACGGAATATTTTCATTTCTTTAAAATAATCTGTCGATCAAAAAATTAGTTTCACTATTAAAATCACAAGAAAAAAAATAAAAATGGAATTTTTGTCATGCCAAGATTCACATTTCTTGACATTTTGTGATTTTAATCAATAATCAAAAAGACATCCCCGGGACCTTTTGGCAGCTGTTTGAGAGGCAAAGATTTGTAAATCCCTTGGTTCCATCACTCAGCTCCTGGAACTCACCAAGAACTGGTGCCACTAAACCATCTGTTACATTTAACGAGCCAATAATTAAAGTTTGGCAGGTGCATTTCATTTTTGTGCACTTGGTGACTTCAGCTCAGTTTTTATTATTCTAGGTAAAATCTTTAAATGAACATATCTTTGGTCAAAATCTCTTTTTAACCCCAGGCAAACAAGGAAACTCGGTGAGAACTATGATCAAAAGGCTCTGTTTGCCTTTGAGGGTTTGACTAAATACATCAAATGTCCTTCCCACATCACTTAATCTTCTGAATATTCTGAAATACTTCTCTTATATGGATGAGTTGAAACTAAGGGAAAGCCCTTTCCCACAAGTTTCAGCAAAGCTTTGAAATCTAAAGGTAACGTCTGGAAAACTCCCAAATGTTCAAGAAACAGGAAAAGAATTTGAGAGACTTAATTTATTTTTAGGTTTTTTAATAAATTATGTTACTACTACTTTACCCAAAATATTTAGAAAACTAAGACAAAAGACAAAGCCTTGTCTTTTTTCTTTTATTTAATTTCTCTGTCTTCAGTTATTAATTCTGGAGCCTAATTTATTACTGACTGTATCAACTAAAACTCCTATTCCCACCTGGGAACTAGCACAGCAGAAGAAATTTTGGATCAACACTACCTTAATTTAATGCTTTCCCCCTCATACAGATAAAAATCACTAATTTCCATAGAATTTTACATATATATTTAGATCTTCTGTAGAATGTCAGTGAGCATGAACTGCCTGTTCCACACTTTAACAAGTATGTGTCAGGAATAAAGCCAAGTTAAAGGCTGAAAAGATTCTGGCTGTGCTCTACTCTGGTATTTAATTTGCTTCTATGAAATGCAAAATGCTTAAAATTATCCTTCGGTTTTTCAGAACATAAAAGTACCCATTTCTACCTGTTTAATGCCCAGAACAACAGATGTGGGTTTAACTTAAAAAGGACATGCAGTGTAAAACCAAGGTGCAGGAGCTGTTTATTTCTAACCCACACTGCAGTGCTGCATGTGCAGGACTTTGCTCTGTGCTGCCCTTAACCACAGACCTGATAGCTGCTCAGTGACTCCCAGGGGATGATCCCGACCTGCTGTGCTGGATGAACTTGGGCTCCAAGCCTGGAGAAGTTGGGTGGATAAAGCTGCACTGCCACAGGGACACCAGCACACACTTCCAGGGTAACACATCAAATCACTCCTTTACTGGCATCTCTTATGTCCAGGTGCATTATCACACAAACACATTTTTTCCTAAATAAAATCCATGCTCTGTAACAGACTGTTTGGTGCAAAAATGTTGTGGAAAAAAACCAGCTCTGGGTTTGCAAGGGATGAGTTGGGATCCACCAACACGGCACTAATCCTGTGCACACCCAGGAACACCTCTCTGCTCAACATTTCACTGCTGGTTGTTGAAGCTCCAGACTTGAAAGGCAAAGTTCATTCTGCCTTAAAAAACTGATGAATGTGGGGAAGAAATATCCTGGCTTCACCCACCCCTGGTTGGAATAAACACCCCCCAGAAGCAACGCTGTTCCCCTTGTCCATCAGCACGGGAGGCTGATGCAGTGAGGAGCTGATCAGAATATTTCTAAGACTGGCATAAAGGATATAGATTGTATTTCTGACCTAACACTGCAATGGCACATACTCTGCCCATCCCAGGCATTTATTCCCAAAAGGACACCAGAGAGAAGCTTATGTAAATTAAAAAAAAAAAAACCAAAACCAAAACATCTAATGTTTAATTTTATGGAACACTGAGGTTTTGAACTGTCTTCAGTTCTGATTCAAGTACAAATTCTTGGTTCTCAGAGATTTCTCATTTTTAAAATATTATGAGAAACACCCTCTGAAATTATGAATTATGAGAATCTCCTCTCTGAAAAGGGTGTGTTTCAAAAGGGATGTATGTCAGGAGAGGTACATTTAGCTAATAAAACCTGACAGGGAATCACATTGACTCCACAAGTCACGTCTCTCTAACAACACCAGGATTATTTGTGTTACTTTGCCTTTTTCACCCTCTTTCTTTTTTTTTTTTTTTTTTAATAAACAATATTATGCCTTTGAGCAAAGCCAATCTGCCTGGAAGATGAGGGATGCAAAATTTCCTGGTGTTCTCCATCTGGAGGGCCAGATACAAAGGCTGATTAAGTCAAGTGAAAAAGAGCTTAGTGGTTTTGTCTCTGCTCTCCTTGGAGCTCATCACAGCACAATTCAGAGTGATTTGGCAGCCCTTGCTCAAGAGACCAGCAGCAGGATGGGAGATGGGCTGGAGGAGTGTTTTGGTACACTGGGAGATAACAGGAATAATGACAACACACCCAGCAGCTCAAACCACGAGTTACCAGCCCCTGGACTCAATTCCACAAGTGACTGGAGATCCCCAAATCCAGCTGCACTTCAGTAGCAGTCAAAGAACTTGTGAATTTTTGATTTTTATCGTACAATTCCCAGTGCAGGGACACGTTGGTCCAACCACCCACCTTGCTGGTACCAGTGAACAGGTTGGAACACGTGCATTTCTGGGAGCACTGCAGAGCACAGGGAGGGGGTCAGGAGTACAGCAAAAATGTCACCATAACCACAGGACAGCATGGGAATTAAGGCCAGGCACCAGAGGAAGGGGGGGGGGTCAGGAAAGCACTGTCTTCCCACAGATCACACCAAAATGCCAAAATGTAGCAGGCCATGGACTGACGAAGGTGTGAGCTGCAGCCAGGTGTGGTTACAGCACAGACCCAGCCAGGACTGGGTGCTCACTCCTGGGTTTTGTGGCTTTGAGGCTGCTTTGTACAGCAGCAGAAATGACCAAAGCATGTTCTCTGTGCTGTAATGTGCCACACCGACTGCAGGCCACTCCACACACAGCCAGCATTTGCTGTGATGGATGAAAACACCCTTAACAATTTATATCCCAGATCATTCCACACAGGCATTTTCAACTTTTTTACACACTGTCAACTGCCTTTTCAACATCAAACACAGAAACAGCTGAAAGCCTAAAGACATCAACACCGCTTGGGTTTTGGTGAATGTTTAAAGCTACCTTTGATGTCACAAGTATAAAATCTGAAATGCTGAGCATTAACACACTTTGCATCAATACCTAGAAGTCGACTGGACACACTGCTTATCTGGAATGACTTCAGGACTGAGAACAAAAGCATTCATGGCTTCAGGAAAGATGTTTTTTTATAATGCAGCCCTGGATCCTTCAAGCTAGTTAAGGAGTGGCACTGGTCCCCGTCAGCAGGACTAGTGTCCAGCCCCCCCGAGCTAACAGCAAAAAGGACTCGGTGCTTAGGAGAGGGATTATGAGAAGCCAAGAGGAAAAAATAAGAGCACTCTCATCCCTCCAGGGGACAGAGGCAGGGCTGGGAGGGAGGATGGCAAATTCCCAATGAATTAATTTCAAGAAAAGGTGATCTCACCGCAAGCAGCCGAGGCACAAAGAGGCGATGCCCCATACCCAGAAGTTCCAGCACCCGACACGCATATTCATTCACCAGCTTGCTCCTCTCGTCGTGCATGTCCTGGGACTTCTTGGCAGGAGGGGTGAGCTTGGCAGCCGGGGTTTTGCAAGGCACCCCTTCTTCCATGAGCAGGAAGTAGTAAGTATCCAGAGTGAGAAGAACAGGCTTAGGGAACGGCAATTTCCAAAAGTGCAAGATTAGGAGAGCCAGCCTCCGATCCCTGGAATGGGCTCGGGTGGCCGCTCCTGCAACGCCCCTCGGTCTCTCAGGAAGAAGAGAAAAGCATCTTTGCTAAGAATCGAGGAAAAATATGATCCACCGTGTTGGCTCGGCCAGAGCCCGAAGGAGATTTGAAAAACAAACCAGAGAAAACATGGATCTAAAAATGCACGTATAAAGCAGGAAAATGGCAGGGAATGAGCGCAGGGAAGCCGGGCTGGAGGGGCTCAGCGGCCGTGGGTGTGTGTGGGAGCCGGGAAGGGCAGCAGAGCCCGGGCACTTGTGAGGCTGCACAGAGAAAAGGATGAGCTCATTGCAATCCCGGTCCGTGACCGGGCTGGCTGAGCATCAGCGAGGAAGGGGTGGGAGGAGGGGGCTGGGAGCAGCGGCAGCAGGAGGAGGAGGGGGTGCCTGGGCACCGGGAGCCTCTCGGGGGAAAATGCCGTAATAAGAAGCCAATGGTGAGCGGGGACAGCCGGGCTCCCCCGCCCCAATTCCCTCCATCCGCTCCCTGCGAGGGGCTCGGCTGCTGAATCCCAGCTACGGCACATCCATCCTCCAGCGCTCCGCGGCCGGGAGGAGCGGCCTCCCAGCGAGGGAATGACTTGTACATGCGATGAATGATGAAATACAGACTCGGGCAGGTGGGGCAGGAGACCCTCACCGTGCCAGGGGGTGAAGGGAGAGGGGCAAAGCCATCGGGATGGAGACAGCCTGGGAAGCCAGAGCCTTGTCCCTGCGGATGGCATTAAATAATTTAAGTGCAGATAATTTGCAGCGCTGTGCTGCCGATGGGCAGAGAGGGAATGATGGCAGCACATGCGTTTGAATGGATTCTAGAAACCTACTGCATGTCTGTAAGGAAAATGCAGTGATGTCACACCTGGAATTGCTCCTGTGCAGGGAACAGCCCAGGTGCCTCTGCCACCTGCTACTGCTTCATGTCACAGGTCTGGATTTGACAAAGCACCTCTTTATACTCCTTTATTTTTGAACTGCCTCATTATAAAACGGGGTATGTAACACAACAACACCCATTTCCCCCTGGAGCTGACAGCAATATTCCATACATTTCTAACAAACAGAAAGGTGGTCATTTAAAATACTGTGAGGAGCTCTACAGATCTCAAACATATTAATGGCAGACAAATGTATCTTTAGCTCTAAAAATAATTTGTCAACATATCAAGAAAAAATAAATTTATATGAAAAAACATCCGAAATAAAAATCGGTAGCATGAAGTGATTGAATTGGAATAATAAACATGTTCACGAGTAGTTAAAATATGAAAATCATTTAAAGTTATGATGAACAAGCGTATGTAACCACTGCAAAAAGCAGAGAAAATTAGAAAAATAAATTAATTACATTCAGTCTGATAAATCAGCAGTAGTGGACTCCTTTCAAATACCAGTAAATTTTCTCGGATTAGGTTTTTTTTAAAAACAGGATATTATCACCAAAGTAGCCCCATCCCTGCAGGTCACCTTGGCCCACGGTGACATATGAAGCAGGTGGGAAAAGGTTAAAGCAGAAGTCACAGGACAGAGACACAGACGATGCCAAAGAGGCCCCAACGATGATGATCTGGGACTGAAGTCAACTGAAGCACCTGCGAATGTGCAGCAGTGAATGGGCTGTTTAATACAGTGGTATCTGAAAGCTGATTTAAATCTCTCAGGCTGCAAAACACTATTTTGTAGATATGTGCAAAGGCTACAGCAATTAGGGTATTTAGTGGGGTCCTTGTCAGAGAAGCCTCAACTCTCTTCAGAAAAAAAAGAAGCCACAACCAACACGAGTTTCATTCCAGTTTAGGACCATAGTGAAGATTGTGATGGAAATGCCCCCATTCTTCCCAAACTCCCTCCACACACAGTTCTAGAGATTCTGGTTTATTATCTGGTCTGTTATTCTCTATACAGGTAACACCACAATGCCCATCATTTATCCACCACAGGTTAAATCACCAGCTCACCAGGTTTTGTTTGTAACACGAAAGGGGGGAAAGGAAAGGAAGCAGTTCTACCTATTTTGCCTGAATTCTACTTTAAACACCTGCTGGCAAACGTGGTATTCTAGAAACATCAGATTCTATCTTCTATATGCAAATAGAAACACTGCTCAAGACATTAAAAAGGAAGAAATAAGAGCATTGTACTGTAGGTGTTGGGAAGCAAATTACAGAACTGACCAGGAGCAGAGTCAACAGTGACCTGGGGGGAAAACAGGCAAGAGGATGGATAATTCAGAGCCCTATCCATGTAGAAAGCCTTACATTCTTTATTGCATAAGTCAGACTTTAATCAGCTAATAGCTCTGATCCTTATAGAAATTCAGGTTTGGTTCATTTTCAGTAAGGTCTGGGCTTACAAAAAATGGAATTAACTGATTATTAAATAAAGTCTTTAATTCTAGAAAGAGGATCCACTCATTAGAGGCTAAAACCAGATGAATTCAGGTTATAAATAAGTTGCCAATTTTTAGGAATGAGGAAAATTAACTACAGGATTAGCTTCCCAAGAGATGTGGTCTACTACCATCATTACAATTTTTACATCAGGCTTGTATTTCTCTCAAATCCAAAAACTTCCAAGGCTTGACCAAAAACCCCCCTTAATGATCAGCTGAAATTCTTTGCTCTGTGTTTCTCAGGAACTCCTTTTCACACAGCCTAACAGTGAACCCTCATGCATGTTTTTACACTTCCTGCCATTCTTACTTCCACATTCTCAATGAGCACTGCAGACCAGGAATGGATTTCTCCCTCGTGCAAACTTCACAACTGCCACTGGATTGCTGTCCCACGTTCTGCAGAGGGGCCTGACTGAAATGAACTTCAAAATGGCCCAAAAGGCAGTACCTAAGTAGGACGTCTGAGGACAACCATGCTCTGAGTTCCATGTCATGGACTGTCTGGTCTTTAAGTGCAGTTAATTCTGTTCCTGGCCTTCCTATCCATGATGCAGCTCAGAGCTGCTCAGACATGCACAGCTGAGGCCACTGAACTCAGAAGTGGCCAATGCCAAAGTAGTCTCAAAGCAATAAAACCATATAGAATATGACTTGAAATCATCTACATTTTCTGAATTCTGTAACAAGATACCAAGGATCTTGATGGGGGGTCCTTTACAAATCTCTGTATTTTAAAATACTAAATTTTTGTGTTTCGGTGGCAAAAATGACTTTCAAAAGTCAAATAGACTAAATCTGGAAGAACTGAGTTTATTCCTATAGAAGTGCAAGACATTCTGCACCAGAGCAGCTCTGAGAATCCATACAAATGACATCATACCCACAAAAAGAACTTCACCTCTTACCTCATCAGAAATTACTTTGCCTTTTCTGTTCTTCAGGGCTAATAACAACTGTGTCACCTGGATTCTGCAAAGTTTACACCTTCAGCATTGTAAAGAGAGAACAAGATGAACCAACTAATTTCCACAGCAGATCCCAGCAGTGATCCCTGCTTGGGCAAAAGATGAGGTGACAATGTCTGCAAATGCTCCTAAATTATTATTCAGGGATTTAAAGACAGGGGTTACAGTAGAGAGGGACTGGGCAACAGAACAGTGAAGGAAAGTCAATGTAGATAAATGTAAATTGATGCATATGGAGAACGGCATCAATTTTCCATATAAATGATAGACTGGGAGCTGACAATTGTTAGTCAGGAGTGAATCCTGGCAGTCACCCTGGAGACTTATACAAAAATCTTGGCTCTGTGCCCAGCAGAGGTGAACAAAATGCATCAAATGGTAGGAATTGACACGAAAGGAACAGAAATTTAAACAGAGAATGCCATTATTCTGCAGTGTTACTCCATGGTGTGTTTTCACCTCTGATATTATGCATTACTGTGGTCCTCCCATCTCAAAACCCAGATAACAGACAGAAACATATTTAGAGAGGGAATAAGGCTCATCAGAGTCTTACAAAGGAATAGACTAGGATTATTAAACCTGGAAAATAGAAGTTGATGAGGGATATGTAGACTTCTAAAACCCTGAGTGGTGTGGAGAAACTGAAAGAATACCCAGTGTCTAAAATGCCTCTTGGCACAGGAACCTCACATGCAGTTATTAAACACGGGACACCTTTCTCAGAGAGAATTGCCAGAGGCAAAAGACAAGAGTATTATTGCCCTGCTCTTACAGGTCTGTCCCATGAATCCACTGTTGGCAATGAGATACTGGGCTGGAGAAGCTACAGGTCTGGTCTGGAATGACTATTTGTATGTTTTTATTTACTTCAATCACATACTTTGAAATATTTTCCCACAAGATTTGCTAGGTATATGAGACATACACATAATATTGAAATAATATTAAAAAAAAAAATAATAAAAGTAACGGTATCAATCAGAACTGTGTGTAACCCTGAAAACACACTTTTCAACATCTAGAAATTACCAGCAGACAGTATAACAGGAGGAGTCATCAATATCTAGATCAGTGTTCAGTGCTGCTGAAGAAATGCAGGCCATCAAATTTCATGTTATTTTCTCTGCTGTCTGGCTACTCTTCTTTAAAGAGAAAACACTTCTCTATCAGAATTCAAAATTTCTGGTGAGCATTCACCAAATAGAAATTTAACTGAATTCAGGTGTGAGAAGGAGATAAAATGGACTAAGAAAGTGGCTGGTCAGGACAGGATGGATCTTCAGCATGCAGAAAAATGTGGACTTTTAAAAATAGAAAACTGGTTATATTAAGGTTGGCGAATCAGTAGTCTGGAAGATTCTGGACATATTCAGGCACAGTTTTCTCTTTCTAAAGAGATCATCTCCAGCCAGTCACCCAGTACTGATTTTTGGGGTAGGGGAGGAATTCTTCAGCCCAGCAAAACATACAGTTTAAGGACATCTTCAATTTAGGAAGCAGGAATACAAAAACAGTCACCTGAGAGACTCTTAAAAAGTGAATTTCTTGTCCTCTGCCTAATGCAGAAGGCCCTGAAAAGAGAACAGCTGGTTCTGATTCCCAGCACCAAAGTGAGGATCCTCTTCCAGAAGTGTCACCTCTTACCCTGGAATCAGCTATAAAAAAGGGGGTATAAATATAAGGAACATCTATTTTGCCTTAGATTTTAATGTGGACTTCTGGTTTACTTTGAAAAGAGCCTTTTGAAGATGAAATGCACTCACAGAGTGGACTGTGGACTCACAGAGCTCACCTGGAATCAAAACCAGTTCTGGCTGGACAGGAGCCCTGAATGTCACTTCATCCAGCCTCTGGCTTAAAGCAAGTGCTGACTTCGACATCAGTTCAGGCTCCTCGAGCCATTGCAAATGCAAAGCAAAAACAGAGGGAGAATGAAACAGCCTTTTCATCTCTTGGGATACACAGGCAAGCCATGTTACCTACAGTAACATGCACTTTACCTACAGACTCAGTGCACTTTTCATCTGATACCTCTCAGAACATGACAAAAATTGTCACAATTTCATTCCTGACTCAAAGACAACTGACATGTTTTAATGATCTGCATTGACAATATGCAAGTTTTACTGATGGGCAAAATCCAAGAGGGGTTTGGTCAGATGTCTGTCCAAAGAAGATAATTAAAGTGAAAAAAGAAAACCTGCAATTCACTCTATGTTCCTTAAGAATTAAAATGGAAACGTATAGGGAAGTACAGCATAATTTTATTCAAAATTTGTGCTCTTACACAAATCCCCATCTAAAGTAGGGAAATGGTATTTGTGGAACCCTCTGGTTAGTCAGGAATAATATTCCATACAAATATAAGAGAATATAAGAGATAACTCCTCAGAGTTATCAGATCAAGCAGACATTTTAGAAATAAGGAAATACAACATGAATGCAGCAAACACAAAGTCCCTGTCACCTCTAAAAAGGTTACTACAGAACTGAGGCAATGCAGAAGGGAATAACAAAGATGCTCTGGAGTTCAAGAACACTGAGAATATTATTTATTTAATAAACACTGTGAATGGTATCTACAAACACTTGAAGGTGATAAACAGCAGTGTGAGTGGTGCTGGAAGGGGGCTGTTTAGGCTGAAGGACAATGCTGATGGAAGAGTAGCTGAGGGTGAAATGACCGGTAATAAATTTAACCAGGATAAAGGAAATGGCCTTCCACCAACACTGCTGCTGTTCCTGGTTCTGAACTGGATGTCATGTCACAGAATGGAGCAGAGAAGCAGTTCTTGGGCCCAGGAGGTTCTTCTCAGTCCAGATATGGAATGAAATAAAGATAGTAACAAATAATCCTCCTTATCCAAGGTAATTTTGACGCTTTTAATATCTACATCCACCATCCCTGCCATTGGAATTGGGATGCTGCTCCCAATCTCTGGGGCACAGAGTGATACAAACAGCTTTGAGACTGAAAGGTGCTAACAGAAATAGCCAAGAAATCCTATGGTCCTGTTTGTGTAATATACTCCTTAAAATGTGCAGAGAGGAGGAATGTCAGAAATCATAAACCCCGGCAGAAATGCTGCTCACATCCACCTGAGTTCAAGGAATGATGTATAAAAGTACTGAGTTTAAGATATTATATGTCCTGAAGTGAATCTCTGTGAGATAACAAAGCACTGGTTGGGAAACACAAGCTGCAATAAACACATCATTGTCTCTCCCTATTTTCTACCCATTTTCATTGGAATATTCTGCACCCTCCTGATCAAAACTGTGCCTTTCCTCTGGCATTAACCAACATGTTTTTAACAGTCAAACAGATCAAACCTCCACAAGCCAAGTACTGAGCTTAAATGTTATGAATCACACACTCCCTGAGCAGATGAACCCTCAAAAAGAAAAGTTGGGATATGGACCCACTTTAAAAGCCTCTGGTTCACTCTTGCATTCCCAGTGACTGTGTGCTCTCCCCTGCCTTTTCAGGAGTTACCAGCCACAGCAGTAGTTAATCTAGAGCCTGAATTCTCCACAATCACATGTTTTAATACTTGCCTCAGTTTGATAATCCCAACATAAAGGGATTATTATTATCTTTATCTGGTTTTGCTGAGTTGCAAGATCAGAAACAAAAGGTTTAAGAATTAATCAGTGAAATCTCCCTGTGACCAGTGTCAAGACCCAAAGGAAGGGCTGCAGCTGTGCCAGGGGAGGTTTAGGTTGGATCTCAGGGAAAGGCTCTTCCCCCAGAGGGTGGTTGGGCACTGCCCAGGCTCCCCAGGGTTTGGTCACGGCCCCAAGGCTGCCAGAGCTCCAGGAGGGTTGGGACAGGCTGGGATTGTTGGGGTGTCCCGGGCAGGGCCAGGGGTTGGGATTTGATGATGCTTGAGGGTCCCTTCCAGCTCAGAACATTCTGTGATTCTTTGAAATGTTAAAATATGAAAGAAAGCTTAGAATTGATTTCTTTGTCTTCGCATATGTGAAGATTTTAATGTTTTTAATTTCTAACAAAGAAACAAAGTAGTTGATGACACAAGGGCTTGGGAATTATGCTGGTACTGGAATGGTACATTTCCCTCTGTCACTCTCAATTAATGGTCTTAATTGGGATTTTTAAAATGAAAATACCAATGCTGTGTGTTGAGCTGTTCTAAACCACGGGTTTCTGCGCTGCCCTTTTCCACACTGGGGTTCTTTTCACACTCCAGCGCTTCACTACACTTTCCACATCTCAGCAAACGAGACGTGGGGGATTTGATTTTCTATCATTCCAGCTTCCTGAACAGGAATTCAGGTGCAGTCGCCACATGACGCAAGTCAGTGATTAATGTCACACTGTAAAACAGTGCCACCAGCTGGGGAGAGCAGAAAAGCACAATACTCGGATGCTACAGGAAAATCCCAGTGAGTTTCTCTCACTAAGAAATCAGATTAATACCCTGCTACAAACAAAGAGCTCTAATCCTCTAGCTGTTCATTGCTACAGTCACACTCAGAGTGTGGCAGAGGGGAAGGGAAAGGAGTCCCTTGTGTCCTCAATGTTTGTTTTCCAAAGATTTCTGCACCAAGACATCTTGGGTAACTGGGCACAGAAGTAGCACTGTCATTTCCAGACCAGCAAGCATTCCCTGTGAACACCAGCAGCTGGAACAGTGAGACACAGCACTAAGGACAAGGCAGTTCCAGATAAAAGCTTCTTCTCCGTTGCTATTTAATGAGGGATTTGGATGCACACACTTCACTGGAAATGAGGAAAATGGCATTTACACAATAAAGACTCCAATATTCTGCTGATGAAGAATTCCCTTGGCCAAATTTAAAATAATTCAAGAGATTGAGGATGGGAGAATAATCACTCTGTTTTAACAAAGAACAAATCCTCAGGAGTTGTTTTCATTCACTTGACTCAGAAACAAGAGTTTTGAAACACAGTTTTTAAGGTGGCTTTTCTGCAGCACGTTCAGGCCCTGTAATTCAAAAAGAGCAGTACACTAAACCACTTTGTTCCTAATGATTAGGAGAGATTATGAACACATTTGAATAGGAAAAAAATACTTCAGGTCTCAGAGTACAAAACTATTTCCTTCCCTAAAAACTCCTGCTGAAAGCAAATCATAATGCTAATTCAGTTGTACATAAGCACCAGCTCCACACCTCTGTGCCACTGTGGAACTGTGCTCCTAGGTGAGTCTTTCTGACTGAAAAATCTTATTTTTCTCACCAGCATTTTCTTTGTCCTTTTTTTTGGCTGCACTACAGAAACACTTTCCCAGGATAACTCCTCCCTTACCATTCATTTAGAGCCTATTACTGCCAGAACAGGCAGATACAGCATACTGCATATACATATATTATATATGGACTGCTATAAGCAAAATGAAACCCAACTCTTACAACTCTTAGTTGTGGTAACAGTGACAAAATACTTTATTGAATTTTCCTCCTCTGGGATAGCCAAAGAGAAATGTTCAACTGGATAAGCAGCATGTTTTGGGAGATATATATAAAATGGGAAGACTGAGAACTTTTGGTTAAAGGAAATTCAGCTAATTATTCAACAACAAAAAAAATCCTCATTTGCTTTTTTCTGAACAGTTGTTCTGCTGCTGACCTTGGTTCAACCCTTCAGGAGAAAAGTAAGGAAAGCAGATGGTCTCAAAGCCATCCTTCACAACTGAACCAAACTAACTTCTCCTTCCCTGAAAACCCTGCCAGCCACCTTCAGCTCCATGTAAGTATTCCTCCACTTCTTTTTCTTTGGTTTTAAGATCCATAAGCTGCTACCTCTACCTCTTCCCAGGGCCTGTTCCTACCACAATGGCATCGTACCTGTTGGGTGTTGGCTGGATGCTTCCTTTCCCTTCTTCACTACCTATGAAGCCAGAGCCTACCAGATTTCCCTTTATCCACACTGGCCTTGAAAACCAGAATATTAACAAGCCTTCCCAGTCGCAAATAAAACATGAAACAGGAAGAAAAAAGCACACACTTCCCTCCCTCCTTTTTACAAATTTAGATTTCTGTAAGAGCACTTCCCTGGAAATGTACATTAAAGCAATTTCCTGATTATAGGAGACTTCATTAAATACATGTTCTCACACAGAGAGTCACAACATTGGTACATGAGTTGGGTGAGTGTAAAACACAAGTTCTTTTGGACATTTCCTCACCATAATGATATGTAGTATCTCCTGCCTGCACTGCAATACCTCAACAAAGTCACTCTCCATGATCCTTGGGGTCCCTTCCAGCTCAGGAGATCCTGGGATTCTATGATAGGTAAAAGCACGTGTTTGGAAATTTCCAGCTGCTCTGGTCCCAGCAGCATATGGATACACATTCCTGGTGTGGAGCACTGCTGAGTCTCACCCAAGGGGTGTAGTCTGTGTCCACATTATGGGGTGGTTGTGTTGGGAGTGACAGGCTGTTGTACCCTCAGCTTTGGCCCAAGTCATTCCATGGGAATATCACTGGAGCTCAGAGGTGGCGTTTCCAGTTCGTATGATGTGGGCTGGGTTTGAAGGAGAGCCAACTTGAGCAGGAGAGTGGAAATTCACCTGGAGCTCATCTCACTGCCACCAAAGGGCCAGTGCTTTACCTACAGCTTGTTTAGGGAAGTTCTGTGTCCAAGCCAAAGACTTCCATTTCTCTCTTGACATGACAAATATACCTGATACCAAATAATATTCAATCACTTGTTATTCAAAAGAACCCAGACACAAAATAGATATGCGGTGAAATTAATCAAAATTGTATTCTTAATTGGAACTACATGAGACATTCAGATCCTTAGACTGTACTCTTTGTTCCACAAACTTTATGACATGATTAAGTTTAATAAAAACAGATCATAAATACAATTTTGAAGACATCTCTACCCAAATGGATGATATTTCTCCTCCATTCCCTACTCCAGAAGTCCCACTATTATTGTTCCTTTAGACATGATACATTAAGCCAAAAAATATTTCCGACAGTTTAATAAAAAAAAAATAAATTAAAAAAAAAATCCCTTACCTTTAGGAGAGCCAAGGCTACGTGGAAGATGATGTTCATACCCTGAAAATAAGCAGAAACAGACTTCAATGAGTCCCAGCACACAAACCTCTCCTCCCTAACACTTATCATTATGTAGCATCAAAAGTGGATGCTGTAAGTCCCCAGGGACTTCCCTTTTCCCTGCTGCACTTCAGAGCTCATCATTAAAGCCCCACGGTGCAGTTTCCAAACTCCCAGCAGGGGAGGACGAGGCTCTCTGGAGCTTTGGGAACCTCCAAGGAGTCAGGTGCTATGGATGGGACAGGCAATCCCTCCTCCAGCATTCCAGTGCCTGCCAAGGCTTCCATGAGCAGGGCAGGATCCTGGAACGAGCAGGGCACCAAGAAAATGTAATAAATGTTCTGGGTGATAGGATTTTTGTCAAGTAACTGAGCTTAGCTATGATTCACCATGCACAGTCTTTCATGCTCCAACTGTAAAAAATCCTCAAAATAAAGCAAAGATGACCCTACAAGTACACAATGCACCTTTTTTACTGCTGTTAATAAAAATTCAGAACTATTTCAAAGCTAAACAAGCAAAACATATCAAATAGCTGCTTGCTGGTGTGCAAAAGTTGGAAATACAAATGTACAGAAATGCATTCACTGAGAAATATAAGGACAATACACATTTATTTAAAATTAAAGTCTGCAGCCTACATATCTTGATTTTTTAGGATTATAAATAGCTTTGTCTTCATCCAAATATGAAAAATACCACATGTAATTTTCATTTGCTGTACCATGTACTTTGTGTTCAGACTGCTTTCCTCGATTATATTTTCCAAGTCTTCTTGCCAGTGTGTTTCAAGGCATGATAAATCTTTCCTTACAATGGCTCTCAGAGCTGGTATCTAGAAATGTCTCAAAAGCTCTGCACAATACTGGCACTGCAATACACATTGTTATGGGATAAAAACTGGACTTTTGATAAGATAACCTTCTCCAAGGAATTTCTGCTTCTGCAACAAAGTATTTTTTTCAAGCCTGTTCCTGAAACTGTATTTCCTGAGACTGTATTTCTATAAAAATTAGCTTTTATAAAAAACCCGCTGAGACTTCACAGAAGCATTCTTGGGAATAAATTGTGTTTTTTCCCATTGACAGCATGGTGCCCTGAAGGGATTGTACCATTAATGAGTCCTGGAAATGCTACATCAGACATAACGAATAGTGCAACACTGAGTTACTTCTCTGCATAATCATTGTGGTAACAAACTGGTTTTCCACTAGAGGTCACAGTTGCAGCAGGACTGAATCTTGCTTTATCACTAGGAAAGCCCTCTTCCAAATAGGATAACAATTATTCCAAGTTATTTTGCTTTTTATGTTTCTTTTTAATAGTCTGGTTGTGACTTGCAGTCATGACACTGAGCTCCAGCAGCAGTAAAGCAAGTCCACAGTACTCTCAGTTTTATTCCGTATTTTGAAGTCAAGAGTTCATCCCACAGTCATGACATTCACAACTTTTATTTCCTAGAACAGAGGATCTGACATGAACATACAACCTATAAATGAGAGAAATATCTAAAAGCCATCACAAACCCCAGGTTTCCTTCTTAACACGCTGATTAATCAGATTTTGTTATTTTACGAGCAGAAGTGTTATGTCTAATTGTTGGATTACTGAGGAATTAGTGCCCTGTGTATTTTCTGGCACAATCATACAGAAAAGCAAACCAGTTCTCATTTATTTTCTAAATATTTTTTTCTCTCACTGTTCCTGAATTCAAAAGAATCAAACTCTTGGCTGGAACTCCTCTGATATGATCACTGTCCACATGGACAGCAAATGAAGCAGAAATAGGTTTCCACCTGCCTTGGGAATCCCCAACTCTTTTTCAAGCCCTCCTCCTGTTACTTGAGACAACTTGTTCAAGGGTCAAGCACCTTAAAATCAGAATATAAAATGACTTATATCCTTCTTATCCAGCTGTCCTGAGTGGCATTCTGCTACTCCCGGCAAGAGAAAACAACCTCCACCCTCCTCCTTCCTCCAAGGCAGAGGAAAGTCCCAAATCAAGGCCATATTTTAGACCTGAGGCACCAAATTGCTGCAGTTTCGTGAGGCTCTGAAGGGCCAATACACTCCCTGAGAGAATGAGTTGGAGGGGGATGCTCTTGACTTCAAAGCAATGAAATTCCTCACCCTCTATCTGAATAACACACTCCACAACCACCAATCCCCATCCTGGAGTTATTTTTCCTAATTGATGTAAGACTGTTCTACCACAGCCAAATTTAATTATTATGATTATGAAAAGGAAGGCTCAGCTCATTTTTCCACAGTCTCTTATTTAAAATCCTGCTTCATTTACCACACAGTGATTTATAAGCTTCAGATTAAACTTCTCCAGCTATTTTAGAATGACTGAAAATACCAATGTGCACCAGACATATAAATCATTGGTAGCAATATCCCTCCAGCAATTTTATAATGGAAACATGAAAGTACATACAAATCATCCAAAAGAGGAAAGAGAAGGGAGCCCATATGAAATGAGCTCTGGATAATTACTTTCTAAAACCAAAGGTCATATGTTTAACTAGGCATTTTGAAATAAATGCTATAATGTCACACAGATCTCATCTTGATATTTAAGATTTGCACGTGGGAAAGTTGTTCATAATTACTCTAACACTTTTTTTAGTATACAACTGTCAAAAGTAAAAATATACACTCATGAACAAGAACTTAGAAGAGCATGAGAATGCTGAGGGGTTTATGCTTATGTTAAGCCCACAGGCCAAGATGCACAGATGAGGCATGTGGATCATCCTCCAAGGAGCTTTTAACCAGCCTTTTGCAGAAGAGCAGCACTTTCTGTGACACCCTCACTTACCTGCCTGGTTCAGCACCTGCACAGCATCTTCCTTTTTCCAGCTGCTGTTATTTAAACTGGTGTGGAGGCCTAGAGCATCTTAAGAGATGTCACCAAGCTCAGGAGTTTTGGAGAAGGAACAAAGCAATCAGTAAGGTCAGATAAGGTCAGGGATGGGAAAATGTTGGAGTTTGTGCCATGGGACAGCCTCCTTACAGCCCCTAACTTCTGCTGACTGTCCTCTGCCTTACAGACACTTCCACAGGACAGCACTGACTCCAGGAGAAAGAGCATCATTTTGCAGAAGGACCTTTCATACCCACTGCTGCTGGGACGAGCACACACCATCCAGGAAGTCCCCTTCTCATTCATAAAGGTTGTGCTTCATAGAAGCATCTGTTTCTGTGAACTGTATGTCCAAAGACCACCATTTCCAACCACAACTGGAGGGAACATTTTCATGGGCAAACCAGTGAAATCCTCTCTCATGGGACTGTAAAAATGCACTGAAATTAAGACTGGATTAAAACGAGCGAAATCTTATGTTAACTTTGGTTTGGTGACAGATGTTCCCAGTTGCTCAGCTCCCTCTGAAGCCAAGATTCCCTCTGCAGATAGAAGCCCCTTTGAGGAGTCGTCCCTTTGAGTCCCTCTGCACTCCCAAACAAGCTGAGTTTTGGAAAGGCCCCAAAAGGCCGCTGGGAACAAAGAACAAACAGAGCCTGATAAAGATGCGATTCTGTGGGACCCAGTTTGTATTCAGTGAGGTCTCTGGGACAGAAAGGCTGCCTGTGGCTCCCCTGGGAAGGGAGGAGGCACATCCATTCATCCCACCCGAGACCGGAAGAAGGGAAGTTCAGGGGCAGCAAAGCAACACTGGCCACGAGCAAAGCTCAACAGCCAAGTGTGGAGCTGAGTGAGGCCAAACAACTTAATTGTTTGTATGGACAACACTGGGATTTCTCTCCTGTTTCAAAGCTTTTCCCCAGCGGCAGAAGCCTCAGGAGAAGGCAGGATATATTCAATAGCAGCACCTCTCCCTCTCCAACCAGAGCCCCTGGTTACACAGCAATACCCTCTGCACCGTTTTCACCAGCGAAAGGAAATCAATCTCCTAAAAATATAAGGAAATTTAATTTATCAATGTCCTTATCTTTTTTCCCTAGATATGCATGAGATGCAGAAGGAGAAAATGAAGATACTGGTGTATAATTCTCTAAAGTTCAGCACCAGGTAAAAAGACACATGAGAGAGTCAACTGGGCACCTGCTTAAGGGCTGAGAAGTCTCCAGCCCCACATGACATGAACTTTCTTTCCAGCTTTCTAATAACTGAATTTTCCTTTTTTTAAAGAGAGACCCGCTATTCAACTGAAGTTAATTTGACATTGTTTGGTGATTCCGGAGTGTTTCATAATTATGTGTTCAGTTGCACAGTCTTTCAGAGGAGCTACAGAGGGTAATTGGGGTTACAGACTCCAAAGGAGAATTAAAATTCTATTTATGTTTTGGATGGCTTCCAGCAAAACATTTATTTGGCAACTCTAATATGCTGAGAACACACAATAAACTTTAGGAATGTCACAAATGTCTTTGTTTTGCTGACAACATGAATATATGGTCTGAAGCTCCAATTTCCCTTTGTAAGCAGGGCAGCCTTGGAGCACAGTCTGCAGGGACATGTGTGTTCATTAACATCTTTTAGCAGGGTTTGTAAGGCTTGTACATTTATTCTAGTTCAATGACAAGATGACTAAAGGAAGGGAAGGTTAAAACTCTAGTTCAAATAAGGCACAACATGAATTAGCAAGCTTTGTGTAAACAACAGATACAGCTTTCTTGCTGAACAGTTGTATTAGAGGGAAAAAAAGGGAAAAGCAAATTAGGATGAGATCTTACGTCTGAGGTGTAGTTGAGTTCTCAGACTGGGCTTCCCCCACTGCCTGTCCAATTACACCACAAAATACTACAACACCAGAAAGAAGAAAATACAGAAATATCCCTCCTGTTCCTATCAGGCTGTGAAAAATGCACAAACCCAATTAAAACCAGCTGACTGAATTATTAGAAAAGTAGGTACCAGGGAGATGGTAAAAATGGCACCAGGGGATTCAGGGAGATTGTGTCACTTCTGTATTTTGCAGTATAAAAAGGCACACAATAAAAACTACCAGGCAACCATGAACCCGTATTAATAGGATTTTGCATGAAATTTGGTTTGGTTGGTTCCTTTTAACAGAAATTAATGGGATTTAGGAGTGATTATTTACTTGTTTGAGGTGACTTCCATGTCATTTACTCCTGGGATGTTGCTATGGCTGAATGAAGGTAGAGGCTGCTGTGACATTAACACGTTTTTTTCCCCTCCACATTCTGTGACTATTTGCAAAGAATAAAAATGACAGCCACAGGATTTTAAGTCATTTCCACACATCAAATTGCACCCTGACAAGGGGTATTTCTGCAGTGTCAGGTCCCAGATTCACCAGCAGCTGGTTAGGGGCTGGCAGGACTTGGTAACCAAGCCACACACCGACATTACTTGTCTGGTTTGCAGAAGTCTAAATTACAGGGGTTTAGACATTCCTGTCCCTCTTTCCAAGACTGATAAATACAGGGAAGAAGAAAGAGGCCTGAATCCACACTAGGCACCAAGGGCCTTATCACATATAAGGAGAGAAAAGGAGACCTCATATCTCTGTAGATCACACAGGTCCTGCAGCTCTCCTATGGAAACAGGGAATGGCTGTTAGACATGTTCAGAGGTGCAGGCAATCATCCAGATCCCAGTTTTCATGGGAGGAGGCAAGGTGAGGGGTTCAGAACATTGTGAACATCAGTGCCTCCTTCCTGCTCTACATGTGGTCACACACCACAAAGAAAAATGCATATCCATGTTAAATCCATGTCTACTTCCCAGCACTCTGTCTGATCTCCTTCCCAGGGTTCTTTCCCCATCTTTTCCCTTTCTCTGCCACAACATGGACCTGGGCCTCTCCCCTCTGCACCCTGATATCCATTTTCCCTTTCCAACGATGTCTCAAATGCAAAGTTCACGTTTGTTTTTTACATATTAAGAAAATTCCCAACAGCTTCCGACTCCCAGCATGAAGCAGCAGAGTGTTCTGGCACAGGAGACTGCACCACCCTCTCTTGAAAAACAGCCCCCAAGTGAGTTCAGCTTCCTGGATTTGTTCACGGAATATCACTCTCCTGTTTGTGATACTTCCCTTCAGTTATTTCTAAAGTGTTTTTGAGGCCTGCCAAGGCTGTTTAGGATATGCTGCTATTCCAATACAGCAGATGGCACTGGTGTTAAGTAAGCATTATGGAAATTTACTGTATTCCTAGAAAAACCAACCAAGTGAACAGCAACTAGTAGGTGGCTAAAATATTTCAGGAGCAATGGGGAAAGTAATTCAGAGACATAGTGTGACATGGCATCCCTTTAAGGCACAAACTCGGTCGTTCAAACAGCTCCCTCATCTTTGGTACCTTTTTGATCTGAATCTTAGAACATTTTCTGAAATAGAAATAGCCTCAACATTTTAGGACCACAAAATTTGTCAACATCACCAAAAGGTACTTTCTGTTCACATAAGTTATCTTGAATTGCAGATTGTTGTGAGACTTTTTTCTCTGCTCGTGCTGAGCATTTATCTCCAGCCTTGTTATTTTGGGGATAAACAAGCTGCAGCCATGAATGGAAGATACATAAATTATAGATGCTCACAGCAACATCCTGTAAAGGGTTATGCTAAACCCTGTGGCTCTCCTAGAGCCTCTCAGATGTCCTCTATTAAAATACTCCTCTCCTCAGCCCAAGCCTGAATTATCATAAATCTTGTGGAGCTGTAGAACATTTTGTGTCCCCATCCCAATACACAACATGGCATCACACACCTCCAGTGTTTCTGCTGTTCGCTGAAGTTTTATATCCAAACACCTCATAGTACTTGTAACCTTCACTTTGAAAGGAACTTCAAATTGTTTATCATTAGAATCTGAATGTTTTAAACACACGCATCCAAAGGCTTTAAAAAACACCTCATGCAGCAAACACACAATGGAATCCCACATCATTTTATCTTTCTTTTCACTTGGATTTCTATTCTAGTACTGAGAAGCCCCCACAGTGGATTACAGCTGTAGTCATCACATGAATTAGGCTAAAACGACTTTTAGCAGGGATTTGAGTAACTCAACTACATAAAAGCCAAACATCCAGGGCTAGAAGACCCAAGGTATCTCCACTGCAGACCTCGCATTTTTGCAACAAAAAAGATTATAATAATGGCTGACAGGTCAACAGATCGAATGCAGCAAAGCCACAGTATTACTGAACATGCATGTTCCAATTCCAGTCGTCCATCTGGAGTCTGAGAAAACCTATTCTCCTCCTTAAATTAATTAAAAGCTAATTATAGCAGTCTGGGGAAGAAATCCTTTCCAGTCTCCTTACATGAAACAGCAGTGGCTGATAAAGACTGCAGCAAGGAGCCTCAGCTCTGCAGCAGGGCTGATGCAAAGAGAACAGGCAGGAGGAAAGAAACAGTCTAAATGCCAGAGTTTATTTGCCTGTATTCCAAAGAAGGAAAACAAACTCAACCCCCAACCTTTTCCAACTCACATGTATGATGTTGATTTTATCTTTGTAAATAGTATAGAAATTTTATATCCAGATTATAAAGGCAGGCAGTTCCAGCACAGATCTGTGCCTATTTGGAATTTAAGCCCGGCTTTTAATACGCTGTTACTAAAAGAGATTGTATTTCTAGCAAGCCCAGCCTGTTGTTTTGTAAGATTACTTAAAACATCCATAACTGGGAGGGTTAACAAACGTAGACAACTTGTCAACAACAAGTAACTCCAGAAAGTTCAATCTTTCTTCCCCTATAGATCTACAGAAGATAAACAACTGTGCACAACCTTTTATTTAATTCCCATCTGAGCGCAGATTTACAGAGGAAGTGGGCTCGTTCCTGACTCAATTCCTGAGGAAGTTTAATAAATTGAAATGTTAATCTGTTCTTTCTCAACTCCGTTGAAGGCATCACAGAAGTGTGTGACAGAGACAGATAAAAAATAGCAGGTTATTATGGTCTCTCCTCCTCAGTCGGTGCTCACGCAGCGCCGGCCCTGCGTCTGAGCGGTGCCATACGGCGTTTCCTGGCACATCCATCCCCGGCAAGACACACACGAGACACAAATCAAACCTCCAGCGCCAAGACTTGTCACTCTGCCATGATGCTCATTATTTCATTAGGAAGGAGTGCTCCCAGGCACTGCTGCTCCACAACGTGGTGCCACGCTGGCACTGCCAATAGGTGCTCATCGACCTGCACCGAGTCACCCAAGGGTTTTTAAAAACACCCACCAGCCTTCACTGGCACAGTTTCTCAAAACCAATCATGAGAGTTATTTTACACAATAGTCTGAAAGCAGCAGTTGATAAATAAGGGTCAAGGAGTGCTGGTATCCAGCTTTCAATTCCCACCTCTTCCACCGTGCAAGGTAACTTCCCTTCTCTGTTATTACATTATACAATTTATATATATTTATACATTAAATTATTTCATATTCAAAACTGATAATCAGTTGAATCCCTTTGTATTCAGTTTTGAACACAGAGCAGTCAAACTACATGGTCAAGTTATGTATGATGACATTAAAAGGTACGACTGTCTGTGCCAGCCCAGAAAGGGCAGGGTGCAGGAGGGGTTCTTACACACTCCCTAGAAAGAGAGAGGCACCATCCTTAAGTATTCCATATCCCAAAAACTGGACACCAAAACAGCCAGATTGCCTTAAAAATGAGGTTACCCACAGTGTCTCAAAATTTCAAGTTAATAATAGAACGGCAGCTTGAGCTCTGCAACTACTTTTGTTCTGGCAGCACTGTATATATCACAAACAGTTAAAGTATTTTCTTTAAGCAAAAAAACCTCAGGAAAATTGAAAAAATGCTTATAAATTGCCTGCCAACTGGTTTGGGTTGTTTTTCTCTTCTAAATGCCTACTGAAGGTCATTTGTTTAGTGCTTTTAAAAACACATATTTTCATTTTAAATTGAGCATTTTCAAACACAAAATGAAGTGAAATGTCAACTGTTTGACATTCTGCAGCATAACCCAGGTGCAGCTTTTGCACTGGGGACAGCTCTGAGTGACAAGAGCTTTACCTAGACGAGCTGCTATTTCTGAGCACCACTTAAAATAAATAATATAAAATGGAACAAAAAGAGACAGCAAAACACAGAGCAGTGTGTTCAATAACACCATGTCATATTGATAGATAAGACTGACAAGTCCAAATACAACTCTGAGTTTCACCAACAAAGATGTTCTTCAATGCAAACAGAAATAGCAAAGGGGAAGAGACAAATGAAGCAGCTGAGAGAGGCAGCTAAAAGGAATGTGGTAGGAAGATCTTCAGGCTCAAACCCCCACGGTTTGCTGGGATCACATTAAAACCTTCAGCTGGATCAATAGCTTTTGGGTTTTATTACAGGCAGTCAAGCCTTATAATCTGTGCCACAGCAGTGTGGAGTACCTGCCTGCAAGCCCAAAATCCTCTTCAAGCTTCTGTCACAGGGAAGACAAAGAATTCCAAAACATTCCATTTCTAGATGAGGACAGGTGACAGGTTCTGTCTCAGAGTTATTGAGGCAATATTTCTAAGGGCACTGGTAATTTAAGTAATTTGGGGGGTTCAATCACATCCCCCACAGCCTGGAGACAACTTTAAAAAAAAAAAAGGTCCTAAGAAGACAATAGAGTGAAATAACTCAGCCACAGAGGCCATGGCAAGTCCCAAATTCGTGTGAATTTACATAAAACTGCTCTGAAGTGATACTTCATGTGAGAATGGTGAGAAGACCTTGACTACAACGGCACTCACTTTGATGGGATTTAAAAAAATTCTCCATAAAGCTTAATTCCCATGGCAAATTTAGCTCCTTTTTCACAGGTTATGCCTCTGCCCAGGAGGTCCTTCCCCAGCTTGTGCCAGTGTCTCACTGTGCACACAAGGGAAGGGTTTGTGCCTGCCTGGGTAGCTGTGAAACTACATCACTTCCAACAGGTATTTTTCCTCTCTGGATTGAGAGTTGAAAAGTAACTTTAATGAGCCATTTCACTCTCCCAGCCACAGTCAAAACCTGACAAAACCTAACCCCATACAAAACCTCAAATGGTTGGGGTTGGAAGGGACCTCTGGAGATCACCTAGTCCAAGGCATAAATTGTTCATCCATAATTCAAATATTTTCATGGGGACCAGAGAAGCTCCCTTGGAATGATTAGTTGCAGCAATGATTTTAACTGGTTTCCTCCCCTCCCCTTTTTCTTTCATAAAAAGAGTTGTGTAGGATGTAAACATTTTGTAACGACAGGTCAGGGATGTGGGGAAAGCACAGTCAGGAAGGAAGTTGAGGTTATTTAAAGTTTGTCTGTATCTATGACAAATTAAGGAGAAGGCTGGAAGCTTGTTTTTAGAACTTCAGACAGTTCACTTCAAAGGCTTCTGGATTTTTTGAGGATTTTTTCTGCAGAAGAATATGTTCCACCATGAGCAGCTGCCACTGCTTTTAGTCCTTCCAGTTGCCGGAATTATGGGCGCGCTGGTTGTTCAGAGATAAAATAAAGCACAACTTAATGCAGAAAAAATTACTTTTTGATTTCCCCATAACTCCTTCCAGAGGCTGACTGCACACACAGCTTCACTCCTCTGTCAGGGAATGGTTTCTTGTTCTGCCTCTGGCCATACACCTTCAGGTTTGACTTCCCTTCTGTGATGAGGGCTAACTAGATTTTCACTTGAATATGATTTTAATCTACATTCCTCCCACAAATTCTCAGAAGTGCCTGTTACTTGAGACTGGTTGGCTCCTGAGTCTTTGGAGCACTTTTCTGACAATCTTCAGTGGTGCCTCAGGACGTTGTCTCCACACTGCCCCACTGTTTCTCTGGATGTCTGGGTGTATCTTCTCACTTGAAATCACTTTTCTTGCCATTTCTGGGGTTTTTTAGCTGTAGTAAAAGAGGCTCCCTTGGCTGTGTGTGATTACTCTCCACAAATACAAGTCTCTCTTTCCTTAGCAGGCTCTAATGTTGCACTCTCACTTTCTCCTTGGCTTCTTTACCTTCTTTCCCCCAGTAATTCCTTCAGACATGCCAAGATAAACACTGCCAATATTAACCTTCCTCATTTTGATAACTGAGCACCAATATGCAGAAGAAGAGATGCTCTCAAGGAAACAAATATTGAGTTATGAGTGGTGGACAATATTTATTTAACACTGGATCCTATCAAGGCATGTGCACAAGCCTGAAAGTTCTCAAGGAAAATACTTCACAATAAAAATTAACAGAAGGAACTACAGTCAACAGTGTGTCAAACTCAGGAAGGCCTCAGCATTTAAACTTACCAAATATTCTGTTTATTTATTTGTTTTTATGTTTGTGACCCATTTAAATCAGAGAGGAAATCAATGACAGGTTCAAAACCAGGTGTAATCCCATGGATGCCCTGAATTCTCAGTGACCAAAGGAAGTACTGATATTTTACAAAAAAACCCATTCCTAGCTGTCAATCTATTCCAGTTTTTCTTAAATGAAGTGCAGATATATCTGTGGTACAGACAAATACCTTTTTGTCAGGAGTGGTGAGTTCCTACGTGGAACAGTAGGGGAAAAAACAAAAGGAAGGAGCTTCATTCAGCTGTTTGGCACTTCTCACTGTTTTTTTTTAATACCAGACCACCAAAGCAACCTGCACCACCCTTCCTGTCCATGGGCACTCTGAACCAGGCCACTTGGAGAGCTTTTTCTGAGAGGTGCCTTCAAGAAATTACAATTTCTAACTCTGAAAAATCATTTACCAAATTAAATGAAGAGCAGATGTGTGCATCAGATATTCTTAATTAGATCCCTCAGCAAAGAATGAGGCAATCCACAGTTCTAATTTTAAAATCAAACCAGTGTTTCACTGAACATCTTCTCTTCAACATAACCATGGTTTCTACATAATTTAGTTACACACATTTTGAAATGGAACAGCAAATGACTCCAACAAAATGAAATAAAACAAGAAGAAACATTTGTGGAGTGGAGGAAGGGCTTTCTGATTTAATAGGTTTTTACCTCACAAAGCAGTAAGTCAATGATGTGGAAGACCATGCAGAGTGGAAACTTGGCAGTGAAAAGAGTGAGGAACCACTGGGATGCATACATGTGAGCTTCCAAATTGAGGTCTGAGAAGTGGCTGTGCAAGTCTGGTAACTGCTCCTGCAGTGAAGGGAAAAAGAAATGTTTCAGTATTACTCATTAATCAGAGTTCTTCATCTACATTGCCAGTAAGTACCACGTTGCTAAACACCAAAAAACACAACAAAGTGAAATCCTGGCTTCTTTTGAGCAGTGGAAATATGTTTCTTGATAAATTCCAGTGCCCATGGTTACAGTTTTTAGTGAGCTCTCCACAGTGGATTCTATCACTGAGATTATCCTGAGAAATTACAAAACCTTCAACAATCAAAATGCAGAGCAGTTGTCAAATCTATGTCAGAATGTGTATTTTTAAGTTATTCCTCTGCTGTGTCTTGCTACAAATGCTTCTGCCACAAAAAATGAGAGATACGGAACCAGGAGATTGCCTTGCAGAGCTCAAAAGCAACAGAGCACAGAACTCCAGCAGACAACTCCTCTAAGTAGGAGCATATATGAGCAACATAAAACAAGCACTGAAAACGTTACTGTACAGTGATGATATACTACCTTAATAAAGTATGTTTGTTAACAGAGTATTTGTTAATAAAATTTGTTTTGTTTGTTAATAAAAATCTTTGGGAACACATGTAAATATTGAGAAGAGCATATGCCAAAGTATGACATTAATTAGGATGTAATTCTGCTCCATCAAGTAGATTTGACGTCTGAAAAAAAATCCTCCCATCAACAGTGGTCTGTTGTGTTTGGTTTCAGCACATCCCACAGAGGTGTCTATGGTCCTTTGTGAGAAGTGACTTCAGCAGCTTTCACTGTGATAATGTAAGGGCAGGGCTTAATGAACTGTTAGTAATTCCTTATTAGTCAGAACAATGACGTGTAAAACTGGCGGCAGTTTAGTTATGTTGAAATAATTCCACCTGAAAAAAGAGCACTGTCTTGTAGAGAAAACCTGCCAAGTGACCCACACTTGACTGGTAGTTTGTAAGCATCGGGGTGCCCTGATTTGCCCAACCATCAACATAATTCAGGGCAAGTAGGACACTGATAGTGGCAGTCCAAAGGATACCCTTTGGCCTTAACAGCAGAGACATTCTCTCTAAGCAACATCAGGGAACAGGGAAGAGAGGGAGTAACCAAACAGAGAGAGGGGGAAAAAATACAGATACCTGCTCTGCTGGGATACAAAGATTAGCTGCAAGATTGGTATTTGAAAGACAAAAGAAACTAGGAATAAATCTGACTCATGATGTTTGAGTTGAGCTATTAAGCTTCCCTGCTTTGGTTCTACCCCACCTCCAAAAGGAGAGGGGTTTCATTGTCCAGTAGCTTTTGGAAGCAGAACATTAATCTCTTCTTCATGCCAGTATTTCCATTTATGAAAGTAGAATTGGTTACTCCGGCCCCACCTGCATTAACTTCTCCAGCTGGAAAAATTTGCAATGGAGATCTTCAAAGTTATTTCTGTAGAGGTCCCTCAAGCCATAGTCATACATTATTTTCACAAATACACAGAATGCCTGTTCCTCTGGCATCTGTTGGGAAAAATACACAAAAATAAGGTTAAAAATGGAGCTGAGGCTGAAAATGCCTTACACAGACACGGACATTTAAATACCTTATGCACAAGGAATTCAGAACCAGGGATACATTAAAATTTTCAGCAAAGCCCTCTGAATACAGAATTAAGCAACTAAAATCTCAAGGGGACATTCTCTTTGATGAGCACCTGGATTTGGCTCTTTTAAGGCCTTCTCTGAGAAAATGTGGGATCATATCATAGGTTCCTGTACATGTACATCCCTACAGCAGCAGTACTGTCAGCAGCATTCCTTCTGCCAAATAGGGATGAGAAAAACCAGTACAAAACTCTTAAGGTCAAACCAACTCTTTAAAATTAAAAAAAAAAAAAAAGGATAGAAAGAAAATAAAATAAAAAGGTAACAACTTATGACAGTGATTTCTACTGAGAAACTTGGTTAAAAGGGGAAAATTCAGGAGAACTAAGGTACAACCAACCGTTAGGGAGAATAATGCTCATCTACTTTCATCCAAACCCCAGGACATCAAACTCTGAGGTCAGATTTCCCACAATCCCACCTATTAACATCCAGACTTTTTCAGAAGCCCTAATTCCATAATCTCCAATTCATTCTGACCACAATTTCTCATCCAACAGAGTTTTGGAAGGTGGGACTAACACAAGCTGTGTGAGCTGCTCTAAACTTACATTTGTTGGCTTGAGCCCCCTGAATGCTGAATTTGTGGGAAGGCCCATGACATAAAACCTCCCCATCACCTCCTCCATCTCCTCCATGCCTCCAGGTAGCACAATAATAAGACAGGCACAAGCAGAGTCACTGCAGATCCCAAATCAAGTTTTTGACCACATTAAAAACCATTCTTTTGGAGGCACCAGATTGCAACAAAAGAAAACAATTACTGAGGATCAAGAATGACAACCCTTGACCTTCTAGTGTATTCACTCACTTGTCCTCTTGCCAACTCCTTATCAAATATCAGCTACAGATAAAAGCTTGGTATTTTCTTCGAAGGGAATTTTAGTCTCTTGATATTTACCTCCAAGGTTTCATCTTTTATGCTCAGCCCATGATTAGGGCCTGTCTCCAGGGCCACGGGCAGACACTTTCATTTTCATTTTCAGACATCAGAAAGGAAAGTAACTAGTTAGCATAAAGTACTGCCAGATCAGCTGCTGGCTCCCAGTCCAAGCCTGATCCACCTTGGACAAGTTCTTAGGAACCTCAAAGCTCTTAATCACAATTTGATCTGGATGGAATGATCCCCACTGACAGCGGATAAAAGCTGCAGACAAAGTAAAGGGAAGAAATCATTTTATCCTCACCAAAAGGCTTGAATCTGCTCTGTAAGATGATGAATGCAAATTTCAGGGGTTTTAGTAAAAACCCAATTATTTCTAATGAAAGGACAGGTGCTCATGCACAAGCACATGGACCCTGCATGCTCAGTCAGACACTCGTGCAGCGACAGCCCGTCCCTTCCCCGACACAGGGAGAGGGAACAGAGGCCAAAGAGGTCCCCAAGTCCTTGCTCTCAGTGGACAGAGGTTCTCCAATATTACCAACCCCAAGGTTCAAAATCATAAATGGAGTTTTCATTTCCTGGTTTATTTAAGCAGAACACAAACTTTGGGCATTGCCACTCTGATTTTTGAGATTTAGATATTTGCTCTTTTCTTTGAAATTTTAGAGTTTTGTTACAGAGCAATGAACCTGAAAAGCAGACAAGAAAAAAAGTCAAATACTGCGAGACTTACAGTAAAATGATTGGAGTTGGCAACACGGTCCCCCTGTGATTAGAAGTTACCTGCTCACCCTGGATGGGAAATTCACCAAAGCAGCAAAATCACAAAAATCAAGGACGGAGGTTCAGGCTACCCAACCATCCCTGAAAGATCTACACTGGAGAGAAAGGATACCCTGTCCCAGAAAAAAAAACAAAAAAAAGGGAAAGGAAGAGGTCCAGAAATCCATGCAAAGATAGGAGAGTTAGGGAGGGTCTTACAAGCAATCACAGCACACAGATTCGTCGGAGAGTTTGAGAGAAACAAGAGTTTGAGGACATCCTGGGAAGCTCCCAACTTACATGAGCTCATTGAGACTGCTTCCCTTCCCCCCTTTCTCTGAGTATTTCACTTTAATATCCTATTATGAAAGCAAATGTTATAAAGGGCATATTAAAATGAGTGTAATTTCCATTTAGTATTCCCTGTGTACCAGGAAATTTCTTCCAACTCCAGAAACAATGAAAACAGAGGTGATTCTCTGTAGTAATGAGGGCACAGAACAAGGGGAGAGGAGCTGAAGTATTAGTCAAATGTTAAGAATGTGACACCCACACATTTCCAAACAACCCTGGTATTGAACATGGCTTATTCTTCCAGTGGAACTTCAAAAGCTGTTTTGGGTAAAAAGTTAATTGCAAAATAACTGTTAGAAAAGCTAGTTTAGAATATATGTGGGATTGCAGTAATGTGACTAATTCAGGTCTATCCTTAAAGGATCTAAAGCTTCTTTGCAACACTGTCACTGTGTATCATGTTCCTTAAGTCTTCCAGGACTCATAACCCTCACTAGGAATTACAACTTAAATTGATCTGAATCCGAGTTCTCAGTGCCTCAGGAAGTGTATGTGTAACACATACACCACCAACAGCTGACTCAAACCCACAGTCCAAAATGTATTTCAACCATGATTAATAATTTACTAATTAAAACCTGACAGAAAAAGCAGACAAGAGTTAGAGCTGTGGTTGGGGTTTGGGCTGGTTTATTCTGATATACTTTATCTGAATAAATACTTGAATAAATACACTGCCTGAATCTGCAGCTTTTCCACTGAGCCATCAAAGGCAAAGCATCTTGCAACTAAAAAAATTGTGCATTTATTTATCTATCTCTAGACAAACATGCATGTGCTTGTATAGGAAGCAACAGATCAAATTTTTGCAGGTTTTTTTACAGGCTAAAATATCAAGGTTAAAATTCAGCTTTCACTCACAAGATATTATAAAATGTCCCTAGGAGAAAAAGTCTCACTAAAAATTAATGAGACTGCTTGCTCTCCTGAGCTACTTTGAGAATGTCTCCCAGAGTTAAATTCCCCATAAACACAAAGGGAGCTCACCTAGGTGACAACTAAATTAAAAGAAAGTATTAATACGTAACAAATCAGTTTCAGGTTTTGACACAGAAGCACTTGACAACTTAATGGATTTCTCCCAGATAAAGGAAATCTACATTCATAGAGACGGAAGCCATTAGTCACTATTGCCAAAAAGCAACAAGAGGAAAATGAATACAGGCAAATAAACAACAGTAAATATCTGTCAAACAGCACCACCAATTTTACAGCTGCTTTGGTTTCAGATAGCAAAGCTTTCATTTTGCAATTAACTCACATGAAGTAGGAGCACAGCTGCAAGGAAAGACTGTCCCTGGCAATAGCCAATGTCTTCGTCGTACACAGAGTAGGCCTAGGAGAAAGAAAAGGCACAAAGTATTTAAAATGCACACAGGCATTACCAAAATGTGCTCTCATCAACGAGCTATTCAGGGTATTCCAGGGTATTTCCTTCCAGTAGCTGAAGGGGCCTACGTGGAAGCTGGGGAGGGACACTCCATCAGGAACTGGAGGGACAGGACACAGGGAATGGCTTCACACTGACACAGGGCAATACTGGGAACAATTCCTCCCTGGGAGGGTGGGGAGGCCCTGGCACAGGGTGCCCAGAGAAGCTGTGGCTGCCCCAGCCCTGGAAGTGTCCAAGGCCAGGTTGGAGCAACCTGGGATAGTGGAAGGTGTCCCTGCTCATTGGAATGGGGTGAAACAACACAACCTTTAGGGTCCCTTCCACCTAAACCACTCCATGATTCTCTGTGCAATATTACTCAGGCTAAAATAATAAATGGGGTGAAACCATACCCACTCTTGCCCAGGCTTTCAGGGCTCTTCAGAAAACAGACACAGGTCACTCTCAACCCTCCAGAGATGCTGTGTTTGTAAATTTTTATTTTTCAAACAGCTTGAAAAGACTCAGATGCAATTTCCCTTCCCCAAATCAAGGATAATTCTGCTGAGGTGAGTCATGACAGAACTTTACTGATACAACAAATATGACACAAAACCCAGGGTAGTTTGAGCTGTGGGGAGAGCAGTTGGTTGTTTTAGGAAAAACAAGTTCTGACATCTTAAAAGTACAGGTCCTGAGGTCGGAATATGTCAAGAACTACTGTAGCCTGAACATTTCATCAGAAACAATTTTTCCATGCCCCCGTTACACTGAGGAGTCAACAAGACTCATTTTCCTATCCTATGACTGACATGCTTTTTTTCACTCTTTAAAAAACCACCCCAAACTAAAATAACTAACCTTTCCTTCCCCTTACTTTTCTGAGACGAGAAGACAGATCCTGTTTTTAAAGAGATGTCAGAGGATGTTAAGAATTTCAGGAAATTGAGAAAAGTCTAAGCATTAGCAGGACTGACATCGGAGGGACAGATGCTCCTGAAAGAAAAGGTGAGGCACTGAGGCCACAGCCAGGGGAAACAAAAGCAAAAGGCAGAGCCACGGGGAGGAACAAGCCACAGGAAATCAGAAGATCCACTTTTACCTTCTTTTTCTAAGTCCTGAATAAAAGCAAGATTGCAAATGCCCTGAATGGAAGCTCAGAGACCCAGGGAATAAACAGTCAGGGGTGCTGGGGAACCAATCCCACCTGGGGTTATCCTACAGTATTCCAAGGGTGGCTAAGCTGCCCCTCCAAAAGGAAGAACTGCCACTAAAAAAGAGATGTGACTCCTTTCCACCCAACAGCATGACCAAACCTGCAACTCATTTCTGCCAGAAATGCTGGAACAGAGGCCAAAACATAGATACAGTCTTTACATCACCTTCCCTTTTCATTCTGATGGGCAAAACCTAATACTGGTAAGGAATTCTGAAATGATTCCAGAAGACAGGATCTCTGTGAACACCACCTGAGCATGAATTCCTTTAAAGGTCACTGTGACCAACTCCCCCATCCATGTCCCTCCTGGAGAGCTGACCTGGCAGCTCTTTGCCCTTTGTCTCTGCTGTCCCCACTGCTCTGAAGGTGTTGGGTGGGATTAGTTAGGAGCTGACTGACACAACCCCAGCCCCACTGCTCCGTTTCAATGGACATGTTAGTACCAGACTCATCCCAGAAACCACTGAAAAATTTTAAAGAACCATTACAATGGGCTTACTAATTCAAACCAGCCCTGGCCACACAAGTCAAATACTAAAAATAATTCCAGAAGTGCAAAACACAATATGTGAATTGGGAGAAAAGGATGTTCTCTTAGAAAACATTAATTTAAAATTACTTTTCAGCTACTAGGCACTAAATTAAGAGAAATTACTTTAAACGCTTAAATTAATGTTGCATCTGACTAATTAGAACCATCCACTGATTAATCACCATCATAAGTCTTTATCTATTTGTTCCCCAAATCCATCAGTTTAGGGATGCCTAATATTTTATCTGTGTAGCATTCCTCAAAGATGTATTATTCCTGCTTTTGAAAGGCCAGCTCCGCCTAGAAACAGATGTGCAGAATTACAAATGAGAAATTTGATTTATGATTTCTTCAAATTATGTAACACTTTTAATTCACTTTCAAAAAATCCAAGCTGAAAAATTAACAGCAAATTATCAGTGCCTGAGGGTTCTCTGCTGTGAAATAATTTGCTGAAAATAGCAAATTAATAAATAAAATTAATCCAAACGAGGGGAGTTAAAATAAGTACTGAGAAACCAACACACTGGAACAAACAAACTGCTTCCCAAAGTGACAGAGATTGGAAAGTACAGGAAGTTATCAGAAATAAAAACATACTTCTTTTGAGATTGTGAAAGAAGCTGAAATAATGGCAAGAGAGGGAAAATGGGGAGGGCGCAAAAAAATCCTCACTCTGCACTTAAATTAAAAAATACGAAGGAAGACCAAAAATTTTTCTCATAACCAACTTCCCGAACACATATGAACTAGTAATAAATCCATTTCAAACACATCCAGAGCAGGAAGGCAAAGTCACTGCTTGGAAAATATATGGTCAATGTAAGAAAGTTGTATTTAAACTCCAGCAGAAAATCTCCATGAACTTTGTGTCTGTTTTATTACAGAGGAATCACAGGGGTTGTCATCCTGCTGGAACCATTTCTGTCAGGGGATGTGTTGAAGGATCTGTGTCCAGCTGAGTATCAGAAGAGATGATAAAGGGAGTAAAAGTACTAAAAATTTACTAACAGTTAGTATTCACCCAAAAATCTTGGGGGGAGGGAGGGGGAAAACAGGGCCAGGTAAACTGGCAAACCATGAATTGCCTGATTAAATCAGAAGAATAGATGAAAAAATTGAAACTTCCAAAAACGTTGACCCACAGAACTACAAATCAGCAAGTACTGGATAATCTGGCTTAAACAAAAATAGGAAATTAATTCTTGGACACAGATGTACATTGGCCATATAATAGAAAATGTCTGAGGGCCCCAGGAAAAGGTTGCCATCATTAAAAAACCTTTGAAGCAACCAACAACAGTGAAAAAAAAAAAAATGAACGCTTGACCTGTGTGCTTTTGGAAATTCATTTCCACCAGATCCTTCCAAACATCTGATCTTGACAAGCAGCTGTTATCAGATACTTGGATACAAACTTCAGTTCTGCATCAGAATTAGATCAAACTGAGAAAGATTCTGCTGTTAAGTCAAAGCACCACAATCCTGGCAACTAAAGATTTATTTTGTAATGAAGTCTCTAAAATCTACATGATTTCACTGCATCCACCCAATGCAAAGAGATTTTTGAAGCTTTATGCATATTGCATTTCCAATTACACTGTTTTATTTTTAAGTAACCTAAGGGACTTGGTATTGCTGAGATATGATGTAATGAACTGAAATAGCCTCAAAAATAAGGATGCTGCCTACAGACACCACCATAATATCATATTATTAACAAAAGATCTAAGATTTATTATTTAAGATTTATGCTTTGAAAGAACTGAGGAGCATTAACTTCTTCTTTCCACATGAAGTATGAAAACAAAGCAAAATCCCAAATCCCTTATTGCCACTGCAGTCATTGTAACTTTATAATTTAAAGAGAATGGGATTTTTCCCATGACAACCTGTGACAACCCATGATAACTTTTAACTGATTATTTTCTTAAGCTCTTGAGGAACTTCCAACCACAATTCCCCAGTTAACTGAGATTTTAAATATTCTCCATCTCATAAATGAGACTTAATGAAGGTTCTGACTTGAAGCTTGTTTTCATCATTTTAACTAAACGAAAATCTAACTCAGGGAATTAAAACATCTTTTTAATAATTATCTGTCTTCTGAAGAGAAGAACTACTGTGCAGGTATTAGGACATCATCATTAGCAAGTGAATTCTTTGGAAGCAACAGTCTCCTAAAATGAAGTCCATGACAGAGACCAACCTGCAGGTTGGGAGAATGAGAATCCAGAGATGGACAGAAATTATTCTCTAAAATAATTAATGGAGAGAAATCTCCCCAAATCAGAATCTTCTACAGACAGAAAACTGCCAAGCAAGTAGCATTCAAAAGACAAATGGAAAGGTGGCTGATTTGAATTTAGAACCTCAGATCTGGGATTTGTGTAACTGCTCTCTCTGAGTCCCAGCAGATGAAATAAGGAGGAGTAAGGAGTACATCTCCAATTCCAGAATGAAACGTTTTTCATCCTTTACCTTCCTCATAAGCATGAAAAGGACTGGTTATACTTGCTGAAGGTTCACTAACTAGCAAATATCAGTCTTTACCACACTGGCTCAGTGACACTGGATACTAAACATCACAATTACAGCAGAAACTAAAGAGAGTTCATGAAAAATATTCCTGTAGTGTCTGTCTCACACAAAGCTCTTACACTTCCAGAGCTCTCAGTTCTCCCCTG
Source organism: Calyptomena viridis (assembly GCA_013390005.1). Taxonomy (NCBI): domain Eukaryota; kingdom Metazoa; phylum Chordata; class Aves; order Passeriformes; family Eurylaimidae; genus Calyptomena; species Calyptomena viridis. Next base: position 1,349,766 of record WEIV01024485.1, read on the forward strand.
ATGCTCCACATGGACAGAAGTGACCTAGGGAAGCTCCTCAATGTTTGATACAGACACAGCTCTGTGCCCAAGTCTGGTTCAGCAGAGTTAAAAGACTTAGGTGGTGTGTGAAAATCAGACTGTCTCAGGAAAACAGCCATACTTTGATGCAGACAAGGTGAACAGCTTTAGTGATAAAAAGATTTAAAACTCCATCCCTAAAATTTATTAGCAGGGCTAACAGTCTGAAAGTAATAATACTGCTCTGACTGCAGCACTGAGGAGGTATCACATTTTACACAGAATTTCTGTGCTAACTGAAAGCTGTATTTTTAGACATTAGTTACTCATTTATTGAGTATCAGGGAGAGGCACGTGGCTGTTACACAATGTGCCTCCCCCAGAGCTGGGAGGGCTGAGGGAAGGAAGAAATCATCCCATCTATTCAGGCAGACCCTGAACAGGCTCCTTCCAGCATCCAGGATTCCAGTGCTGACCTTTCCACTAGTACAGGCTCAGCAGAAACCCCGAGTGCAGGAACAGTGCTGCTGCCTCCTTGCTGAGCACAGATGCACGAAGGAACCTTATTAATATGTAAATGGAATAAAGACAAGATAACATTAAAAATCCTTTGCATGAAACGAGACAACAATATTTACTAGAATTGCTCTTCAACCCAGGAGCAAAGAAAATAAACAACTAAAAAGAGATGAAAAATAATTGTGTGTATGCTCCTGTGTTTATCCTAAAATTGGCAAATAGACTCTTCTCTGACAAATAACACCAAAGTGAGCAAACCCTGAATCATCCCATTTGTAAATCTGAGGAAATAATAAGGACTGAAAAATGGGGAAGAATCAAGTCCACGGTGAGAAGAGGTCACCATCAGAAAAGAGATGCTGCAATGAAATGGGAATGAAAATGTAAAGAAAGGATGAAAATGAGACTTTCAGCTCACAGGCCAGCACTGAGCAGCAGCTCTGCCAAAGAGTAATCCATCATTCCCAGCTTAGCGTGGTATAGAAGCTCCTGGTCAAAGAAGAGCAACTCAAAGACATTTTCACATTTCAATATACAGCAAAGAAAGCCAAAAACCCCCCATACCCGAGTCCAACCAGTGTTAGCTTTGCTAGGAAGCAGTTTATTATTCCCTCAGCTAATGTGGTACCAACAAACACTGGAGTGACAACTAAAACGGAGTGTTTGGTCTCACAGCAAAGCAGCCACACACTGATCCTGCATGGAAAACCCTCAGGCAGGTGAGACTGGGATTAGGAAGAAACTATGAATGTGATCCACCAAGGAGATAAGTATATAACCAAATATGTCACCATACAAATGATGCATATCCTTCCACAACACCTCGGTTCACTGCAAAACACCAACACCAACTTGGAATCTCTGAGAAGCAATTCAACCTCCTGCTGAAAAACAGGGAAGCATTGGGTCTGCTCTCCCAGTTTGCCCAGTGAGAACTCCCAATGGATTTGCCTGCACCATGCTCCCTTTTTCCCACTGAAATCACACTGGTAGTTTGTCGAATGGGAGCTACTTAAATCAGAAAATTCGGGAAAACACATGTGCTGTTCAGCTCTGCACTGCAGACAGTGCAAACAGCCGAGGGGATTCATTCTGCCAAGAGCTCCAATTCCCCCGGAGCGTGGAGCTGTAAGCACATGGGCAGTGTGGAAGCAGGCCCAGAGCACTGCTCAGTTATGCATTCTAACACCTAGAGTGAGCCTTTAAACAGAGCTGGAATTTGCAGAGTATTTAAACAGAAAGCAGGCAGGAATCAGCCATCTTCTCAAAGACTCCCCAAAATTCACTCTGCAAATCTACCTTGTGCAGTGACCCCAAGTGAAATCTCCAATCTAGAATCTGGAACTCTTTTCATTCCTTATCACCAATGTCAGCCTTAAAGTTTATTTTTAGGTACTTTGTCACATAAATGTTCTTCAACAGAAAAAGTTTCCATCTTTCCTGATTTCCGACTGTTCTGAAGATGAGATTAAGAGACAAAATGAAAACTGACAGACCTGTTAAAATGAGGCAGTGAGCTTTTAATGGTTTTCCTTTTTATCTGACAGCTCAGATCATCTCTCATTTCAGTGGGGAATGAAGAAAATGCTCTTCAGCTTTTTACCCTCCCACTTGAGGACAGACCTTTCCAGCCTTATTCAATAATCCCATTCTTCAAACCTCCTGCTTTCGTATTAGAAGAAGGGCATGAATACCCAGCACCTCTGGTAAAAGTTACTCTACTAATATAAAGCTGCCACAGTATTACTTTCAACACAGATTATTACTTTTTTTCCCAATGGAATGACAAGTTTAAAAGTAAATTAATTAGCTTTAAACAAGGCGGTCAGGAAGTCTACCAGGACTTTTACAAAGTCTTCAACAAGATCCCTTCCCAAAGGCTTTTAAGGAACTAAGCTGCTACAGAAGGTCTTCTTACACATTCAGATAATTGATTAAAGGATAGAAAGCAAAAGGTTGGAATAAACAGTCAGTTCTCACCTGAAGAATGAAGGTGAGGTCACTCACAGAACTCTGCAGAAAGATGTGCTAGGGCTGATGCTGCTGCAAATACTACCAAACCTTAAAGAACACGTGAAAACAGCACAGTACCAAAGAGTGCTGATGAGACAGAGCTGTTTGGAGCAGGGAATTAAAATCTGACCGCAAAGCTGCTTGTGCAGAACATCTTCTATCAAGAGGCAGTGGCCAAGTGGCAGAGGTCATTCAAGTGCAGGTACATACACAATGCTTCACAGAAAAAGCAGCCCTCAACTTGATGGACACAGTGATCCAGATCACAGAATCCCAGAATGGTTTGGGTTGGAAGGGACCTTGAAAACCATCCCATTCCAACTCCCCTGCCATGGGCAGGGACACTTTCCACCATCCCAGGTTCCTCCAAGCCCTTTCCAACCCAGCCTTGGACGCTTCCAGGGATGGGGCAGCCACAGCTTCTCTGGGCAACCTGTGCCAGGGCCTCACCATCCTCACAGCCAAGAATTTCTTCCCAATATCCCAACTAATCCTGACCTCTGGCAGTGGTAAGCCTTGTCCTGTCATTCCAGTCCTTTGCCCAAAGTCCCTCTCCAGCTCTACTGGAATCCTTTCAGGTACCAGAAAGGGCTGCAAGGTCTCCTCAGAGCCTTCTCTTCTCCAGGCCTTTTTAAAAATGCGGGTTATGTTTCCCCAAGTTCAGTCAGTGGGACAACAGCCATGACCTCCCAGCTGTGATGGACACTGGCTTGGCAACTCCATCTGCCAGGTCCCTCAGGCAGATCTCCTCAGGCCCCATGGCCTTGTGCACCCTCAGGCTCCTGAGATGGTGTCAAACCCGACCCTCTCCTACATGGGGTGGGTTTTCACTCTCCCAGTCCCTGCCTCTGCCCTGTGTGACCTCAGTGGTGTGGCTGGAGCACCTGCCAGGGAACACTGAGGCAAAACAGTCACAGAATACCTCAGTCTGCTCCATGTTCTGGGTAACCAGGTCTCCCCTTTCCCTCTGGACAGGGCCCACATTTTCCCTAGCCTTGGTTTCATCACCAACATACCCTACAGAAGCTTTTCTTGTCACCCTTGGCATCCCTGGCCAGATTTCATTCTATCAGGACTTTAGCTTCCCTAACCTGATCCCTGGATGCTTAGACAATTTCTCTATATTCCTCCCAGGCTACCTGTCCTTGCTTTCGCCCTCTGTAGGTTTCCTTTTGTGTCTGAATTTGTCCAGAAGTGTCTCGTTCCTCTCTACAGGCCCTCCTGGCATTTTTGCCTGACTTTCTCTTTGTTGTGATGCACCACTCCTGAGCTGCAAAATCCTTCCAGAAAAGAGGACCAGCAGCTACAGTAACTTTCTCTGCAGGAGCAGTAGGGGCCCTGAGAGCAGGGATGGCTCCCAGCTCTGGAAGACAAGCAGAATTCTCCATTTTTACTACAGAAACCCCAGGAAGGTCTGAGATATGTGAAGTTGCTTGCTAGGCTTCCTCTGAGTTGCTTTTGCCTCAAACAGATTAATTCCCATTTAATCAGTACTGCTGTTCAGGAATCTGCTGGCCAGTTTTAAACTCTTTGATGTGTATTTTGTTTATGTTCTAACTTGTCCAGCATTTATATGTTCTTTGCACACCAGAATTTCAGTAGAATCACCTTCACCCATGAAACCTGTACTCCTGTTCTTCTGTGCTAGCTTGTCAAGTTCTATTTTCAGTAAACTCATAGGCCTCCATTATAACATCGTTCTCACATTTAATTCTCAAAAAGATTAATATTATTCCATCATTTTGCACTTAACTGATATCAAAGTGACAAGCCCACAATTACCTGTATTGTCCTGATTATTCTTTTCATAGATTGGCACAGGAGCTGTTTTCCTGTAGCCCTCCAGAGCCCTCCAAGATTAGTGAGAAATCAATATCATTGGTTCAAAGTTCTCTCTGTTCCTTTACTTTGTACCTTTTTTTTTAATGTGAATTACTCACAATAATGATCTCCAATACCTGAGCAGCTATATTTAACAGTCATTCAAATTATTGTTTGAATAGGAGTTTGTATCTCCACAGAATTTATGTGGAGAACAGGAATATGTATCATTACATCCCAAAGGCAGGACATTCTTTTTTGCTTGTTATGACAACTCCATCATTTCTGTTAATCAGCAGGAGGTGCAAACAGTAACAAGGAAGATGAAGGGATGTGGAAATGGCTTTTTCTAAGGCAATCATTTATTTCACATGAATAGAATGAATTCTACACTATATAATATTCTACAGAATATTCTATGTGAATTTCCTGAATTTTAGAAATAAATGTGGAACAAAAACTGACTGCCAAAACCACAACTTCCAGCCAGAGAACTACCTACCAAGCTGCAATATTCTACCTTCTGCATCTCTCCTGAGCAATAGAACTCTGTCTGTACAAGCTGGACAGATTCTCCATTATTAGAGGTTTTGGGTTTGGTTTTTTAATTGATCAGAGGGGACCTGGCAGCACTGAGTGAAAAGCTCTGCTCACATCCTGCTTGTGGAATGATTAGTGAACTTCTCTAGGTAATTATCTACAGACGTTCTTGCTCTGAGGGTTTCTCTTCCTCTGCAAACCTCTCAACCTCAGAGCAAAACCAGGTTCTCCCTCACCACCCTCTCACTGAAGAGGATCCCTGACCTCAAAGTGCCCCTCAGCAAAGCCAGCCTGAGCCTTGCTCCTCTCCCCTGCATCTCAGGAGACACCAAAGGCCAGGTTGTACAAAGTCCTGCAGAAACACCACACTCCACATGCAATATAAACAGAGCTTGCAAATATTAGTTGGATCAGAACAGGGTTAGCAGGGCAAAATATGGTCACAGCAAAATATGGAACATGCTTTAAAATTCAGAGTACTGACTGTACCTTACAGATTTTGTACAGAGATTCCTGACCATCTCCTTCTGTATCTTTGAAATAGTCATGTGCTGGGTATGTTCGATGGATATCTCGTTTGATGACACTCTCCTGAGCAGAATCCTGTAAAAAAAGAGAGGAAAATCCCGATGTATTAACCAGGTAATAGTGTAATTAAACATAACATAATAGAAAATTCACTGTGTAATCAACATGGACCCACCAGGTAACTGCTTTACTGACTCATCCTCCAGAAATACTCTGAAAAGAAACTGAAAATCCTTTACAGTCTCACATGCAGTTTAACGAGAGCAACGTGGCATGTTTTCTGTCCTTCAGGATTAAGGTTCATCCTTAAAACTTGAAGGAAATTACTAGTTATTTAACTGGTGGTGCACTTTCACCACGGACATTATGCTTACTGTATTGCCCTGGCTGTAAAAAAAAAGACAGAATTAGACTGTCCCTCTCTTGCAAGCTCAGAGACACTAATTTGAAATGTGTATCTATCTGCCATAAAAAGTGTGAAACTAAAACTTCATGAAGAATTTCTATAGAAAGATGGGAATCACTGCAAACAGACCTGAGAAACCACTGCGTGCATGAGGAAGTGGTATCAGAATGTCAGAGCTGGAACTACAACAGTTAATTATCTTCAGGTTCCAGTTCCCCTCAGTGTGAGATACACCTTTAGGTTGGTAAATATCAGATGGAGTTGTCTCCATTACCTTTGTATTCCTTAGGGAAAAACCAACAAAATCCTCACCTGCGACTTGGAAAATAAATCCTTTATATGTATTTCTACCTTGAAAACAAAATATCTCTGTTATAGAAGAGCTGCTAAACCCTCAGATTGTATCTCGTAATCCAGGGCTTTCCATAAAAAAAGCTCTTTTTATACCTTCTGGAGTCAGTAACCAGGCAATCTCCTGAATTTAGTGGTTTCCTAATCCCATAAAGCCTCTATAGAGAGCCTGTGCCACACACAAATGCAGCTGCCTGGGAGGGTTTAGCCACAACAATTCCCAGCTACAATTCCCTTTGGGGCCCATTCACAGCCAGCACACACAAAGGCATCACCCTGGGCCATACCAGGCTCCCCCAGAGCTGATAATCCAGTGCTGTATTCCTCCCTTCCCGTTAATGGCAGGCAAGCAATAGCTATGGATGCAAGGAACATAAATGTCACTTGGTGTTTTCTAACCTCCTTTAGTATTTTACCCTGAGTAATAAATACTACACAGAGAGTCCCAGAAGGGTCAGGGTTGGAAGGGACCTCAAAGCTCATCTCGTCCCACCCCCTGCCATGGGCAGGGACACCTCCCACTATCCCAGGTTGCTCCAACCTGCCCCTGGACACTTCCAGGGATGGGGCAGCCACAGCTTCTCTGGGCAACCCGTGCTCGTGCCTCTCCCCAGAGCCTTCTCCACCAGCTCTCCCAGCCTTCTCTCACAGGAGAGGTGTTCAGCTCTCTAAAATCCCAGGCATATTGTAAGTGCTATGAAAAGGAAAGCTGAAAAGATGATGTTTTTATTAAGGCAGCTGGTACTGCTGGAGAAAATAAAACATTCCTGTGCTTTCACCGTGTTATCATGAGGGTTCTCAGGACATCACTGTGCAACTATTTGCAGCCAACACTAACCACACAGCCTAAATCACAAGCAACAAAACAGAGACTAATAATGAAGATTTAATAAGAAGGAGTTCTGAAATCAGACTTCTTAAATGAGTATTTTCATTTACATGGCTTCTAAACCCCAGAGTGGCTGGAAAACCACAGTCCAGCTCCCAGGTCCATCTGACCAGTTAGTTACACTGAGAGGAAATGCCTTGCACTGTATTTGAGATCTACCAGCACAGTTACAGAATCTGTTATGTGAATTCTTCAGCACAAATTTGAAAAGCTCCAGTGAGAGTTACAGGAAGGACACCACGTCCAGCACACACATCACTTTCCTGTCAAGCTGGGACATTGTGTTTGACTTCCCTGTCCTTCTCTTTCCTTGATGGGAGAGGCCAATGTGTAGCTGAGCACACACAAATTGACAAGAAGATGTCCAAGGTAGGGCCAAAAGTATTTGTGTCAAGGCCCAAATGCACATTCACTTTTACTAAGTTAAAAGGAGCCTGAAGCAGTCTGCATTCAGCATTACTAACAAAAGATGCTTCTAAAAAATGAGAGGAAAATAATTAAATGGACTCCCCCCAAAATGTACTATGAAAGACTGGAGAATTAAGTCCTTCCCAAAAGACAATATCCCTTCAAAATATGATAAACCCATAACTGGAGACAAAAATGAAATGAGTCTAGAGCAAAAATCAGTGTAGAACTACTTCTTAAAATGTATTAAAAATACTTTGGTTTCTACCTTTTTCCAAGCAGAGTTTGCTGATAGCACTATTCTCAGGAGTACCACAGTTTACAGTTACCTTCATTTAGGTTTTCAGAGAATTTTTATTCTTCTGGAAGTCATGATTAATTTTTTTGTGGGAAAAAAAAGCTAAGGTGAGATGGCTATCAAAGCATTCAGAGTTCTAATGATCTTTCTAATAATCATTTCAGTGCTGCCAACTCAGAGAAATAATGTTCTACTGAGGAAAAGAATTATCTTCACATGTCAAGGCTTTGACAGCTGCCATCCTGCTGAAGAAGTTCTCTGCTCCAAGTCATCTCACTTCTAACACAGCTCAACTTCTGCTCTGGAATACTGACTCCCTGGCAGTGCTGCCATGTCCAGCCAGGGAGATGCTGCTGAGTGTGGGCATTTGATGCCAGGAGCCAGACAGACACAGAAATAACAGAGAGGACAGGAGAGTGTTCATATTAAATCAATGTTACAATACAATTAAGGGCACGTAGACACTCAACATTAAGAAATACAGGGCAATCTTTATGCATGTACAACAGGAATTGTTTTAAATTAAGAACAGCTCACACATATTCCAGCTCATTTGTTGTCACAAGTGGACCACTCTGGTGATCAATTACAGTCAGGGAGCAGAAGAGGCTCCAGGAGGTAGAGCATTCCTTCCTTTGTTCCAAGATAAGTATTGTATTAGCCAGAAGAATTTATTAAGAAAGCAAAATCTCTCGGGGCATAACATGTCAATGCTGTGTTGAGACTCAGATCCTTTGTCCACTTCTGCCCGAAATCACCTTTGTGAAACCAGACACATCCTTTATCCAAAAACATTCCCAGAGTGGTCACCTGAATTTTCCTTACTGTACAGCTCCTGCATTACAGCTGCTGACTCAATATGGAGAGATGCAGAATTAAAGGAATTCAAGAGTTTAATGTGAAGATTAAGGAAAAAATAAACCGGGTCACAAACCTGGCATTCAAACTGAGCAGCACTTCTGACCTCCATCTCCTTGTGCTCCATTTCCCTGGTTAATAATAATTCCCCATCTCAGTAGGGTGTTAGGAAAATCAATTAACATCTGAAGCCCTGAAATAGTGTAGTGATGAGTCCTGCACAAATGCCACAGAGGAAAATAATAACTCCAGCCTCAAATCCTGATCTGAATGGTGTCTAGTAAGGCACAGGGTTGCACAAGCAAAAACAGTACAGGGGCAGAAAAGAAATATCAAAGCAGCTCATCAGATAAGGATCCTGGGAAGAAGGCAACCCAAACCCACGGACCTATGTGGGATGAAGAATATATCATTATGTATATGAGTAGGCAATTTCCATATTGCACTTAACTTCCAAAGGCTGATCTCTAATCTTAAACTCCTTCAAGTTTGGTTTTATCATGTATGTTGACATGCAAAAATATGCTTTGCATTTTCTAGTGGAACGTGTCCCCTGCCTGTGGCAGGGGGTTGGAAAGAGGTGAACTTTGAGGTCCCTCCCTACCCAAACCATTCTGGGATTTTCTGGGCTGAAGATTCAGTGCAAGTTCACCTGAGTGGCCCAATTAAAAAGTCTGCATGTCTGGTGAGGCTCAACCAGCTGATTTTGCATCACCTGAACTTTATCTCTTCACTAGCTAAAAATAGCCAGAATCCAGAGTACCAAGGAAAGTAAGAAATGGGGGGGAAAAAAATTCAGAATGGGCTGTCAGCAACTAAAATTACCATGTCCTGGTAATTTTAAGTGTCATGCTCCTTCAGGATTACCTACTGAAACTTTGCTATGCGTTGCATGGAAAGCAAAAACCCCAGGCTGCTGCAGGCATTCATCCCTCCTGCTTAGCCAAGATGTGAAAACACATCTCCTGCTGACACCAGGAGTTGGAGGAACCCTTAATAAATCCATCTCTTAACCCTGAAAAGCTGCAAATTTAAACATTGACTTGCCAGGTGCACATTACTGACATTATGACATAGTTTCAGTACCCAAGTGTTTGCTGAAGGAACAGACTATTTTGCATCCTGCTTATTTTGTTCCTTAAGGTTCTCCATGGTTCTGTGCACACATGGCAATACAAATGATAACTTTAAACCCTCTAAAACATAATCACAAACAGGCAGAGAATACCAAACACACAGAAGAGATGAGGTCAGTAAGCCTGGGTTTGAAATGATCTCCCCAACTGGCTTGTAGCTGTGCCCTTGTCATTACTCATGTCCTACCAAATGCCTGCTTTCAGTGACACCTGACAACACATTGTGCCAGCAGGTGGATATACATCATCAATCCCTTCCCTCTCCTTATTTTCCATACACATTATAGCCCTCCAAGTAGAATGTGTGATCCAAGAAAATCTTACGTTCCCTACTAATCAGTATTTGGCAAAAAACATCAACAGCTCTTCCTTTTAAAAACATTGAATAAAAGATGTTTGGCTTCTGCTCAGTTTTTCTGTAGCGTTTTTGTAATACATACCTTGTAGTTCAGCTCTTGCCTATAAATAGATTTTCTTTCAATCATCATCAGCTTTTATTCAGCTGAGAGCATCTAACACTCAGAGAGTACTAATTAACAGAGAAACAGAGAAAAAAGCAGGGGATTATTCTGTAGAGACTTTTCTTAACAGTTACATATCAATATATTGAAAGTGAATGTGATATTTAGGCTAATTCAGTAAATACCCTGGTCAGCTGAAATTTGCAAATGCTGGCTCACTATCAGCTGCATTTATTGCTGCTTGAGCAAAACCACTTTCCCCAGGCAGAAGGAACAGCAGTTCTGGACACAGAGCCAGATCAATAGTTCATATCTGAGCAACCCCTTGGGCTTGTGGCAGGTCACACCTGGAGCTAAATTTAGTGTCAAGGTCTCTCTTCTCTCATCAGTCTGGATTACTAATACAGCTCTGCCCAAATGAAGTAAACATTTTCTTTTATCAAATTATCTCCCATTCTTCCCAAGCTGTGTTTGACGAGGTAGTGGGCAAATTTTGAGAATTCCCAAGACAGGATCCTCAGAAACAATTTACAACGTGCTCGTTTTAAGACTAGGGGTGCAAAATTACCAATCACTTCTAAACAGCCAATTCTGTAATTGTTAAAAAGCTCATGGGATGGGACTGTGCTGCTTTTCAATGCAGTACCACTGGGACTGCACTGGCCAAGAGCTTGTTAGGAACTGGTCTATTATTTATATCATCACCCACACGAGTGCCAAGGAAATGGGGAATGATGCTCATTTTGGAAGGTTGTCAGTGTATTTCACAGAACCACAGAATCTTTAAGGCAGACTATCAAGTCTGACCAACAACCCAGCACTGCTGTGCTCACCACTAAACCGTGTCCCCAGGTGCCACATCCACATGTTTTGGACACTTCCAGGGACTGCCCTGGGCAGCCCATTTCAATGCCTGATCACCTTTTCAGTGAAAGATTTTTTCCCTCATATCTAATCTAAACCTGCCCTGGTGGAACTTGAGGCCATTTCCTCTCATCCTGGAGTTTCTTTCAACACTGAAATCAACCTTAAAGCTACTTGGGAGCAGGAGCAGCCCTGCTGAGGACACACTGACCACCTGCCCTGCATGAGGTTTTAACCCTCTCAGAAATTGGTGCTGAGAGTCTTCAGCTACAAAATGCTGGACAAGGTAGACCTGGATGACAGAGAATGACAACTCCAAGGTTCTTAAAGACTGCACAGAAGGAAAAGGGAGTCTGAGGATAATAACAATAACTGTGTCAGTCCTATTCTGTACTGAGCTGTAAAAACAGTGTTGTGTTGTTGGGTGCCCTCAACATGAGAAGGACTTGGGACTGTTGGAGCAAGTCCAGAGGAGACCATGAAGTTGATAAGGGGACTGGAGCACCTCCCCTATGGAGACAGGCTGAGAAAGTTGGGGCTGTTCAGCCTGGAAAAGAGACCTCACAGCACATTCCAGTATCTGCACGGGCTGGAGAAGGGCTGTTCATCAGGAACTGGAGGGACAGGACAAGGGAGATTTAGGTCAGATATTGGGAAGAGATTCCTCCCTGTGAGGGTGGGGAGGCCCTGGCACAGGTTGCCCAGAGAAGCTGTGGCTGCTCCATCCCTGGAAGTGTCCGAGGTCAGGCTGGACAGGGCTTGGAGCAACCTGGGATAGTGGAAGGTGTCCCTGCCCAGGGCAGAGGTGGAATGATGTGATCTTTGAGGTCCCTGCCAAGCCAAACCATTCTGGGATTCTCTCCTGTAGCAGTTTCAGAGGTAAGGCAGAAACAGCTCAGCCCTTAACAAGGTTGTGCCATCAATCAGCAACAGACCAGATGACATTTCTCTGTACAAAATCACAGCAAAAATAGATCAGACACAAATGAATCAATTCTGCATAAACGCTCTTGTTCAGAAAAACAAACAATATCCATGACCTTTACTATGTTTGTGGTTTGTTTTCCTTCTCCCTCTCCCATTCTGTACACGTTCCCTCTCTCCAATGCTACTGATACATAATTTATTCCCCTTATTCTGCCATATCCTCTCTTAAGAGTTCTTGTCAAAAGAAAAACACTATTTGTGCTACTGGGCAAGAGACCAGCTTCTGAAAATACCAGGCTGAATTTTCTGCCATTGGTATGGAACACTGTGAATTCAGAGTTCCTCTTAAACACTTATCTTGGAAGCTCCCTGATCTCCCACAGGAGATGAGATGCCCTGTACAGCACCTGATGGGGCTTGGATATGGCTTTTTTTTCCACATGATTTATAGTTGGCAGGAAGGGCCATGGGGATCTGATTGTAGATATCACAGTATTTCAGTTTCTATTTTATTATGTTTAGGGCTGTATTTGGCTGACACAATCTTTAGCAGACACGATATAAAGCATTCTTTTGTTAAAGATTGCAGAGAATTGTTGAAGCACTGGATTTTGTCTGGGGTTTGAGCTGCTTTTGAATGGATGTTACCTAGAAAGGTTGGCTCTTCAGGGGACATGAAGATGGATCAGCCCAAGCAAAAGCCACGTTATCCAGTTTACTCATCACCACTTCACCTTCTTCTCTGGGATGTGCATAGGCACTACCTCATAAACAGACAAGTGGAAAGGTAACACACAGATTTATCCCTGGAGCAAGTAGTTTTGTCCAAGCTCCTGCTGGTTTGCTGAGTTTCAGATGAGGTTTCTAATCATGTCTCCTCTGTTAGAAACACAACTGCATTTGCAAAGATTAGAAAAAAGTGTTCTTGCAATTAATCTGCAATTTGAAATTCAAATATTTCTGACTCTACCACCAACTCATGGGGTAATTTCCAGAAGTAAGTGGAAAGGTTAAGACCTGTTTCTAACAATACTTCAATGCACCAGTATCAGATGGTTGTGGAAAATTCGTGGGAAGCTGTTTACAGGAAATAGAAAAAGGGGTGTATTTGAATCCTTGACCCCTATTTATCTCCCTCAATTGATGGTGCTGCAAAACTTACTTCAATTTTAAACAAGTGACTAGAAATCTTCACTCCAAGAAATATAAAAAATAAAAATATGGTTACTCTTTAAAAAAACCCGAATCTTTAAAAAACAAAATCTAGGTCTTAGAAGATTAATTTCCTGCAGTGTCACTGACCAAGCAGATGTTTGTCTAGTCAGTGTTTCTTTCAACACATTTTTATAAATTCTGAAATTGAACCTACTTCTGGCAGCCAAAAGATGACATGAACAATGCAACTGGTTCATTTCAGATTTTAAAGGAAGTTCTGCTTTGCAGAGTTGCTTGACTTCCTCTTTACAAGCTGGGTGACTCCAGGTCTAAGAAAGAATTCGACCAAAATTTGTAGCTCCATGGGCCTGCTAGCACACCCTGACCTCTGGCACCTGTGCTGCTGCTAGCAAAACATTAATAAAGAGAAAATGCTGCAATATCAAGGAAGTTTATCCAGTTCAGTGACACTGATTTTAACAAGGAGGAAATGCCTTGCAGCACTATGCAGATAAAGATTTGCCAATACATTGATTTTAAAAAGCTTCTCAAGTTCGTAGTTGTTGAAGTGCACAGACTGTTTCTTCAAAAAGGAAACGTCTGTCCCTTGTTTTCTTAAACAATGGAGTTCTTCCAATAATCCAGGCAGAAACACTTCAGCAAGACCCAGGGCCAGCTGTAATGTTTGCATACCAACTCAGTTATCTCCCAGACCCACTCTCTGAAAACAGCTCCATAATTCAGCAATCATTTGATATCCTGGACATTTCATTTCAACACCTGCTCTGACAACACCACCTTTACATTTTCATTACTATGAAGGCACCCTGTTGTTTGGAAGTAGGTATTTGTTAGAACCACTCATCTTGCAGGACTATTAAGATCAACGATTCCATTATAAATTCATCTTCTCTGGCTCTTTGGGAGCATAAAACTTCAAAATCACATTTCAACAAGATCTAGGAGGCTTTATTGCACCTGAGGAAACAGTGCATGGCACAAGGCAAAAACCAGCCAGACAGGGAAAGGGAGAGACACACGAGCACAGGGGTTTCATGCCTGCCTCTGTCAGAACCTGAAAGTAATCAGGGAGATACAGTAACACTGCACTAAAAGGAAAAGTTAGATACGGCCGGTGCCCATCACACTTTGTGTATTTTATTCCTGTTTTTACACTAATTGACTGTAAGGTGTCCTATTCACCTACAGTTCCCTGGTGAACCCTTCAGAGACAGCTGCTGAGCCTGCAGCCACTGCTGTGCTGGGAATGCTGCCCTGGAGGGGCTGCGAGAGGAGTCGTGGGATCAGCGACTCAGGTGCTGGCACAAGGACCCTTCACCCCTTCCTCAGGTCTTCTCCCAGCTGCAAGGACAGGGACACAGCACACAGGGACAGCCAACACCGAGGCCACAATGAGCTTATTGCTCAGAGCTCACTGCTGGAAGTCTTGAGTACAATTTTAGATGAACTAATGAAGAAAAGAACTGGAAGCCCAAGAATCACAAATGTCTGAGGTGGGAAGGGATTCTGCTCAAGCAGGGTTGGTTGCCCAGGACAGTGTCCAAGCAGCTTTTGAAGGTCTCTAACAGTGAAAACTCCACAGCCCCCCTGGGCAACCTGTCCCTGCTCCCTCCACAGTAAAGGAGTTTATCCGTGTGTTCCACTGGGGCCTCTGTTCCTCTGCCTGGGCACCACTGATCACAGCCTGGCTCTGGCTTTTTCACAACCTCCTTCCAGGTACTTACACACCTTGGTAAGATCCCCTCCAGCCTTTTCTGCTCCAGGCTGAGCAATCCCAGCTCTCCTCATAGGAGAGATGCTCCAGTACCTTCACCTTCTCCCTGGCCCTTGCCTTGAGTTTCTAAGGGTGCTCCAAACTGCCAACCAGCTCATTCTAATTCCCAAGCAAATCCAGCACATTCAGGCTACAGAGATTCCTGAATTCAGCTTTCCCGAGGCCCCAAAGTCTCACTCTTCCCAGCACAGAGGCAGCACCAGATATGCCAGAGGAAGAGCCCTGCTCCAGAGCTCGTGTGAACCACCAAGAGAACCTCCATGTTTGCCTTTGTATATATTGATCTGGTTTGTTCCTATTGTTGGAAAGATGAAATTCACTTTCGATTCGGTGCCTCCTCGGATTCAGATCAATACAGCACTGACATCAGACAGGATTTATCTGGTCACATATGGGTCACAACAGTAAAGACCAGACAGCACAGTGCACAAAAATAATCCTAACTTAGTTTCAAGTGTTACCAGTCTTCTATGTACTGTTTTTTTAGTGTATTTGAACATTTCTAAAGCACTTTATGTAGATACTGTACGAAAAAAGCAAATTTTAGGGATAGTTCAGCTCTTCTCTCTCCTTGTCAGAAACCACAGGAGCCTATAACCACCTCTTATTTACTGATTAAGTTTAGCTATTCCAATTATTCTGACTGTAATGGGGAGGTTATCTGGGTTTACAGATAATCCTGTTACTTCACAATGATCCCCTCATTTTCAGAATAACATATGAACAAAATTTCTCTGCAAACACCCTCCATGACAAAACAAAAGTGACTCTGTTTAAATAAGCTAATTCTAAGTAAACCAACACTGCCTTCTTGGCACCTCTGACATTTCTGCCAATGAGCAATACAAGGAGGAAAATCGATGATTTCCCACCCCATAAGCAATAGGAATAACCATGAGACATATAAAACCAGCTACTCTCATCATCATAAGATGCAATTAACTCATTTCAGTATAAACCCTCAGGCATGGAAGAATAAAGCAAAGTTATAATGATAAAATGAAAACAAGCCACAAAGAGGCACTAATCCCTCCATATAAAGGATATTTCTGAAAAAATACAAGACAGTGCTTGTTTTTAGTGCCAGAGAAGCACCTTCTGTGCATCTGCAGTCGTAACATGGCTCAGTTACACAACTCACAATGTTAAGGGCTGTATCAAAGCTGGCAACCATGGACATTTAAAATAAAACTAAATTTACTTTACTTACTTATTGAATTTATCACCCAAGGGAAGCCCCACGGCTGGATTGAAGTGTGTTTTCTTACAACACTTTGCAAGGGTCACCATCAATGAAACAATTTTACAAGCAGGGACTGAAATACAGGATAGAGAAAGGTCTAAAGCAGGAGTGAGGGAAACAGAATTAAACAGGAGGAACATAAATGAAGGTGGTGAAATGGAGAAATAAAACAAGATAAAGGATGGGAGATGAGAGAAGTACTAGACATTATATTTAGTTCTCATTGACTCACAAAGGGAAGCTATAAATTAAATAGCTTATCTTCATTTAAATCCATGAAAATCAGTTTGAAGGAAAATCTGAATTAGTTTTATACTATGCAAACTATAAACTTAATAAAGTCTAGTCCTAACTATTAGAGAGGTAAAAAGGTTTTTTCCTTTTTGAGTATTACAAACACATACTAGGCTATTAAAGCAATCCTACTGGTTCAAGAACTCTTCAATTCCTAGAATATCCATCTGATGGAGATTAAAATTTCAACTTCTTAAAGTTGCTTATCTACTTTGGACTTAAATAAGTATAAAGTGGATATTGGCTTTTTAAGACATTACTGCTCCCTCCTTGTACTTAATTACTACAGAAAGCAGGAGTGAAGGAACCTGAGTGCACTGCAATAGTCTCCAAGCTGGATTCTTACAGGTATTCCTGAAAAGCACACAGACAACCAGGCTCTGTCGTGTTTCCATCTCTCTTTCTGACAGGAATTGCTGTACCTTGCATTACACTTCATTACCTCCTGTTTCTTAATTGACCCTTTCAGATCTCCTTTGGTTACAACGTGCAGTTCCTGATCTGGGTGACCTTCGCTCTCCCACACGTCCCTTCCAGGGCTTTTACAGCCCATTTGCCATTTTTCCCACCATGGACAACTGTTAACTGGCAAATTAAAGGAAATATCCATCAAAAAGAGCCACTTAAAAGTGTCTAAATGCATATTAGAGAACTCTGCAAGTAAAGATAGCTTCTTACTACCTCTGAATTCACATTTCTGTAGCATCACACATTCTTTTATGCACCATTTATGTTCATTTATGCACTTCCATCCATTTATATGTAACACCAATATTCCCATGTAAGCAATATTTATGAGTTGCATACAGGATATATTTTTTCTGTTTGCAGAGGCTCTTTTTCCTGGAACACTGAGTAGCCTTTAGGTACCTATGCCTTTACAGACTAATAGCCTGTGTTACTTTGGGTCACCTGGCTTATAAAAATGAGACCTACCCACAGTTTAGAATGTTCAATAGGGAAAGTTCAATCTAAAGCATAAAAAGCAATTTATTATGGTTGGGTTTTTTCTATAAACTGGATATTAGTACCAGTTTTAAACCAGTACTAGTTTTAAAACTAGACACCACATAGGTTTGTAAGAATAACATCACTTTCAAGGACCACATAGCCAGAGGATTAAGTAAGACCTCAAAACCATCAAATGATACTCAAATACATTCTTTTCCCAACAGCAAAGCACGGACTAAACAGTAAAGACAAAATTACTTTACAGAAGTTATTCCTATGCAAACAAGTTAATGCCAAAAAATATAAGAACCATGAAGCAAGAGAGCTGATACCCTTCCCTTATAACACAATGTGCATTTCAATTAAGACACAAACAACCCCATTTACCAAATTTGTGAAATCCAGAGTCTCCTGCCATGGATTATGGCAGAGTGGCCATTTCACTTTGGAAATGCCTTTATTTCAGGCCAGGAAAAACCTGCCAAGCAGCTCAGTTCAGTGGAGAGGGAAATCTCTCCTCACTCAGGGGGTCCCACATTTAATACTGACTACATGTGCTTTTGGCAGCTGCTGGAACTTTAGTTCATGTGTAAGAAACAGTAGAAGAAAATTTGAAAAAGTCCCAAACAACTGTACTAAGTTCTCCTAAGGATTGTAACACAGCTATCCCACTCCACTGTTGTAATAAACCTGATCTTTGAGCAGAAGGATAATAAAGCTGCAGCACAGCCCACCATGACTGGCATCTCATTTTGCTGCCTGACACAGGTATCCAGTGCTTTTGATGGTAAAAAGAGCATTTGGACAATGCCCTTCATAATATGCATTAACTTGAGTCAGCCCTGAAGTATTGAGTTGGACAAAATGATTGTTGCAGGTCCCTTCCAACAGTACTATTCCATTTTATTCTAAAAGTTCAAAGAAACAACCCTTGCCCCTCCACTCACTCCTCTGATCCTGCAATTCCTGTCTGGTGCCTTTAGTAGAGCACAGAGGCTTCCAAATGCCAGCAAACCCTTGGAGGGCACACAGCCCACAGGAGCTCAGAGCACAGACACAGGAACATTGCTGCCAGCTGAGTGGAACACAAACAGAGCCCTGCCCAGGAAAAATTCCATAAAACTAGCACATTTCTTCTGGGATATGCTAACAGCATTATGGTGACCACTGTGAATGTGCATTTTGGCACTGTAAAGCTCCCCAAACTGCTCTGTAACTATGACCCAAAAGGCAGGTGTACCTGCTCCAGCAATCCATCTAAATGACTTTGTTCCTACAAAAACCAGACTCATTATCTTAACAGCCAGAACAAATGCTGATCAGGGCATTAGCAATATTGAGCCTCACCAGCACTTTCACCTTCTCAAGATCAAGACAGAAAACCAAATTTACTGTTACAGAAAGTAGGTTACAGCCTCTCACAAAGAGATTAAGCAGAGGGAAAAGATTAACATCCCATTATATAAGTGTCTATCAAGATAGGATATAAAAGATGGAAAACATCAAGAATAGATAAAACCAGATCCAAGTCTAAACAGAATATGGTACAAAGTTTTCCATGAAGTACCTGCAGCTTTTCCTGCAAACAGTGAATGTAAGCACAAATGCTATTTATAGGCAAACCAAAATGTGTGTCCAGGAAACACCTGGAGTCTCTCACACTCCTGTTCTGCTCTCCTACATGATAGATGCCATTTCCTCAAGTTCTCTTTTAATCAGAACATATTTAATCTCCAAAGTATTTTACTGGACATGCAATTTCTTGCATAGCTATCAGAAAACCAGAGTATTCTATTCATAAGTTAAACTTAAATAAACAAATTACAATATGTATCTCAGAGCAAGGCAGGGAGCTATTAATTGGACAGATAATTCTGGTTTTATAATTGAAAAAGCTTTTGTCTAACTTTTTTAACCCCATTAAATCTCCCTTCCCATTGCTGGTCCTAAAACCCAAAGCAGTGTGACAGTGGCTCAATCAGCAGTCAACAACATTCAAGTTCACAGCCCATCATTTTTAGTTCAGCCCTGCTTTGTGTCATAGGAAAAAAAGACAAAATATAGAAGTTTAGTTTCAAGACACATTTTAAAATTATCTCTGTAGTTTTTCTGCAGCTAAATTTGCTGTTTCAAAGCAAGTGGTAGAAAAATGACCTAAAAGCTCTGCCCAATCTGAGCAGCAGTGTCAGCTATGGATCAAAAAAAGGAAAAATTAAGTGATATGAAATTTGGAAAAAAAAAAAAAAATGTGTGGGGAGGGTGATTCCAGATTTAAAACTCCTGGGATTTATCATATCTAATATATGATGACTGCAATGTTACCTTATGTTACTTCATGGACTGTAGTGTTTAAAGAGCTCATTGCAAAGCAAAGAGGTGGAGAGAAAGAGAAGAAAGGGTACTCCTGATTCCTGATTTCACCTCCAAGATGATTTAGAGCAGAAGGGGTTTCCTCTGATAACACAAAAAGTGCAGGGTCATGATATCAAGGAGAAATGTTAATGTATTTCCCAGGTGACCTAATGATTATCCCTTCCTGCAGGAAGCACATTTTAGGCTGGGCTGTGAAGAGGAAAAAACCAACCCATAGCACCAACTGTCCCTAATTCTCAGGCCCATCATATAATTAAACAATCCATATTTTAGATTGTAACTACATTAGTAAGAAAATATCCCTCTTTGCAGTGAAAATAAATCAATGATAAGTAAAAAAGGCACATTATCAAAATGAAGTATTTCCTTTTCAGACTATTTGTTAAACCAGGCTTTTTTACTTCTAAGCATAGAATTTATTTTAATTCCTCCTGATCTTTTGCTTGTACGTCCTTTAATACGTAAACCCAAAATACTAATACAAAAAATTCTCACTTAAAAGAAGTATTTGTTTTTCCAATTGCAAATGACACAATTCCCTTCATTCTTAGTCCTCCTAAATATGTCACATATTTTAGCTTCATAGGAAAAAATATACATAATGCATAAAACTTCAAACAAAATAGCTTTTGCTTTAGATTGTTTTTCCCAGTACACCATTCCAAGAAAGCAATATAACACACTACAAAAGGGCAATACATTAAATTTGCAGAGGGGTCTTTTATTTGTCTTTGAAATTATTCATTATGAACAAATGCTCCAAGAGCAGAGCTCATCAATAATTGACAGGATGAGAGGAGGAACCTTGCAAGACAGAAATAATCAGCACTGGGAAACCTCTGGACAAAAATAGGGAAGAGAAATACAGAATAAACACTCAAACTACACCAGTGTGAGCTAAAATAACCCAGATTAACACAGACACTGTGACCATCAGGGGGTCAAGCAGCAAACCACGTGTTTAGGGCTGGTGGAGCCAGCTGTCATGAAATACACCAAAACTGACAACTAACACAAAAATATTACATTTAAAGTACACTGAACACACTTTAAATACAGACCGAAGTGCATTGTTCTCCCTGCAGGTGCAAAGCAAATGCATTTTTCCAAGGTATTTTTCACACCTATTTTCCAGCACATAACCTAGAAACCGTCAGTGATGTTGCAGAGTTGTTTTTGGAGAGGACAAATATGTATTTCATGTTCACAAAAAAAAATCCAACCCAACAACTCAAACCCTGAAGTATTTAACTGTTAATTTGTAGGCCAATAATTCTTCATGCTTCGTTAGGTTTACTACTTATCTTCCAGCTGGCTCCCAGAGAGAGGAGAGGAGCAGCTCTTACCAGAGGGTTGGCAACAATTACAGGAGGCTGCTCAGCAATTCCCACCCATCACTTCAAAGACAAAGGGAGAAAGCCAAGAAAGGGATTTATTCCAGCTAGTCAAAATAAAATTGCATCCAGGAGTTGTCTAAAACCCACATTTTAAGGAGTTTTTAACTCCAGAGAAAGCAAGGAGGCATGAATGAAGTCACTAAAGACCTACCTGGGTTCTGTTGTTACTTTTTGTCAGGGAAACTACTCAATTTTTCAAGAAACCTTTTAATTCATGATGATACAACTGCCATTATGGAAAAGTGTGCAGCACCAACCTTCATGGCCCCTCACAAAAACTAAGGTCAATAACTTGTAGTTCTGAAGTATAAAACACAATTCTACTTTTCCAAGATTGAGCAACGACAATTTAACCCTAAAAAGAAATCATCATCCTATTTGAAATTAAAGGGATTAAACATACTGAGCATCACTTGAAGTCAAGGGGCAAGTTAACCTCTGCCTGGAGTAGCCATCCCCTTCTGGAATCCTGTATCCCAGGACTGTGGCACATGGCAATCCCACTGTCCATGGCTTGTGCTGCTCCTCCCCATGGCTATGCATCCCACACACTCCCCCAAGCCAGCACCAGCACTTATCTGATCATACACTGCACTAATCTAGGCCACAGCTACCCCAGAGGAAAAGATACCATTAATTTCCATCCAGGTCAGCTCCCTGATGTCTCTCCCAGCTGCTCACACGAGCTCTGGTGGCAGTGGGAAAGCAGAGGAGGTGGGAAGGGTCAGCTGGGGCAGGCGAGGGGTCAGGACTGGAGCCACCCCAATTCAGGGGAGCTGAGGCTCTCAAGGAACCTGCTCTCCATCAGCTGTACAAACAGCAGCAGTTCTGTGCCACTTCAGATTTCACCCAGGATAAAGTTTCAAGATCCTGTGCAACTGAAAGTACTGGAAAGAACACTTGGCACAGAACTGCTTCCCAAATGAGAGCACAGGTAGGACCTGGCAGGACTCATTAGGATTCATTAGGATTGACACAGAACGTGCCAGATCACCTGTGTGTCTCCCACATGCACTTCTGTCACTTCAATACACACATATCTCCAAAGAATCCCCTCTGATGAAGCAGTGCAGGAATGCTCCTCTGTAAACAACAGACATGGGTTTGCCTGACTCTTGGCAGGCCATTATCATCCTTTGGAGACTGAAGTGCCTCCTACTCCCCATAACATCAGTGAGCTCTCTACTCAAGAAAGTTGGCTGCATCTCCAGCAACCAACACTGTTTCATTTCCCTCCTTTAACTAGTTTTTAATGTATTTCACTGTTATCCCAGGCAACAACATTTCTAATGTATTTCTAAATGTAGTGATCACATTATTTCTTAGTTTTCAAATTGCATTGAAACCAGTGCTTGAAGCTTTAAAAAATAAAATTTACATGGTAACCAGTCAGGCACAGAAGATCAAAACTTGGCCCCAAGACTCCTCTGCCAGGTAACTGAAGCCAAAAATAAAAAGCTCAGCTACAAAGAAATGGAATCCAGCCAAGTTAATTTTGTACAAAACCACACCAAGTAAGAGGGCAATACACCGGGAGAGAATTGGATTTCCAATCTCTCATTTTTCTGTGAAAGATGTACAACACTGACAGCACAGATGGCACCGACTCAGTCCTAATCAAAACTAATGAAGTTGAACTTGATACACAACCCTTTAATGAGCAGAATGTATTTTTGTTTTCCCATCCATTTGAAAGCTATAACATAGCAATAAAATCATTTAGCCAGCACAATAAATGCACAATGTAATATAACAGAGGTAGTATTTTGGGAACACCTGAGAAAGTCTGTAGCAAACAATGAAATACAGAGATATAATTGAACTGTGGATGACTTTCCTGTCCCAATATAAAGATCAATGGGTATCACAGAATGTTCATTTTTAAAGGAAGAAGTCTTATTCAGTTTTGTTATTTTTAAAAGAAACTTTACAAGGCAACACACTTAAAAAAAATCCCCTCGTTAGCATTTAAATTCATATATTGCACATACACGGGAAAAAATGATGGTAATGACTTAGATGACATTTCACTTTGCTGGCAGCTACAGCATTAAAATCTTCATGCTTGAGGGTCAGAGAGAGAGAAACGAGGAAAACGTGGAATAACTAAACAGTTACCCCATCTATACCACTATGTCAGTGCTGCATTCAATTCAAACCCAAAAAGCCTGTATTTTATTGGGTTCTCTTTAATTCTTTTTAAAACCGAAATCTAAAATACTTCACAACAAACACTATTAACTACTCACAAGAAGACAGAATTAGTGCGTGGCTTACAGTCAAAAAAAAAAAAATCAATACCAAAACCATACAGCAGGCTTTAATTGCCAATAAGATGAGGGAAGAGAATTCACCTCCAGCACAGATTAGGCACAGTGCATTACGCCTCCATTTCGAGGGGTCGACAGCCCTGTGTCTCCAGCTCTGTTACTCCAGGAAAACATGGCTGTGCTGCTGGAGGCACCGAGGGGAGCACAGGAGGCTCTGGCACAGCAGCACCTGGGAGGCACCTGCCCAGCACCGGAATGGCAGGACTGCCTGGAAGGGAAGTTTCCTTGGATAACACAAAACTTCAGATAACCTCTCCTTATCCTTCCTCCTCACAGGCTGCTGTCAGCCAGGCAGCTGGATCTGCAGGACTGCAGGCATCCACTGCTTTGGTATGAAATCACTCTGTGACATATTGTTTATTTTTGATACAAATGCCATCAAACCCCAAATCAACCACACACACTTAGGACAAGCGGTGAAAAAAACGCGTTTCATCTGATCTGATTTTAAATAAAATATAAAATAAACCAACCCCCAAACTTCCTGATGAAAACAGTAACATGATAAAATCACAAATTTAATTCTAAAGCCCCCTGCCTCACTGAATTCCTCTTGTGCAAACAAACAAGAGTGAGAAGCACAGCACAAAAGATCCCACTAATATAATAAAAACACCCTGTTAGCATTTTTATTAATTATTTTCATAAACATATATTGTGCCTTGCAATTAAAATTCCGTGTGCCTGAGTTGCCATGGCAGCACAACTTCCACAGCACATTAAACTCTTCCAGCTCTGCCAGGGCTACAAAGCCGGAGGCAGGCTGGATCTGGGAGGTTTTGGGGTAACTGGTGCACACAGGGCAGAGATCAAGAGAGGGAAAAAAAAAAAGCTTCTATTGGGCAGAAAACTATTGATACTGGATAGAGAAATCAATACCAAGTGAGGCTTTGGGGTTTCCAGGCTGGCTTCTGAGGAATGCAAATCCCGACTCCTTTCCCCCCCATGTGACATCGCCTTCCCGGTGCCACAATAGCTGCAACCAGCCGTGCCAGACTCTTCGGGCAGCGCTCACCGCGGGCAGCTCGTCCCGAGCTATAAATAGGTCTGGTCCCATCTGCCGCGCTCTGCCGGCCCCTGTGCCAGGCCTGCAGGACCACACTGCCAGGCACACCTAATGAGGGAGCTGCAAAACGGGGCCGCTGTCATCAGCTGCTGCTTTGATAGTCACTGCTGGAAAGAAGCGGCGTGGATGCTCAGAGGGGCTGGGGAGTAATGAACGGCACCGGTACAGAGCTCACACACGGCTCCTCACGCGGCACCGTTCTTGCTTTCAGTTTCATGGAAATTAGTAACAGGTAAAAATAAACCTCAAATATCAACTGCAGTAGCCAAAAATAATCCAGCCGGGGAGACAAATGTAATGTTCGGAATGAGTCAGCACTCCAAGAATTTGGAGCAAGGTAAGAGGCTGGGGTTTGCCTTCCCATATCCAGCCCTCCCGCTCTGCCCACCATCCCCACACCGGCTCACAGACCCTGTTACTGCTGTTTCAAGAGAGAAGAGTGACAGGAGAGCATCTTTTCCCTTCCAGAGTAATCCAGACAGCTCGGAATTTCAGGAGCAAACCCTTGTGCTGTTGGTGCGTTTTCAGTTCAACACATTTCATGCAATGCACACCCTGTGGAACAATGTGACTCCTGTGAGCAGACACGACCACCACGGCTGAGAAACACCTGATTTCACTGCAGAACACACTGAGCTGACTACAAAATTATTGTCTGGCACTGACAATCAATGTTGCTAACTTGGGAAAAAGACATGCTGTTGGAAGTGTTCGAGGCCAGGCTGGATGAGGCCCTGAGCAACCTGGTCTAGTGGAAAGTGTCCCTGCCCACGGCAGGAGGTGGAACAAGAAGAACTTCAAGGTCCCCACTAAACCATTCTGTTATTTGAATTTTTTTCCTGATTAAGTACTTTGAGGCTCAATTCTGCTCTCACTGTGGCCAGAAGCAGAACTGCTACTGATTTAGCTGTGCTATGGCCACACTGTTCTCAAATAAAAGTGATCTCTACATAAAGATTTTGACATCATTATTCAGAAGTTATCTAAAATTCAGCAATGTATTTCTTATATTTATAAATCTATCTGTGTAGAGTTGCAATCAATAGACCAAGAAAGCACAAGTTATTTTTTTAAAGAATGGGGTTCCAAGTACATTTGTCATATCCCAACATTTGGTTCTCCAGTATTCTTGATACTCTGAAGATAGATCTCTCATTTCCTTACTTGCTCCTGTATCCATCCTATAGTGCAGATCATGAGCATTGGGAATCCTTCTGTACTCAGCACCTGGATACTGCATGTGGAATAGTGTGTGCCCTGGGTCAGGCCTGTCAGTTCCATGGCTTGTTATCACTACAAAGTGGAGAGGGAGCAGCCAAGATCCACCAGGATGGCTGGAGGCTGAAGGCTGTGACACAAGGAAAGGCCAGGGCTGCCTGGGCTCACTGCAGAAAGAGAAGGCCAAAGTGCAACCCAACTGCAGTCAATCAAGAGGGAGACATTTCTCTGTGATTCTCTATGTTCTGTACTTATAAAATCTCAAAGTAATTTAAACCAAGCACTTTTTTCCTGCAGTCGGGTCATGGCTTGTTTGTATTGGTACACTGGTATTTTCTTTAATATAGGAAATTTTAATTTTCTAGCATTTTGACACAAAAACTGCTATGACATAAACCATAACCGCCTAAAGCCTTTTCAGTTAGAAAAAATAACATCAAGCAATAACCTTTTGTTTACCACATGAAGATCTTTCAAGAGTCAAGTAATTTTATCACCTCGAAATAAATGTCTCCAGCATCACCCAAATCGACTTTTTAAATAGTTTCTCTGGTCTCTGCATCTATTCAGGATCTTTGCTTTAAGGATTAGAGTTCTCCAAGAAGACTTGGAGAAAGGAAAAAGAAATTGATAAATGAAAATCCCACTTGGGAATCACGCTGTTAACTCTGGCTGGGAGTCACTTGTTGGGGTGAGAACATGTCCCAGCTCAGCCCTTTGGTTCACACAACCACAGAATGGTTTGGGGTGGAAGGAGACATGAAGATCAAGCTGTTCCAACCCCCTGCCATGGGCAGGGACACCTTCCACTACCCCAGATTGCTCAAAGCCCCATCCAACCTGACCTGGGACACTTCCAGGGATGGGGCAGCCACAGCTTCTCTGGGCACCCAGGGCCTCACCCAAGGCATTGGTTCAGAAGGATCAATATTTTTTTCCTGAGAGCAGCTGGGATCTTCCAAAGCTTTCCCACCTCCACTGTGCGAGGGTGCACCAAGCCTGCCTCCAGACAAAGATGAGACTGGGAGCAGAGTGAGTACCTAGTGAGTAGTAGTCACTTTAGTAGCTACAGAGCGAGTCAGTAGGAAGAGATGGCAAATATTCACATTTACTTTTTACAAGGTAATCTTTCTGACAAGGTAATCTCTAATGTACTCTAACCCACATACTGTTAACTTGAACACTCTTGACACGTTAAATATCCACTTTTTGCTTCACAAGGGAATTCGCCCCAGCAGCGGAGCCAGCGAAACAGGAACATTAATTCCCTCTTTCTAGGCAGCTACAGAATTCTAGTTTCTCATACATGACTCTATCAGTGGTTTTGTTTCAATTATATGTTCAGACTGCCAAATTGGATAAAACACATCCTTTGTGAAACTTGCAGCTCATCCCTGAAAAGATAAATTCACCTGCCTGAATAAGCAAAAAAAAGCACAGACGAGGTTTCTTCTAAGCACTGAGAAATAATAATTCATGGAAAACTTGAGGTATAATCAACATAGCTTAAAAAAGCCTCTTAACAGCACAGAAATAAACAGTGAGATTTGTCTGCAATTTTAAAGCTCTGTGACAGAAGCAGAGTCACAGAGCTGTCGAGGCTTGAAGGGACCTCTGGACCACATCCAGTCAGGGCTGGAGTATCTCCAGGGATGGAGATCCAGCTGCCTGTCCCTGTATTTCACAATGCTCATGGTAACAAGTGTTTTCTGATCATAGAATATCCTGTATTTCAGCCTGTGCCCACTGCCTTGGTCCTTGGGTAACACTGTGCCTGCCTCATCTCCTTACCAGCCCCTGTCACCAGGTACCTGTAAGACCTCCCTGGGCCTCCTCTTCCCTTCTCCAGGCTCAATGATCCCAGCTCCCAGCCTTTCCTTGGCCAAGGGATGCTCCAAGCCCTTAATCACCCCCACAGCCCTGGGCTTGGGCTCAGTTCAACATGCCCCTCATGTGTGCTTGCTACTAACCTGTAAAACTATGCACATAAGCAGTTACTAAAAGGTTACTTTTTATTAACACATGGCTCACTCTGGACGCTGTGTCTTCCAAAAATGCAGCATTGCTGGGAATGGGTCAAACACACCGAGCTCACAAACCAATACCTTTTAAAATAGTGTATTTCTTTAACAATGTCTCTATTCAGAGGATACTAACAGAATTTTTTCCATTTCTGCAGCAGACTAGAAGTTTCCATCACAATGAGATTTCCAGGCCAGAAATCAGTGTTTTGCTTGTAAAATACTAAGCCTGAAGCACTACAGGAGAGCAGCAGAACAAAAGGGTTTCATCATTAGTCTTCATGCTTTAATTACCTTTATCAAATGCCATCTGAGACAAGCTATTTTTAAACCCCTCCACTGATCCTGTAATTATATTAACACAGATTTTATTCTCCCCTACTTACACAGGTCTATCCTAAATAAAACTTAACATATTTGTGCAGAAAGCACCATAGAATTTTATACACCAATCGATCTGAAAACAGCAACTTCCAGAATCAAGGTTAAAGTTGTCACATAAACACACACAAAATCTAAAAGGGAACAAGAGGCTACACTGAAATAATTAGCAGAACAAAACACTTCAGTAGCAGTGATGAGTATTCATTAAAAGATTTGCCATTATGCAGTGAAAATACAATTTGTGATAATGTAAATACAAATCGACATGGTGTCATTTATTATTCCTTACATGGAATCATTTTTTATGCATCCCTTGGGAAAACGAACAAACAAAATACCCTTTTTTATTTGTCATCACTTTCTGTCTCTTGTACTGCAGAGTTAATATCTGTCACTAAAATGGTAATATTTGCCAAGAAGAAATGGAAGGTGATTAAATACTTTTATTAGATCATAACGACTAATATTAAAACTTTCAGTTTTACTTATGATCAATTTCTTAAGCAGGTTCTTCACCTGAGATAAATCTAAATTCTGCGTTAGACAAAGATGAGCCTTTCTACAGGCCAAGGATGTCCAGCACTGAAACCATCCTCAGCACCCAACTGTTGGGAAAAATTTAAAAGG
The DNA here is from genome assembly GCA_013390005.1 of Calyptomena viridis. NCBI lineage: Eukaryota > Metazoa > Chordata > Aves > Passeriformes > Eurylaimidae > Calyptomena > Calyptomena viridis. The sequence continues at coordinate 1,378,639 of WEIV01024485.1, forward strand.
AAAAAGCCACAAACTCACCAAAACATCCTACGAGGAGCAGCTGAGGGAGCTGGGGGGCCTCAGCCTGAGAACAGGAGGCTCAGGGGGGACCTTCTGGCTCTCTCCAGCTCCCTGGCAGGAGGGCAGAGCCAGGTGGGGTCGGGCTCTGCCCCCAGGGAACGAGGGACAGGAAAAGAGGACAGAGCCTCAAGCTGCACTGGGGGAGGTTCGGGTTGGACATTACGAGGAATTTCTCAATGGAAAGGGTGGTCAGGCATTGGAAGGGAGCTCTGGAGTGCCCATCCCTGGAGGTGTCCAAGGAATGACTGGACATGGCACTCAGTGCTCTGGGCAGATGGACAAGGTGGGGATGAGGCACAGGTTGGACTTTATCTTGGAAGTCTTTTCCAACCTTCATGATTCTGTGATTCTATTCTGTGCAAAACTGTACACCTGGATACTGAGAAAAGGCAGGAGAGCAGCCCACTGGAAAGAAGGGAGAAGCTGCTCACTGACAACATAAGGAGACTCAGCCCAACAAGAATCAACAGAGTGATTACATCAAACACCTCAAAAATTAACCCAAAACTCCCCACACAGGGGAAAACCGAGTGACCTGTCATGGACTGACACATACGAGCAGCACTCTGAAATGCAACTCGTGCCAAAGCTCTCTCGACAATTTGTTTTTCCGGGAAAGGTCCTGACAAGGATTCAGAGTTGTTTGGACAGGCTTTTCCTGGCCAAACAGTTCCTTCATTTTTCCAGTGCCTGATGGCAGAGAGGAGAGGCAGAGCACACCCATCTCACATCTGCTGTTTGCCCCAGAGCTGGGACCTTGAGACATGAGAAACATCTATTTAAATCCCTCTTAAACCAAGGACAAAATTTAATCCAATTCTCCCGTATCCTCCCCAGCGAGAGCTCAAAGGCAGCTCCCTCTAAGCTCTTTCTCAAACATTCAAAGAAAGCAGCCTGTCACCACAAGGGGGGTCAAACGATGGACAAAGGAGGGAGAAAAAAAATCAATCTATTACCATGAAAAACTAGTGGCAACAGACTCTCAACCATGATTTGGATTTATTAACACAAGTTTAAAAGGTGAAGAATACAAAGAAGGAGCGAAGATCCCCAAACATAAAAAATTCATGCTGTTTGATTTGAAAGGCTTCTCTCTTTTTACACATTTTGAGCTGGATCAATAAATGCTTTTTAGGAATATTCTTAGCATTGTGTAACTTGCACATATGTGCTAACTCAAAATACAATGCAACCCTCCATTGTTCTGGAGAGCTAAAGGAATGCCAAGCATAGCTCAAATCCTGACAGTATTTTTTAAAAATACCTAATTTGTTCATTCTGTGTTCTTCTGCTTTGATAATTATTTCTTTTCATCTCTCCCTGACTCACACACTGAGGCGACCAAAGGAGAATGAACAAATAGAGGTGGGAGGAGAGCTGAGAAGTGGCACAGACTTGAAAAGCTTTGAATGCCTTCAATCATCTGGAAAATCACAAGTACCAACCTTTTAACTTGTGTAATTAAAGACTCATGACATGCAGTCCTGAGCAGCTTTTAGGAGTTCACTACTAGGGACAATTACATTTTAAAGGTTTTTCCTCATTTTTATGCCACTTTTCGTTTCTAACACAATATTTAAACAAATACTTTGAATTCCATACTGGAAAACAGAACCTGATTTGCAGTTGTGAAGGGCAATAAAAAGCTGGTGGGGAGGCACTAGAGAGGAGCCAGAGCTCTGCCATTCTTCGGGCTCACTGGTTTGACACATTCCTACTCAGCTGCCAGTGGAAAAGCACACCTTGATGTGATGGGAGAAAGAACTGACAGTAAACCAGGCTGGAACTTTTACCACATCCACACATCTTTTGAACACTTCCAGGGGTGGTGACTCCACTGCTTCCCTGTGCAGCCGAAATTTCTCTTTCTGTTTATGTTCTAAACATTGAGTCTTAAAGCCCAAAATCTGAGTGCATGTAGCCTTTTAAAACACTGCTAGATTGCCCTCACAAATATGAAATATTATCCAAGAGCAGAGAGAATCTTAAAAATGGGGAAAGAGAAGAAGCAGGATGGTGTGTGTCCACCACGTTCAGATTTGAACTAATGCTCATTTACAAACCTGTGGCGAGATCATAAGTCCTTGCTTCAAGTCCTTGCACTCTCAATTTTGTACCTAATTTTGGCAGCTATTGTCAGCTGGTACTTTAGAGGTACAATACATATTCCTGAAAAAGGAGATTGCATGTCACCACTTGCTGTGCCATATCCATGCAAACCCACACCCACAAAGAGTTCTATTAGATAATTGGTTGCATTTGAAGAATAAGAACCTGATTTTGTAGGAACCAAAAATTGCTCAGCACTCCCTACAATTAACAGACAATGGTATGTAAAATATGCTGTATTTCAACCCTAAATTTAGATAAATCAGTATCTGCAAATCCAACGCAGAAAGTCTTAAAGAAATTATATGCATCAGACACACAAGTAACATTTTATATTTAAGAGAAAGAAGCCAAATACAAATAGAAAAAAAAATGAATTGCATTTTAAATCATGCTGAAATACATGAAAATAACATTGTGGAGACAAAACACAAGGCTGCAAAATAAGGAGCTTGCAGGCTCCTTTTCTTCAAGGAGAAAGAGCAGTAATTCTATCAGTGGTCAGGCCCAGGAGATGGGAATCAGGACAATGGGAATGCATTTGAAAGTAATCCATGTCAGAGCTGCTAATACCACAGCATACATCTCTTTGACATTAACAGAGACCAACAGACACAAATAAAGTGCACACAGTAGATAATCTGTTTATATTTCTACACTGCTTTTTAGTTAAGGATGGATTTTGTGAAATGAAAGGGTTTACTGAAAGCTATGAACAAAGTTCTGTGATTTTTCAGTAATTATTTAGGAATTGGTGCAGTTAGAGACTGATAATTTCTCCTCAAGAACAGCATCCCTCTTGCTAGGCATAGTTCTCCATCACGAAATGTTTCATCCTATTTATCCTGTGCAGATGTGTTAAACAAAATCAAATAACTATTCTTTTTTTAACTCCCAAAATACAAATTTTATCAAGGCCTTAATCTATACTCAGCCCTTATGGATTCCAATTCCTCTGGTTCTTAATAATATAATCATATCCAGAATTTGTTTGGCACGTAGATGTAAAAAAAGAACACGTTCAGAGTTCATATCTAGTGAAACGGGTATGTAGATACATTTATTTTTTTTATGCCCTCCAATATCACAGAATATATTTTTCAGCAGGGAGAATGCATCTAGGTCCTGCAAATGAAAAAACCCAAAACCTTTCTACGTCTTTAATAGCAAATAGCACTGTCCAAAGGATTGTGGACATGGAATTAGGACTGGTAAGTCCTACCACGACAGACTTTCCCACTCCCACATTAGAGGTAGGACAGGCAAATGGGTTGAATTCATTTTTCACAACAGTGAAGAGAAGGAGAAAGGTATTTTTAGAAGACCAAAAAAAACAAAGCCAACGTTACTTTTTTCTCTTAACTCTCTCCTGAGACCTTCCCCTTCCAGAATTTCTGCCAATAATTCCTCTTAGCAAATACATGTCTAAGAAAATCTAAACCCAAATAAAGGAATAGGAGTAAGGCAAGAGCCTGGGCTGGTAAGGAAATTGCACAGAGTAAATTAATTACACTAATTAGTACCTGTACAGTGTGGCAACCACAATACATATACCCAACCTGCAAAGTCTGAGTATGCAGTGACTTGCACAGATATAACTCAATGTATCCTTCACAAAAAAACAAAACAAAGGATTGAACAGAAATATTTGAGTTTGAACAGCAACACTTATGGCCCACCAAAGTTTTGGGTGACCAACAAAATACAGGCCTTGTTTGCAAAACCAAAAAACTACCTGATATTTTTCAGAACAGAAAATACTACTCAACTGCATTCATCCTTATTTAAAGATTTTTTTTTTGCATATACTTTCACAAAGATCCAAGACACCCCTTACTCCAAACGGTAGCCAGAGGAGCATTTTTGTTGTAATTTACCAGGTGCTGTGATGACATTATCTGCCTGTTCCTCTGCAACTACTGTATGACCTTCACTTTGAGGGAGTACATTGCCCAAGCCTCACCTGCTTGCACTATGAAGGCTATTTCTTGTGTATGGAATCCCCTCCCTCTGTTTGTGAATCCCTGAGGTCAGGAACAGAACAATTCCCATGCCATGGCAATGGGGTTTTTGCCCCGATTTCCCTGGCTCCATGTGAGCAGCACAACCTCGCTCAGCTCCGATGGGGGTGAGAGGTTTTTTCCTGTCCGTGCTCTCCACAGTCAGGCTGAGCAGGGCTCTAAATCATCCAGACTCCTGGGTTTCACTTTTAGTCTTAACACAAAATACAATTACTTTGCTAAGACAAAATACTGTGTTTCTGTGCATCCATCTCAAAACATTTTCCCAGCTCCTTGGCATGGTGGGGAATCAGAAGTATAAAGAGATCCAGGTATTGCAGAACAAGATCAGCAGGCAACTGAACAAAAAATTCTTAACAGAAATGGGAAATATGGTAATAATTATTAAGATTTGTGCAACAGTTGTAACACTTGATTTGTGTATGTGTATATATATAATGTGTTAGATACTAAAACAATCTGAACAGCATAAAAATTAAAAAGCAAACTATATTAACATTTGACTTGCAAGGAGAAGATGACTGACTATAATTAAGACAAATGACTACACTACACACCCATTTAGCATACAGAACATTACATATTGTCACTGGATTTGGAACATTTTATGCTAAAACCTTTCTTAAAGCAGACAGGTGTCATTTCCATTTAACTGTGGTTAAATCTCTTGGCAATAAGTACGTGCATTAAATATGACCAATGTTCATGGGAATGAAGGTTATTTTTTTCAGACAGTGGCATTCAGAAGAAGTAACTGTCTCTAATTGGCTTCTACCTACGAGCACCTACACTGTTGGAAATGACAGAGGCAGGGAAACATTGCAGTACACCAGAACTGTGGATGCTTTATCCAAGGAATGAAGACAAGAGACATTGGAGAGTCTACTGACACTGTGACTGTGTCAAATTGCAAACGAGTTTATGAGAAAAACTGAAATTACTTTAAATAATTCCTAACATAAAGTCATAAAATTAAGTATGGTAAACCGAAGTTGATAAATTCTGTTTTCCTGTCCCTTCTCAAGAAAATTCACTGTACACTGAAAGGAACCTTCCTGGTTTCACCAGGCACACGGCCTCTATTTCCCTCTGGCTCCTCAGTACTACCTGAGAGCATCTCAGCTGATCCCTACTCTGCAACATCTTCCTTCTCTTTCTTGGCCAGATAAAAGGACAACCATCTCCAGCCACCATCACCCTCATCACAGCTCTGGGCAAATGGACAAGCACACGGCAAGTGTGACACCAAAGGGCCCCAAAGCACCTGTGGGCCTCCTTCAGCCCTGGGCAGAACAAGAACAGGACTGGGCAACACGAGGAACTATCAGGTACTCAGGCTGTGCCCTCTCTCTGCCTTCAGTCCCATGCTTTTCTAAGACTGTGAATAAAGTGAAGATGATTTAAATTTCTGGTCTGTAGACTGTAAACTGTTGCATCCAAAGCTAAGGCAGCAACGTGCACAGAACAAGGATTTCCTCACCCAGTGCTTCAGACAAAAGCAGTCTACTATGCATTCCACTTTCAACACATTTATGATCTCTTCGCTTTATTCTCTCAAGTGTTCTGTTGTTTCATCAGTTGAGGAGGCTTTACAAAGCCTTGCCTACCTCCTGAAAACACGTTTTGTCTCGGTAACTTTAACAGCAGTGACTAAACCTTAGCACTGACACACTCACACCCCATCTTGTCATTAAAAGTGTTCACGGGTATTGTTTCTGCTGCCAATCTGTTTGTAAAAGCTTCACCAGCACTTTGTGACCTCTTTTTTCTCCTGTCAGTTCTCTGATATTTGTTGCAACAAATCCCAAGGCTGCTTTCAGTGCCCAATTACAGAACAACGTTATCCCCTAACTGCACCAGACAGCTTTTCATTAAACCTGCTCTCACCAATATATCACTATTAGTGATGCATTAAAATGTATTTTTAGCCTCATTTCTTATGGAAATTAATCTTTCCCACCTACTCTGTGGGTTCCAGCTTTCCCTCATTTTTTATCAACAGCCATGGCCAGGGGCAGCAGGACAGGATTTTCACTGGCACATAAGGAAAGGTACTTGGCACTTTTAATTGTTGCCCATTTCATTATTGTTAAACAAACTGCTTAAGAACAGTAGGTCAAAAGTAGAAAATAAATTACTTCCAAGTTAGTGTTTTCACTACATCCTTGCCTACTTCCTTGCCTCTACAAATCTACCCTGCCCAGCCCTGATTGCAAAGGAAATACTTGTTGTATCTGCGAATAACTCATTAGTTATTTACTAAAGCCCATCTTCGTATTTCTGCAAGGCTCAAACTCTAAATTTGGGTTATTTGAGGGGGTGGGGGTGAGAGGTGGTATCAGGGGTTTCAGTAGAGGCAGCACGGGAGGTTGAAATCCTTGACAAAATCGCTCTAGTTCTAAAGTTTAACCATTGCTCTGCAGACATTTCTGCTCGACACTTAGGTAACTCTGAGCAAGTTGCTCTCATATCAATTTATCATTCACTTTTGTTATTTTTCTCAGATTCAAATTACTCACATAACAACACACACCCCAATTTCTCTCACAAAGAGGACCACAATCACTCCCCTGTCCATAGATCTTTTTCTTATTTCTGAGGTCAGCTGTGTTTTAACCATTATTAAAACAAATTCATTCTGCTCTTCCCTCGATAACTTTAAGGATTTAGTTGTTGTTTTGGGGAGGGCAGGAGGACTGAGGCCTTTGCTCCTACACAAAGATAGAAGAGAGTGAAAGGCAGGTGGTAACAAACTGTAACTGGCATCATCTGCACTCACACAGATATTTATTCTCAGCAACAGTATCTTTTCTCAGCTCCCTATTTCGAATAAAGCATCATGACTTACACTACAAACGGTGCTTCAAAGCAGTCCATTTATTTATAGTTAATAATTCATCCCCACGTTCTCCATAATACACTATCAGTACAATTCATGGCTCACCTAACCCTCCCATAAGCAATGCTACAACAATCCTAGAAACAAATACGTGATTTAAGTCACATCCATGGAAATATCACAACTATCCTGCTATTTTACTCGGGCTTTAGAAAGTCAAATGTAGGGAAGAACCAGTATTTCCTGCAGTTTCCCTTACTAGAATTGTACTGCCATGTCCATACAGCTTGAGCATTACTCACATCTTACCCACCTAGAAATGCCATCAGCTTGAGTAACTACCTGCCCTTGGAAGCACGGGAAGGGTGGCAAGGGGGGTATTCAGAAGTTGTTAAAATATTTCTTATATAATGGTAAGAGAATGAAACTCAGTGCAGACAGAGCAGAGTTACCTCTGCCAAAGGATGCAGCAACTCTCAGATTTTAGAACACTGGCTGTAACAAAAGGAACTGCTAAACACTCTCCTACCTTACACAGGAATCACAGAGCCCCATTCTGAGGTGTGCTGACTCTCCAGGGGAGTTTTCTAAAATACCACACCACTTTCCTGTTCCTTCCAATTATTTTTATGGGGACAAACTTGCCACTGATGTCAGTGTAAGATTTTTCTTACTGTTTTTTGTTGCAAGGAATGTTTGGGGTTGATCTCTAGAAAATACAGCCTCATCAGAAGCAGAAGTTCAACCTGAACCTCCCCTGGCACAGCTTGAGGCTGTGTCCTCTTGTCCTGCTCCATATGGGCTGGAAAATAGTAACACCAGTTCTAGCAAAGCTCTTCTTCACCTGGTGCCTCTTTGCAAGGAAACACCTAACACAGAGTTCCCAAAAAAGTTTGGGATTGTGTGGCTGGTGGGGACAATATTAAGAAGTGCAGTTCTAAAAGTGTGGTTTTTAAAATGCATTGTTCATCTTGACAAAAGCACATCCTGCAGACACCAGTTCATTCCCTAGACAAGGGATGCTGCCCCACACCAAGAATTCCCAGGGGCCAAGCAAACAAGGTGTTCCCAAACAATTGTTTCAACTGATATTGTTCCAATCCTGGTTTACAGTGATTATTGCTAAAATCAAGATAACACATACAAATGTAACAGTGCCAATGAAAACTCTCACTTCTGACATAATTGTTTTGTTACACAAACCATGGAACTGGAAAAAAACCCACACCGAAAGAAGGCATGTTGTTTGCTTCTTGGCATTAACAAGAAGTTAAAAAATTCTGTACTGGATGATGGAAAGAGAGAGGGAAAAAAAATGTTGTCTGTTCCAACAGAGCAGAAATGTGATTTATTCTTACCCACCTGGTACCTCTTATTTTATTTCTTATCTATCAGACAAAGAGCAGTGCAAGTCACCCACACTATCACCCATCCTGGACATTGCTCAAAGTGGGAATGCTGAGTTTAAGACCACAGTCCACTCCAAAAATTAATGTAATAGAAACACAGCCCAGCAAGATCAAGCCCCAGTGAGGGTGCAATGGTGCCACCACTGTGAAAGAAATGCTGAAGCATTTATTTAATTTGATTTCATTTATCCCCTGGAGACTTGTAGTTCTGAACTGAAACTAAAATGCAGTAGAAAATGTGCTATTTGATCTCTCATTATCAGGAGGAACCACCTAAACCTGCCTATGAAAAGAGTCCAAACTTCCAATTAGTTTCAGCTCCCTCTCACAACAGCTCTTCCTCTCCCTTCTGCTTCCATCCATGATGCTCTTGGGACAACATGGAGCACTGCTGGTTAGAAAAGCCTGGAAGCACCTGACTGAAGCTACAGGAAAAGGGAGAGTTGGAAAGAGAAGAATGACAAAATAATTAGAATAAAAAAAATATATAAATGAATGAATGGAAAAAATCCATTATGTTGATGGATCCATTACATTTAACTGAAAATAGTATTTCTCTCAGTGCAATCAATTCCAGGAAAACAACATAACAATCAGAAACAAAGCAGATTTAGGATTCATAGCCACAACCTCTAACTTGGCTAAAAGAAAAAAAATCATTTGAGTTAGTCTGTAGACTTACTGGGATCAGAAATTTGATCATTTTGATTAGTCACTTGTTTTAGCAAGAAATCCCCAGTTGTTGAGTTACCTGAAGGAGGTTTTGAGTTGCTCCTGAAGGTTGTTTCAGCAATCCTGAAAAATCAGGCCAGGTCTATTTAGTAGCTTCAAAGAAATAATTTGAGAACTTGACTATAAATCCCAGGTTTCCAAGTGCTGTTCTGTCCCTGCTACACCTCAAAAGAGACCACAATATCCAAAGCTCAAAAATCCATGACCTATCATTTTTGTCTCCAAAAGTCCACGTTATTCTCAATTATTTCCTGCCTCTCTAAGAGCCACTTGAGAATGACCTTTATATTTAAAGATGTAAAGATGCCCTGTGGGCATCCTGAGGTTGGGAAGAGGGAGCAGGGAGGTTACTGATAAGGCAGGAAAAGGGAACCTCAGAGAGACAAACAAGGACTATCAAGAACTGCAAAACTACTTAGAAGCTCTTGGTCATATCTTAATAACCTTGGGGGTAGAGAATTTATACCTGAAATATGAAAAAATATTACCTGAAGTTAAAGTAATATAAATAGGACATAAATTTAGGGACTGAGAAAGCACCAGAACACACTAAATTTGGATCACCAGGTATTTTCTCCAAGAGAAAAATAATGATGTGTAACCAAGAGAAAAAAATGTCTGTTTGAAACCATAAAAAAGAAATAATAAAATAATACTAATGTTTAGTAATAAAAATCTAGCAATTACTAAAAATTTAGTAATTAAAGAAGTAATAAGCTTTTCTAAGTAATCTTCCCTTTCATAGGTCTAAGTAAATTATTTTCATAGGGGAACAAAAGAAAATTACAGAAACCAAAACTAGTAAAGGTGAAGATAACTGTTCAAGTTGCTTCTCTTTTCTTTCACGCTCTGTCCTACTGAGAGAAATAAATTAACTAATCACAAGTGTAAAAAAAGTGGCTCCAGAAGCCAATACTTGATAACAACGCAAGAAGAAACACCCTCACAAATAAAGCACAAGGTTTCAGGCAAAATATTCTGAAAATGCTTCAAACCTCCACCTTTCCAGCATTTCCCACCCTGACTGCAGGGAATTAGTGCTTTGCAGGCACATGAAAGCCCCTGGTGGCAATGCAGGGATCAGTGCTGGGGAAAGGCTTCCCCTGGGCTTTGCTCTCTTTGCTTCAAGGTTTCGGTGACACCGACTGGAAGAGTTCCAAGGCTGCTCTGGAATCCAGCCCGTGCTCCCAGATGGTCCCTCTGCATGTGACAGGGTGGGGAGGAAGGACGTCCTCCCTCACCCCCAGCTCACAATGGGTTTGTGCCTTTCCCCAGACACAGATTTACCTGCAGCAATGAGTTATCTATCCAAGAATGAGTGTGACTTGAGCGTTGCCCCTTTTACAGCCTATAACTATATACTTGATCAATATCCAGGTCTTTAAAAACAAGAGACCAAAATAGAAATGAAAAGGCAAAATGTACCTTTTCTATTGGTGCTGCAAGTGAGTTTTCAATCATTTGTTAAGGGAAGTAAACAACTGGGCCTAAGCTTAATGTTAGACTGACATTATTTAAGTGTTAAAACTACAATTACTATAAATTTTATGAAGATGTATTTTTATTAGGGTTCAGAGCCAAGATTTTGCTACCAATTTTTTGAACGAGGCCTAAGAGGTTGGAATAGTTAAGAAGTCAGGATACAAATCCATGGCACAAAATACTGAATTCCCATTTCAAATCTAACTGCGAATTCATGGAACTCCAAGAAGAATGAAATCTAAATATAACACAATGTATGCTAATATTGCCCTAATTTTGAAAGAAAACCATTAATAAGAAAGCAGGTCAACTCCAACACTGCCAGAGCTGCTGCTGCAAAGAACCAGAAAGGACTGAAGAGACTGAACAGACATAAATCACTTTGCCCAGTTCTAACAGCACAAGCCACAACCTGAACTTGATTTATGTGCATGAGGTTGTTTTGGTGTGGACAATAAAGGCAGCAGAATAATCAACTGAAGTGTGACCAACAGCCTTCTATTATGCAGGAAGTTCTCACATGATGAAAAAAGGCTTCTTGTAGCAGCAGTCAGGGAGGCAAATACCTCACACAAGTCCTTACAACAGTAAGCAGTTACACAACAAATTTTTTTGAGATTACAGTCTCACATAAATAGAAAAGCACATTTTTTTATTAAAAACCCCACATAATCCCTACAGCATTTGAGATTCCAACTCTGATCTTGAATGTTCAAACAGTCCATCAGACAAACTGGACAGTAACACATGACAGCAACAAAAATAAGACTGAATCAAGATTAAATCTCAATCTGTAATCTAGTCATGGAATGTTTTAAGGCTTTTTATGTTCCACTTCAAGGAAAAATGGCCAATATGCTGTTAAATTAAGAAAAATCACAGCAATGCAGTTAGGGGGAAAGGGAGGGCTGGACAGAGAAACTGTAACAAAATTTGGCCAAACTCTTTCAAGTTGAGATACAGAGGTTATTAAAAAGTATAACTTAAGGATATCATTGGAGCTGTCCTGGGTTTACCACAACAATCTATATTTGAAGTTTTTTTACTAATGTGAAATAACACAAGCACAATATTCCTAGAACTAGCACCTCTACACACCTGGAAAAACACTACTGTTTTAAAATCATTATTCTAAAAATAGACTGAAAATGTGAAGTTCAGTGTAGCAAAGCAGAGTTAAGTGTCCTCTCTCTTCTCTTTCCTGGTCTCTGATTTTTCAGCAGTACTCTTCAACAGAGATGGGGAATCTTTTGGAACATATGTCACCATATTGTCTCCAGTGGAGCACACAAACACAGATGCACTGGTTTCATGAGCAGTGCTGCAGTCATGTGTGTACTCACTGAAAAACCACGAGTTCAGGGCTTGCCAGAGCACTGAATACAGGAAACGGAGTCAAACTTCCAAAATATCAACGTTCCCTCGAAGGCAATGGGAATTTTCTTGCAGCAGGAATCAAGTGTTGGACTAAAATGCACATAATTAATAATACTAACAGGCTATCATATTTAAAAGCTGCAAAAATGCTTTTGGATTAAAATATTGCCAAGTTTTGAGGTTTCTAGACTGCAAACACTGTTAGGAGACAAGTTAGAAATGCCAGTGCCCACACACCTTCCTTTTTCAGTATTCTAAATTACCCGTGACAAGAGTGTTTCCAATAAGGTAACTGAAGAAAAACAAAACCCCACAATATAAAACAAATATTCACCTGAAATTCCATACTTTTCTGTACAAGCATATTGTTTTGCAAATCATGATTACTTTAAAAGGAAGAAAAATTAATATACCCATGGTCCTGCTGGCCTCTGCAAGTTCACTTCAATTCTACTCTAAGAAAATGAACAAGGCAAACTCAGTCATCAAAATAACTTAAACACTGACACCCAAAGCTGCAATTTTGCCTGACATTTTCCCATCTTTTCCACAGCATGAAGAGGAGGAAGAGGACTCAAGCTACACTGAAGGGGCAGCAGTACATGGAACTGCAACACAGGAAAACAGATTTGAGCATAGATAATCCATTCCATGATTTAGCCACTCAAACCTAGCAAAGAAAGGACCAGAATGTACCTTAAAAATCCCCTTTTATTCACAGAACATGACTATCCATACTGGTTTTGAAAGCAAATGAGAAAATGTTATTGGGGCAAACAGGCCTTAACTGATCTAATGCAAAACAGAAGGAGTAGGATGGAGCAGCTCTCGATAAAAACTAATGAGGAGATACAGTTTTGGGGATTTGCTGACAGGCAGAGCTGTTTCCAACTCTATAAATACATCAGCCCCAGTTCTATAGAGATCTAGTTTGAAATCTGGATTTATTTCTCAGCAGATAACACATTATTTCAGGAAGTAGATAACATTCTGTTGATTAGAGTGGAACAATGTGGTTGGATGAGATTCTTACCACGGCTCATTAATGACTTCCCTTTGCTGTTTGCTTCAGTGTTAACTGTGGGGACTGCAGAAAGGCTTGAGAAAACACCAGTTAGTTGTTGTGCCATCAGCCACAACAGGCTGGCAGAGCAAGGAAATTTTATCAAGGATTTTGCTGTTCCTCCTTGAATACATCATGGCAGTCCATGCCTTTTCTTTTAACCTATTGGTTTGACAGCACAAGTTTCCCCATGGCACAATGAAGCAGAGGATTTGCTGGAGCTCTGCTGAACCTGCTGCAGCTTGGTTGGGGTACCTGAATTAGAATATGAATTAGAGTATGAATTAGAGTACTTTTGCAGCATCCCATTTTAATTTCAAAAAATCCTGGTATTTAAACAGGGTTAAGAAGCCCTTTTTGCTGTGACTGCCTATAAAATAGCTTGGTTCTTAACTACTGTAATTATCTTTTTAAAAAGTGAGGTTTACCCCCAAATACTCGCCATCAGAACCACCAATACAGTCCCTTCACAACTGCTTTGCTGGTGCTTGTCCAGAAGGTATTTTGCTTCTGTAGCGAGAAAAGATGGAGCCAGTTGCTCATGCTGACAGCTCTCACTGCCACCTTCCACACACACACACAGAGGTTCAGCTTTCACTCACCATTTTATTCACAAAAGCAGCTGAGGTAACCTGGGCATTCTTTTCCTGACAGACCAAACATGACAAATAGCCAGAGTTAGTACATGGGAAGTGATGAGGATGGCCCAGGGGGAGAGGGCAGGAAGGCAAGAGCAGATGCTGCAGGTCAGCCTGTAGTTTCTCTGCCATCAACACTGTCTGCAACAGCAGCAAGGAACAGATGCCTAAGGATAAGGACAAGGATAAGAACAGGACAAACTCAGTGGGACATACAGCCTCCCAGCCCCAGGTAACCTGCAGCACAGCATGACAACAGCATTTACCACACTGCTCCTCCCTCAATTGCCCGGAGTTTTTAACCCATGTCAGCTTTTGCCATGCAGAGACTTTTGTCACTATATCCCACAATTCACTTACACAGTTTATTTTCACAGTGCTGTCTTCATTTTATTTTATTTTCACTGGAAGAGAAACAATGAGTGATTATACCCAGTTCTCCCCTATTCACAACCTCAAGGATTTCTCATACTCCCCTGCATCTTAATCCTTTCTTTTCTAGGTTGGAAAATCCTAGAGACTTTAACTCTTCCCTAGAGGAGTTGTCATTCCTCAGAACTCTTTCCAGCTGGGATACCACGGTCTAGCCACACTTGGGAATCAAGGTCCAGGCTCCATGGTGACAGCAGAGATGATTTCTAACGATTTTCTTAATTATTTTTAGGATTACTAATATCTCAATACTTTTCCCTAAGCCATGGCTCATTAAACTACCATCTCCATACGGCGACTTCCAGGAGCCCAAAATTCCCTGGCAGGAAACAGATACAATTCATTGTGTTACTGCATGAAAACCAAGACCTGCTTTTCTTCAGAATCAATATTTATGTTTAATCTCTTGAATTTCATCTGTCACTTGAAATCCAAGTCTCTACCAAAATAAATTATCAACAGGTATTCCTCACATACATCACATTTCAAATCTGGGCATAAATTTATTTTTAAACAAAATCAATACCATTCTTACAAGAGTGCTTTGTTATGATTTTTATTTTCAAATTACAGGCATTACTAATGCAATGAAATTCATAAAATAAGATGATCATTGAAGCACAATTGTATCAACGACCAACCATCACAGACATACTTTTCCCCAAAAAAGGGATAACGTGGGCAAAACTTGCAGTGGCACTTAAGCAATAACCCTCCTATTCTGCCATCAGAACCAGAGGAAATACAACAGGCAGATAAAGTATCTCCATAAACCCCTCCAAAATACCAATTCACACCAAAACAGAGTTTCTTTAGTTAGCAACATGTACAAATAAAATCAGTGGCAAATAATATTTCAGCCCAACAGAAGAGGTTGAAGAACTTGTCATCTGTCACTGAGGCTCTTGCCAAGACACCTGAAATCTGGTAAACAAGGTACAGCAACACTTCTTTTAGATACAATGAAATGCAGCCTAAATAGATTCCAGACTGGATGCAGCTCCCTTCAAGGACATGATCTTTCCAATAATCTCATACAGGTTTTATATGAGTCAAGTGAAGAACACAGCAACATAACAGCAAAACTGGATTGAAAATTCAAATTTAAAATTGAACTTCAAAAAAACCCAAAAGCCACAGACCAAGTAAAGCACAGCCAGAAAAGAAAATAATTAATTGGTTGCGAGTTCTCAAGGTAAGAGATCACAAAAAGTATGATCTCCAAAAGTCCCGAGTCAAAAAAATCAGAAATCTTAAGTTTAATTATGCTAGCATGCAATTCTTGTTAACTTCTAGCTTTTTTGTGTGGCATCTTCATAAGCCAACACGAGATATTGCCTGGAAAACCTCAGATATCTGATATCACAAGGAAAGCAGTTTTGGCTAAAGGTCTTGCATTTATAGCCCATGTCTGCTGTCTTGGCTTTGGCAATTTTAGCACACACTTAGCGCTTATCCAACTTGAGCCACAAAGTGCTCCCCAAAGCCCCTGAAATGCTCAAAAAGCTGCCACTGAAACCTTGCCATTATCTAACTGTTTACAACCCTTAGGTACACGGCTGCATTAAAACTCCCTATAAAAACTGCAGGGTCCAAAATCTCCCTGATCACAGTCCCATTCTCTTATGAGGATCCTGTTGGCCTACTGAGGGCACAGCTGAAACCAGACCAATCTGTTCTTGATCTAATAACAAGTCATTGCTTGTAGCATATAGAGCTCTCTTTTTTTAATTACGAGTTTCCCTACCATTAAAAGCCCTAATAAACACAAAACTTTGCTGAGGCAGTTTAAGGCATTGCTGCCCTCAGCTGTCTCTCAGCCCTTCTGTGGAGGATTAACTCTATGAGTAAGAGTTTAAGTAGAGGACAAGCACATCCTTCCCACTGGTACCCAAAAATGGGTTTGTGCTGAGCTGCCAGTGACCCCAAATAACAAAGGTAAGAGGAGGTTCTGCCAGTGCCTTTCCTAGGGCAGCACAAATTTGCCTGCTCATGGATTTGTTCCATTTACAATTCTAAATTTAGATGTCACACAAGAACTTTTCCATAATACCTGCACACGCATAAATAATGCTGGACAGATAATCCAAGGACTGGAAACCCTCACCTGTACAGGTATTTTGAAGACTTTCCTACCCAAAGTAGCTCAAATTCAAAGTACATGTCTCACAAGTAACATACTTGGTTCTCTCCCAGAGACCCTCTGTTATTCTTGCCTAAACCCTTAGTTATGCTACTTACCCTATCCTTCATTTAGGTATCTCATAAAACCAAAGAATCATGGAATATGCTGAGTTGGAAGGGACAAAAGGACTTCTCTTATGATAAGAAGAATCTGTGCTTACTCAAATAACTTACTGAAGAAGGAAAAAAGCGCCATCTACTTCATTTAAAGAAAAGGAAGAAACAAAGAGCAGTTCTGTCAAGGTGCAGAAGTGCCCTCTCATGATTGGCACTGACATCTCTGAGCTTCCCCTTCTCAAAATCTTAGCATTTGTCTCTTTTTCTAACACTGCCAGCTGCAAACTTGAGATTGTGAGCTTTGAGGAGGCATGAACACCACTTAGGAAAAGCAAAACCCTTTTCCCCTGGAAATCAGTGCACTTAGAAAAGCTTCATTTTTGCTCCCAATCACCTTTTCTTTGTCCAGACTGAGTCACACAGTGGTTAAAATGAAAACCCTTCAGGACCGCTGTCACATCCTGCTCCAGAGGGTTAAGTCTGGCAGCATAAGACTGGGATAAAATCCCAAATATTTTAGTGCCTGAAATTGCTTTTCTCAGCCACTTGTCAGTGCAGCTGAAAGCACTAAGGTTTCCTTATATTCATCCCACCTTTCACAGTACTTGCACAAAGGAGAGCCCCCACGAATGGTGCATGTAAAAGTGAGGGCTGCTCGGGATTTTCTCGGGGCTGTGCTGGGCCATGGAGCTTTAAGATCTTTTTCTCCTGTAGCACTTGGAGCTCATGGAGCCCACAGGATTGGCCTAATATGAGATCAGGAAAGGGATCATTTCACTTCAGAATGACCAGAAAAATCAGAGAATATGCCAAGTTGGAAGGGACCCACAAGGATCATCGAGTCCAACACTTATCCCTGCCCAGGACAGCCCAACAATCCCACCCTGTCCCTGTTGTCCCAACCCTCCTGGAGCTCTGGCAGCCTTGGGACCAACCCCTGGGGAGCCTGGGCAGTGCCCAACTACCCTCTGGGGGAAGAGCCTTTCCCTGAGATCCAACCTAACCCTGCCCTGGCACAGCTCCAGGCCATTCCCTTGGGTCCCCACAGAGAAGTCCCTGGGAGCAGGAAGCTGCTCTTTAATACCCTTCTACATTCATCCCATCAACAATGGCAAAGACTTTTTTAACAATTGAAAATTACTGCAGAGATCCAAGTACAAATTCAGCACATATTTAAAGAAATTTAAACATGTCCAAATAAAAGGGGGGGGGATCAAATATTGCTTGAACCCTATTTGGTTTAGCAAAAACCATGTAATCTTTGGAAAATGCCCATCTCTAAGTAATGTTCCAGGCAATGCTGCAAGTGACAGGAAAACACTACCTCAGTGATGCTGCCATTACTGGAAAGGCCTAAAAATTAATGTTTGGTTTGGCCATTCAAATGCACACATGAAGTATTTCCATCTAAAAAATTAATCATAAAACCAATACAAGCACTACTTCTAAAAGGTCTTCCTAAACTGTACCTGTGAAAGGCAGCTCAATAAAGCAACTTTTCAGCAGAGGAAGCACAAAAATTTCACAAAAATAAGCCTCACAAGATACCATGTGCTTTAGCAAGTACAGTTACAAAATGGATTCTTAAGTAGAAACAGGGGAAAAAATATCTTACTATACAACAACAAGTAAACTTCTGAAAGACAGCAATGTGCTTTTCATCAGTACAATTCCCTTTCCATTTAAAGAATAGTATTTTAAGGAGAAATTCTCTTAGCCATAGAATTTGGTGAAGGAAAAATTACTTTCCTGGTAATGCTTTTGCTGCCATCACACAATGTTTTGGACTTTTCCCTAGGCTGATGACATGAGGTTCCAAAAATGGTAAGGCAATCGACCTTGACATTGCCTCTGGTGCACTGCAAACATTAGGATTTGAGAGAAATGTAAGAGCACAATATAAACCACCTGCAAAAAGGAGGGGTTTGTATATATACTTTTTTTTGCTTATCTATTACGCCTTCATTTTTTCATTTAATATTTTACATATGCTTTCTCCTCATGGCTACTTTTTATTACCTCTATTATCAACAATGTTTTTTTCCTGTCAACTTCTTTAGTTGGTGTCTAGTCCCCTGTTTACCAGGTATTTCATAAATCAAAAAGATCTTCAGGCATATGAAAGTGTATGACAGGTACTCCAGGTGCCAGCTTTAAAAGTCTCATCCTTTACTCAGATTTTCATACAAGAACATGAGACTTTATATAATGACAGAATGAAAATCAAAAGTGACAGATTGGGTGACTGGAATTTCTGTGATTTTTTTAAAATGCCCAGCCTTATAATTTTGGAATAGAATTTAGCACCAGCTGGAATCCTCAGACAGCATTAGTAAAACAATAACAAACCTCCTTCAAATAAAAATTTTAAGTAATGAGTTTAGAAAACACTTCCCAAAAAATGAAACACACTTACTAAATTTAAAGATTCATGTGACTGAGCACCAGGTCAAATCCTGTCACCTGGGAAACAGCAAGAAGAAAAGCAATTTTAACTCTGCTGAGGATGTTTGATTTGACAGATTCTAGGAGATTTACAGAGAATAGGCTGAAATGTGACTTCACAGCAGCTGAAATTCAGGGTCCAGGTAAGTGAATTAGTGCTCTTGCAGCAACAATATTAAACCAAAAAAATTAAAAATTGAGATAAAGAACCTTGGAACCTTCAAGTTGTTTGCAGGGTATTGGATTTCCACTATATTCTCTCCCTCCAAGAACAGCCTGAGGAAAAAGGACATATCCAGTTCCACCTGACAACTCCACATGCTAAACATGATAGCAGGAATGTACTGCTACCTCTGCCCTCCAGGGTTAGCAAACCTCGTGCTGCAGCCCCTGAGGCAAAACCCCCTCTCTGACCTGCCATTTGCAGGCAATAAAGCTCCAAGTTGCTGCACATCGAGTGCCCCTGCTGAGGGCACAGAACAGGGAGGAGCACACAGGAGTGACCTCGGCTCTTTCTACAGGGCTGTAGTTCCAGTACCACGCTCACAGCACATCTGCTGCCTCCAGGCTGGGTTCAATAAATGGGAATTCAACTTCATGGGCTTTCTAGAACTTATCCTGAATTTCAGAAGGTCCCACAGAAACGCCAATGAAACCCAGAAGCATTAAGGGGCCGGCTGTGGAGCACAGGTATAAAATGACTTCACTGGTATGAAACCAGCCCTGGTATACAATGACTTTAAAAGTATGAAACCAGCCCTGGGAGCTATTTTGTTGCTCCTTGCCGAAGTGCTGCACACCGAGGGCCTACTAAGCAGGAAACAATGACAGAAGAATGACAAAATGAAGTGAATCCGAGGGGTGTTTGTAAGAAGAGCTGGGGTTACACAACCTTACAGAGCAGCAGTCAGCCAAAAAGAGCCTTCTGAAATAAACAGCAGCTTGTCAGAAGAAGGCAGCAGACACGTTCCTGTAGACATGGAGCGTGAGGAGATGCATGTGAAGGATTCTACTCGTTTTTCCCTAATAGCTACGAGAGCTGGTTGTCAGCAACAGCCTGGCTCAGCTCAAGGAATGTTTGAAGTCCCGTCTGAACCTGCTTTGAAGCCTGTGCAGTGCCAGAAACCGGTACATGAACATTTCAGACAGCAAGTGAGCAGCTTTGAGGTCTGGATTTGAAATCCTAAGCCAAAAGGATTTTTCACAGAGAACAGAGCGTAACATCAGGGAACTAACGCCAAGGCTGGGTTTGATAGACACAATACTACTTTATTCCATTGTTTCAGCTTTCTTACAGGTTTAAAAAAAAATGTACAGGGGTTCAGAACCACCTCAACAGAACAAAGAGTACAGAATTAAGGGAGCTCTAGAGTCAAACCACAAGTGTGCACGCGTGGTCAGCTTCCTTTACAAAAAGGAATAGGCACAATCTTTACATATGCATTTTGGTGAAAGAAGGAATAATAGTGCAGTGTTAAAAGGCACCAATAATCAATAATTGGGCCCTTTTTAAAAGCCAATAACAATCTAAGAAAATTACATTTGGCTCAAAATTATAATTTAAATATTGTATTGACTGGCATGCATCTGAACCCCTGGCAATTTATTACACAAACGTAATGTGTGCCCTTGCAAAATCAAAAAGATTTCATCAGTGGACCTGAAAGTCAGTTCAGTACAAAAGGAAATATCAAAGCTCTTGGCCTGTAATTAACACTAAACTGTCTTGTTCATCTCATCCCAGAACACTCGTCTAACAAAGAGCCATTCAGCAACAGCACAGAAGTATTTCTCTTAAAGCAAGTGTCATTTTTTTAATCCTGTAGCATTGACCATGTGCTATGAAAACATCAGGCACAGATCACAATTTACGTTTTCTCTTAAAAAAAAAAAAAATACAGCATGTGCAAGCGAGGTTCATACAACGGATCGACAGCTACGACAGTGAGCAATTTAGACCTCCCAAAGAGAAGGGTTGGTTAGTCTGAATTTTCTAAGCAGTGCTGCACACTGCTGTGTGCCATTATGGTATCTGCCTTAAGAGTATCTGTGGAGCCAATAAGAGGAAGCTCTGGAACACCGTGAAGGAACTACAGCGATCCCGTGTGCCGATTTACCGGGATTGACTGAAGGAGTCATTGGACACAGGCAGCTGCAGTCACTCAGCCAGACAGGAAGGGCTGCTGCCTTCTACAGGAAGAACAGTCTGAACCTCAGTTTACCTCAATTTACCTCATTGCAACCCACCCGGATGCAATGGAATAGGGACCTTCATGGGAAAAGAGGGGAAATGAGAGGGAGAGCTTCTATGGAAGCTGTACCAAAACGTGCCGGCTCATCCCAAAGCGTCATGCCCAGGGAAGGGTTTATGCACTGCGGGTTGTTTGTACAACTGGAAATTGTACAAGATGCGAGCAGAGATAGAGCTGATTATTAACCTGCAGTATCTACTACAGTCCTCAGGTATATAATTTATGGATAGCCACTTACTGTGAGGTTGATTTGCTTCCTCTTAAATATATTGAAATTCGGAAGGCTACAGTATATTCTGACACAAAGATAGTAGGACAACTTGTCTACAAGGGGGAAAATATAAGGTAGTAACTAAGTTATTTATTTTATGAGGAACCTCCTCTGATAAGTTACTGGTAGTTACTTCATGCCCTTTGGAAGATTTTTAGTTCTGACTTTCTTCATTGTCTCTGTGGAACTGCTCCCCTCACAATTTCACCAGAGTTAGTGACCCTTCTTACAGCAGCCTTTTTCCTTTTCCATGATCCCTTTTAGACTCACTCTAACACCACGGCAAGCTGTTCAAGTAAACATTTCCCTCTGGCAAGTTTCCAGATACAGCAAATACTATCAAAACTCCGCGTTCGATTACATGCGCCAGTTTTCTTTAAATGGAGCAGGAATTAGCCCGTTTCCTCGGTTTAGGGTCCCGCACATCCCTGTCTTTTAAACACGTACAAGATGAACATATTGTCTCCGACAGTCTCCGCAGTCCCAGCCTGAACACGCTGTTGGAGAGGCTATAGATGACACAGTTGCAGAAACTATTGCTTATAGCAAGCCATGTCGTTAGGAAGGAGAGCGCAGGGTTTTCCAACACCCTGGAGCTCTCCAGCAGGAAGTATATGATATAAGGGAGCCACAGCACATAGAACACACTGGTTATCCGAAACAAAACCATGGCATAGCGGCGGTCAGGGCTGTGCCCGGTGTCCCCAGCAGCATCCACCTCGTGGCTCGGAAAGCGAGCTCTCCGATCGTTTATCTCTTTGGTGTGCTGCCGGCAAATCTTAAAGATGTGGAAATAGGTGAAACATATGACAAAGGCAGCAGGAGCGTAGAGTAAGCACACGATAAAGCCAGTGAAATAGGCATTAGTTAGCCAGGAGGTAGCACACCATTCAAAAATATCTCCATGGTAACCAGGTTTTCCCCAACCAAAAAAGGAAGGCAAGAAGATCAGACAAGAGTATATCCAGATCAAAGTGATGCAGATTCTCAAGCGACAAGGTGTGACCAGTTGGTTATAGGAGAGAGGCTTTGTTATAGCGAGATAGCGATCCACACTGATGCAAGCGAGACAGGCCATAGACACGCTTTTGAGCACAGAGATGATATATCCGAAAACTTGACAAGTCAAGGACTCGTGGACACCTGTCGGGTAGTGGAGCAGTGACAAAGTAGGAACCAAGCAGCTGACTCCAACAAAAAGATCGGCATAGGCCATGGTCTGAATAAAATAGCTGGTGGTGTAATGATGCAGGAGTGGAGCACAGTGGAAAACAAAGATCACAGTTAAGTTACCCGCAATAATTAAAAATGTTAGCAAGACAATTACGACTGTCTCAAGGATACAGATGTCAACTGCATTGTAGTGACCAAATCCAAGAGGGCAGGAGAGGTGCTCAGATATGTTCATAACACTACTGCTCATATTCAGAGTCCTCCATTCAATCCATCGGGACTGGTTCATGCTTTGTGCTTAGGGAACACTGTAATCTGAGCCTTAGTGAGCAGGTGACCTGCTGAACAGCAGCTAAACTCTGCTCCAGCGTCTCACGATCTCTCTTTGCAGGCACTGCCAGTGCTTACATGTGAGGGGATTACAGTCCCACAGCTGTTGATGCCTCCTCAGCATCAGTGCATCACCTCTGGCACACCTTGGCTTTAAAGGAAAGAAAGAAAGAAAAACAAAAGCCAGAAAGAGAAAGGCCACTGATCAGCTCCTCCAGTGCTCTTGACCCATCTTTAGCAAACACAAGGCACTTCTAAAACAAACAGGTACCCAGAAATACAGAAATACAAACTGGCAAGAGAGACACATTCATTTCCCAGGGAAAGAGGGGAAGGAAATCTCTGACTGCTTATTTTCCTGAGAAAGTCCTTTACTTTGGAATATACTGGGGAGAGCGGGAGGAAGCGAAGGAGGAACCTCAGTACAGCTCAGGTTTCCTGGACCAGCAGTTACTGGAGATAATGTTTATAATGTCTCAGTTTAAATCACAGACTGACCGGAGACTAAAGGAAAAAGTTCATCCTCTAATGCTGTCTTTTCTCGTTCCGTTCAGGAGATGGTACTCCATCTTATCCATGCTATTCATTGGAAAGGTAAGGAAAACATTTTTGTCAAGGTTAATTCCAATAGACTCACCACTGTTTGGGTATGAATAATGAATTTTATTTGGAGGGAGATGGGTAGGGGATGAGGCAGACTTGTCCTCTGAACTCCCAAGAAAGAAAACATACATCTCACATACAACGAGGAAGATCTTGTCTATTCATTTGAAAATGAAAATAATTTAAGAATAGAATTTTGGAGGCTTATGTCAATATTCACAGTTCCTTCAAACAGTTATAGTCTATTACAATTATTAATGCCAGAACCATAATTCAATGTCCTCACAGACAAAATAAATCCTCTTGAATTTAATTTCAGCAATGGCAATTTGAAATAATCATCTTTGGAAATTCTGCCATATCTGCTACAGTGGATCAGCACCCAGGAGTTCATAGGTATATCCATGATATTGCTCACCTCTGTAGCAACACCTGAATCACTTCACAAACCCCCACACAACGAGCTCAGAAACTTCCATCTGCATTCTGCTGGGAAGCTAATGAAATGCTGATTTAACTAGAAAAGCTGCCATTGTTTACTACTCCATTATTCTGTTATTCAGCTTCATCTTCTCAGGGGTTTAGGGTTTCTGTATTTATTAGATGATCAGCATAATAAATAGTTGCTTTAAAAGAAATCCTCTTCTAATTGCAGAACATTACCTTGTTCATTTTAGTCCCAGTTATGGAGAGAGAGAATGATAAAAGAAAGGATCTTCTGTGATCAGTTCTAAGTAAATGCTTGATTAGTTCAGAAATCATTAGGCAGGTAATTAAATGTATACAATCTTGGTTTTTGAAAGGCCCCTAAAACGTTAAAACCACCTTTAATCCTAGAGTTCCCAAGACTAGAAGACTGGCAGTGAAAATTAATGAATCCACACAAAACGATCTCCAAGGTCATTCAGATATTATGCTGGCATTTGCTTTAAGTCTCTTTAAAAGTACCGGGATGTCTCTGATGTTTTTGATAGTCCTTGCCGTGTCTTCAGGAGGAATTTCAGACCCTAGAAAAGCCAAATGTTCAGTTCTGTCGCAGCACTTTGAGAGAAAGCATTCTTTTTGGAGTTAATTTCCTGTCTCGCATCGCCACGCTGTAAAGTCCTTTTAGGTTTTATAACATCCCAGAATATTTCCGGCTATTCGCTCCCTTTGTCTATAAGCACCGTCTAAAATCACTCCTTCCTCCAATTCCCTGCTAAAGCAATAGAGAAGCTTTCTCACCTACGCGCATCCTGTGCCCGGCGCCTGACAGGGAGCGAGTCCTGTTCCCGCGGTGCGGCTGGGGCGGCTGGCGCTGCTCGGAAGATCCCTGCCCGCACCTGAGCCCGCTCCTGCTGCTCCTCCTCCCGCCGCAGCCCCGGGCGCTGGAGCGGTGCCTGCCGCTCCCCTGCTCCCGGCACATCCAATGGCGCCGCCGCTGGCACCGGCAAGGAGGGAACAGCGCGCCGGGGGGACCGGAGCGACCCGGGGCACCCGCGCTCCCGGCGGCTCCGCTCCCGGAGCCCAGGGATGCGGCCAAAGCCCCGTCACGGCCACGCGGACGTATGGAATCCATACGGCACCTCATACGCCACCATCGTCACCCGACTCAGTGTTCGCTCCAAGTTATTCCCACGTTACTTAATCGCGCGCGCACCTTTGAAGCGTCGCCCGCTAAGGTCTGGTTTGGCAAAGAACCCGCCGTGGTTCGGCGCTGATTTTCTTGTCTTCCTTGAAAGACAAAATTACAGCCCCCTTTTTTAATTACTTCCTCTAATTAATTACTTCCATCCTTAACATAAAGATTTTAAAACCCATCTGAGCCTGGTTTCAATACTGTACCAGTCTTTAATTGCTTCAACATCGGTTTAAATACAAATACTTATGAGTAACACATTATTTTCCAAACTTAACCCAATTAAATGAGCTCCCTACTCCTGCAAACGGATGCTGCTATTCCCTGATTAAGGACTCAGAACTTTTGTTTACTTCATGCTTCCTAAAAATAAACCCAGTCACAGAAGTACAACCAAAGTTCTCTTACCCAGACACGCCGTGTGTCCTCAGACACTGAAACAGCAAATTTAGATACCAAAACCCCAACCACAGAACAGCATTTTGGGCTATCGATCAGCAAAAGGTATGTCAGGGATAATACTGGAGGCTTTAACCAACTAAGTCATTAAACTACAGTGATTTAAATCCTTTTAGTTCCAAGGCAAACCACGGGCAAAATTTTAATAAGCTACTCCTGGGTTAACATCTTGTATTTCGAGTACTGCCTGGAGCGAATATTCAAGGCTGAATGACAAGTCTGTAGCAGTGTGAAGCAGCACAAACTGCAGCAGTGTAAGAGTGGTTTGCAGTAAGGGCGTGTGATCATTCCAAAGTCTTCTATCAGAGGATTTAATAAAAATTAAACTTACTCCGATACCTCAAAATGGTAAATGGCTGAAACAACAGATTTAATGACTCAGTTTAGTCCCTGAGCACAGCCTTAAGCCTGAGCTATCCATACCACGGGTAGAACAATAGGGAACAATTCTTATTCTTCCTCTTCCCACTCGTCCTGTGGGGGAGGAGGAGGAGAACAAACAACGGCGAGCACAGGCACGGCAGGAAGCAGTACTTCTCCCACCCCTCCCTGGGCCGGTTCATTACTGGCATCAGGGACAGAAAGGGCCAGAACCCCTGAAAACGGACATCAGAAAGCCCCAAAGGCACAAGGGCACATCAGATAAGCAAAGGTAGAGCCCGACATAAAGTGGACCACAGGAATGACATGCTCAGTGTATCCTGCTCCAAACAGATTTGAGGATTGGTAACCACCAAAGCTCCCAAATGTCACAGCAGCCACTGAGTCACCCTGTTCCCTGGTCAGCCCCAGCTGGTGCCTGCTGTGTGCCCAGAGTGCCCAACTCTGAGAGCAAGCAAACGTTTCGGGTCTGCTACAAGAAATCCAGGCTGTGCTGAGCAGGTAACAGGAAAATCAATGGCAACCTCTGCTGGTTGGTTCTAGACACAGGTAAAACCCTTCCTTTTCAGAAATTACCATTAATGGGACTAAGTGGTTCAAAAGTAGGGAAGTTAGAAAGTTATTCTTTGTGGCAATACAAGCAGGCTTCCTTCACTAGCAAAAGGCAGTCATGCTGCAAGCTGCCAGGGCCTTCATCACCTCACTACTCACTGCAAATTGCACCAGGCTGACGGCACTCACTTGCACTGCTTTACGTATGTTTGGAGGCAAGTGAAAATTAAAGCAGAAATCAGCCAGTCCTGACAAAACTACGCAATTACAGATGGAATTTTACAAGATGTGGCAATACCGGAATGTTGTATCAGAGGCAGCGCGTTAAAGACTCTATGGGGAAAGTTTTGATGTGTGTTTAGAGACACATTGGGACTCTGGAACAGTTTTAAATGAACGTGCTTCAGGATTTTTTTAATTTGTGTGTGAAGAAAAGGAAGTGAGAAAGAGAAAAGCTCTAGTGGAAGAACCTAATGGCTGTCACCAAGGCAGTACTGTACACGGTGCAGAAGTTCCAGTGCTGGGTACGTCCAGCAGAACTACTGAGCACTCTTCAATCTGACAAGGAGGAGCAATTCCACACCTTCTTTATAAATTACATCAGCTAGAAACAACATAAGTTGCCATCCAAAACAGAAGACTCACACCATCTGATCCTGCTGAAAACAGAGGGGATGTGGTAGGAGCATGAGCTTTGTGTATGCAAAGCAAGGCTGTGGAAGCAGTGGTGATGTGTGACCCTGAAAGGAAACCAGATAAAGCTCCTCAGAGAGAACAAGTCCATACAGAGGGAGATTTAGAAGCTCCAAGCAAGAAAACAATCTATTAGTCATTCTACTTGGAAAGTAATAGTAGTATTTGTTTCCTGAATCTTTTTTTGTAAGACAACAGGACTGACAGAAGCAACCCCTGCAGTGCATAAAACAGCATCTCAGTCATACGACTCATTTTTAGTTTCAAATCTTTCTTTGTTCAGTTATTAGATGGTCATCTGGACTAAATGGGCAACGATAATTTCTGTAAAACCTTTTTAAAAAGCCATTGATTAGAGCAAGGAAGTGCAGCTGAGAGTGTGGGATGAGGAACACAGTATTTATTTACTTAGATGCAGACCTGAATGACAGTGTTGATATACATACCAGCTCCTCAGCTTCTTCTGCCCAATTCTTTTTTAAGTATTACTTTCTTTTATCCACTTTCTCCTAAGCCTATATAACAGAAATGTTTCTTCAGTTTGCTTTATTTTTAATCTTAACTACCTCTGGCATTTACTTGTCCAGGTATCTTATGGACAGCCTGGTTTTGCTTCTAATGCCTCCAAAGTAATTCTATCCTATAAAGCTTGCAGTTGTAGTGCAGCTTTAAACGAGAGAGAAGGAAGGAAAATCAGCTATTGCCTTAAAAATAGGGGGGGGGGGGGGTACATAGTTTGGTTTATCTACATCAGACTAGTGTTTGAAGTTGCTCTATGAAGTCACACTGGCGCTGTATTTAAGGCAGAAATTGGTTCTATTTGTTATTTGGAAGATAAAGCCTCTTCCCCAAATCCACCCACTACAGCTGTCAATTTAAAACCTGCTCTGGCTTACACAGGGATTTTGACCTGAGTACAAACATATGATAAGAGATATATATATATACATCCACACACACATACATAAACCCCTCTATTTCATCTCAAAACAATCTTAGCCTTCTTAAATCCTTTATGTTGGAAGGCACCTCTGGATACCATGTAGTCCAATGCCCTGCTCAAGACAGGGCCAAGTTCCAAGTCAGATCCAATGCCAAACTCAGGCCATGTTGCTGTAGGTCCTACCTCCAGCTGAGCTGTGAGTATCTCCAAGGATGGAGTTTTCTCAGCCTGCCCAAGCCCCTGTTACAATGTCTGACCCCTTTCCCTGTGACTCCCACCATCAGCTCAGGATTTCTCATCCAGACTAAACATACCTGGGCCAGTAGTGAAAACCCAGGAGTGTCAGTTCTGAAGGAAACTACAATATACTGCAGACATTTTGAAGCCATGAAGTATTTCTCTACCTTACAGTCTCATTTATCAGTTTTGCTATCACGGATCAGTTCCTTTCCTTCTCCCTCCCAGCCCACGATCCCAAGTAACGCCATAAACCATTTTACAGTGCTATGGCCCACGTACCCCTGTGCTGCAACAAAGACCAAGAGGTACCAGTGCCACAGCTGCCTTTCTGAAATGCAGATGCTCTTGAGGAGCCCTTACCTCAGAGGTACAGGAAAAACTTATCCCCAGAGCCTGCACAGGTCTCTTCTGCATTAGGGCAGAACTGAATTTGATGACAGCACCAGAGCAGGCTCTGTAAGGTGGGGGAGAAGGAAGGGGCTGGTATAATTTGGAGTGGAGGGTGGGGGAAGTTCAGGGAAGAGGACAGTAACTTGCTAAAAGGGCAAGGGATGTGGAAGGGAGCTAATGACCCCTTCTCCTTTTACTGCTGCTCCAGCAGGCTCAGGTTCAGCCTGTTCCTCCACTGGACTCCCAGCTCAGCCCTTTTCCAACACCGTTTCTAATGACACAATCATTAGTCAGTATCACAGAACTGTCAGGTAATTAGGATGCTGTGATGCAGAACGAGAAGAAATGGACAAATAGTATTTTTTTATGTGGATCAGAGCATTCACATTTGCAAGTTTATTGTGCAGTCTTTTCATGCTGTTAAGCAACAATTATATTGAACACTTCTAAGGCTTGAAGCTTTTAAATTAGCCCCTAACATTATTCATGTATTTAATAAATATTAAGCAAGTTTTTGGAGTAAATTGCTACCACAATCTCCCTTTAAACATTACTGCCTGTGATCTGATGGATTATATTTCATGGAATCACATGATGGTTTGGGTTGGAAGGGACCTTAAAGACCATCTTGTTCCACCCCTGCCATGGGCAGGGATGCCACCCACAGGTAAATGCAAAGCAAAAAAAGAACATTTTTCTTCAGGAGAAGCTTCCCTAGAGATGGTATCGATGCCCCTATGACAAATGGCATCCACTTTACAAACTCAATTTGGAGTGACAAATACCACCAAAGCCCTGTGCCTCAAATCAATAGAAATAAAACTCTGTGCAATAAACTATCAAGAAGTAAATTTACTTCAGGGAAATGCTGTGCAGTCTAATGAATGGTGATAATTAGCATTTTTCAGGAACTAAACAGCATTTGCTTTAAACAAGCAGCACTTAAGCTACATTTAAGCTATTTACTGACTGACCACATATGATAAATGCATTGGAAGCACAAGAAAAACTTCTGAAGATGGTATGAAAAGCAAAAAATTAAACATGTGCCCTCAGACAGTTTCATGCTGCTAAAACTAAACCACCTGCTCTTCAATAACAGCAGCTTAAAAGAGAAAAGTGTACTGGCAAATGAACATAGGCTTACTATCTACCACCGCTCCCATTTTTCAATGGACAGTTCAAATATTCACCTGTTAGATCACAGGACAAAAGACAGAAATTAAGAGAATGGTAAATGAAGAAGTAGAGACAATAGTCTGCACAGTGCAGGCAATATTACCCTTTCCTTTCCTGTTGGAATCATTTCCCATATTTGAAAATAATACTTCAAGACTTTAGCACTGCGTTCATTCAAACTTCTCAGCAGCATGTTTGGACAGTTGTGCTTTCACTGATCCTTCTGTCTGTGTCAAACCAGGAACTACGTTCCATAGATGGTATTCTAAAAGTGTACCTCCAGTGGGCACCAGGAAAGTGGATGTTGAAAGAGATCCCAGCTGACTTGGCAGGAGCACAAGCTCAGTCAGTATTAGCAGTAATTCCATTTCAGCAGAGCCAGAGTAAGAAATTTTAAGGCTATTAAAAAGAATCCCAAACACTGTGATCACCTACTTTGATTTTTCACACAGTGAGAGCTGAAGAGTTCTCTTAAACTACAGCATGACCTTTTAAAAGGCAACCAATTTTAATTTAATGAGTTCAACTGATGAATAATTTATTGTCCCCATAATTAGGAAGCCAACTGTAAGGCCTGTGCCAAAGCAACGACTAAGACACAAACATGAGGATCAAACCCACATACTCCTGTCTGTCTTTCAGAATCACAAGTTTGGGTGCACCAAAGAATAAAGCTCCACTTCAGCCTAATTCTCTTTTCTGGCAGATATTATGTGACAAACTCACGGACATGTATCAGGAACAGACTGAAATCCACTTTCCATGGCTTTGGCTCAGGTTAAATGCTCACTAACATTCTCCAGAGCATCCAGTCTAACCCAGACAGGCTGCCTGGAAACACGTGCCCAGTCACACTGACAATGTATCTGCTTTATAGAATCAACACGTTCCACCCTAAACTTTTCCTTTAATAGACTTTTAAAAATAGTGTTTCCTCAAGGAGACAATGCTCAGAAAAGCACCAAACCACCGGGATCTTGCAGGAGATAAAGGCACAGCTCTGACTGCTGGTGTGGGCAAAATCCCTCCAGAGCCATTACTGGTTTAGTTCTGGGCACCAGCTGGGACTGACCCCACATCCCAGTACATCCAATTCCACTGTTTCTTGAGAACAAAAAAGCTGAAAACAATCAAAATAAATAGTGACTTTTTGAAGACCATCTTTAAACCAAGTGTTACTCAGGATTACTATTTTACCACTTGGTGAAGAAATGGAAGAGAGGAACATGGAAAGGATAAGGCGTGGAAACTATTTATAAGCTGAAGGGTGGCACAATTTCTTTTTATGGATTTTAAGCTCAGCTTCATTTTGACCAAATCTCCCTCCCAGCTGGAAGTGCTAAACAGGTATCACTTCTCTTCCCTCCAGCAGGGATCTCCAACAGCACACACCTGCATCAAGATCCATACTTGAGAAAAGACAAAGACAAGGAACAGCTTCCTCCCAAGAGTGATGTAGAGGGATAATTTTGCCACTAACAGTGGAAGGAGACTCCTGGCTAACTCACAGGCATGGAATTCAGCTGTGAGAGATGTTTGGAAAAGGCCACTGAAAGCAAGAATTACCGATTTTTATTTTTTTCCCCTCAGAGTTAAAAACTGGCTAATTAAAATTTATTATATCATCTCACATCTGATAACTATGTTTCAAGATTAGTAACATTTAAATACATTCAACTTCCAATAACTAGCAAACTCTCTTAAATTACTTTGATTGTATTAGATAATGAGACATTTATATTTATAGCTAGAAATTGGCACATGTAAAATGTTATGTTAGCTGAGAAATTATTTATTCTAGAAGAAATACCAAACCTGACATTATTTGCCATCTCTTAGAAAAAAAAGCTGAAATTAAACATATCTTTTATCAGCACTAAAAATAGGTTAAATATAAAGGCAGCATATTTGAGATCTGCAAGTCCTTTTGGAAAGGACATTGTTGGCAAATGGAGAAGTCAAGGCTACAGATGGAGTTCAAGCCCAACTTCTTTCACCAATATTAAATTCACACATAAACCTTTCCCCTCTGCTCAAGATTATGGCTTTTAGCTAAATGTCGTTCTCTTAATTCATATATTTTAAAGACATAGCACATAAAACTGCCCACAACTCAGCATATCAACATGCTGAACTAAACACTGCCTCTCACTCAGTGACCATACACTTTATTTATAGCCATTTCACAGAATGAAAGGGATTGGAAATTACCCTCTAACAGTTAAGGTTTTTTAACACACTAACTACAACACATAAAAACAAAATCTCAACAGCAATTCTGTATGAAAGAAAGGCTTTACACAGTGATTTGCATTCATTTTTCTGTCTAAGTTATGAAAATACTCAGTAGTCAAAAAAAATGCCATAGAAATGGAATAAGGCTAGATTAAAAAATACATATTTTTCAGCTAATGTTCTAACCCAGGTGCTTACAGGGGATGAGCTTGGCTACATTTCCTTTACCTCTCAAAGAAGGTTCTTTACAAAACAAAGCAAAAAAAAAGCAGGGGGAAAATGGTTACATTCAAGAAGCTATATTTTATTGTTATGGCAACTGATGTGCTAAAAATATAGAAATAAAGTTGTTATGGCAACTAGAATTTTAAAGGCAGTCAAAAGTAGAATAATCAAACATTCTGCTGGCTTAAAATGTAACGTCTATGACTCAATTTTCAGAAAGAGCTTCAGAGACAAGTAGAGGTTGGGGGTTTTTTTGGATTCTGCTTTAGAGATCACAATGATCACAATTAGTACAATTCCAGAGAACTCCACAACAAGGGAGCACCTCAAGGTGAGCAGAAAATGAGTCACTCCAAGTTCTCATGGTCAGTAGGAAGAAACACACACTTTATGTCACTCACTCGATATCCTGGAGCCCTCACTCAGATCCACAAAATGTATCAGCTTATTATTAAATTCAACAGCAACAGGGCACCATTTATGTCCTATGATGGGATATTGGGAAGGAATTCTTTCCTGTGAGGGTGGGGAGGCCCTGGCACAGGTTGGGCAGAGAAGCTGTGGCTGCCCCATCTCTGGAAGTGTCCCAGGCAGATTGGAGCAACCTGGGATAGTGGAAGGTGTCCCTGCCCATGGCAGAGGGTGGAATGAGACGAGCTTTAAAGGTCCTTTCCAACCCAAACCATTCTGTGATTCTAGAACTAAAAGTTACTTCATGATTATAAATTAAGTACTGAAAAGTGTGAGAATATCGAACTTCATCTGTGTGAAGCAGCAGAGTTCTGCCCCTTTAAATATAGAATATGGAATATAGAATAATAAAAGACAACTATAACTACAAGACTACGACATACTTAAATTCCTGGTACATCCTTGATGATCATTACAGGGCTCCAAACTATCCAAGCACTTCCACAGCAATCTCGGAGAACTTGCTGTCTCCCAACATTTTTCAGACTGTCAAAATTGCTACTTCTGTTAAAAATTAACAGAACTGTGTGCACTGTGAAGTGTTCCAAGCCTTAATTAACAGTAAGCAGAGCAGTTAACAGATACTTCAGAGAGTTATGACTAGAAACAGTAACTTGCACTGGAAATATTTGCACTGGAACCACGAAGGTGGCATGTGCTGGGATCCCAGTTATCTGAGATTTTAACACAGCATGTGCCTTGTAATTAATTGGCTTCACTGCAGGGAAAATCAAGGTTCCTACCAGCATTACTCATAACTCTTTTCTGAGCCCAGTCCACAAGAGCTTTCAGCATGGCCAAGAGCACAGCTCAAAGTCAGGCTCTTCACTTGCACTAATGGGAAAAGAATCAGATCAATTCCTTACTGCAGCACAAAAGTCAGGAGATACACACTGAAAATTCAAACAACACACAAGGATGTGCAGCAAGGGTGACACTGACAAATTCAAGTGTATTCCTGTAGTGAGGGCCTCCCCAGCCTCAGTATTAATCTTTAAGGCTGGACACACAGTTAACTCTTAAGCATCATGTGAAACCACAGGTACTTCTAGAAAAGCAAATAATGTAGGTAAATGTCACCTAATGAGTCTGTGACCGAGTCAACAGCTTCTGCAAAGGACACTCCATGTACAACACTCACTATACATATGTTTTCATGAGTCAGGATAAATCCTGGACATGGGAATATCAACGCTTTAAACCAAAGTTGTCTAAGCCTGGGCTAACGAGCCAGGCTGCATGTTTTCCAGGTTTGCTGCTGACTCAACCACACACTGCAGACAGTCCTGAAGAGACAACAGCTACAGCTGCTCTGAGCTTTCTATAAAATTAGTTTCTTCATTGTGTAATATCCTAAACTTAATCAAGTGCATGGCTGCCTGAGATGTAAGTTGAGTTCAAAGAAAACAAGCAGCCATCCAAATACCACTCCTGAACTGCCAGCTGTGTAAATCCACTGCTGGCATTCAGCCTCAGTATTCCTGTGGATCAGGGGGAGCCATTCTGCACTGAATATACATCCATACACAATATACGTCCATACACAATATATGTCCCCAAAGAATATACATCCCCAAAGAATATTCACTCTTAACATTTGCAGGCACATTTTATCCCTAACATGCTTTAATATATTTTCAATTTTCCATAAGAGAGGAATCTGAGAGTTTTCATAGAAAAGCAAAGGAAAACCTGGACAGTGGCAACAAAGACCAGAAGAGCTTTCTGAAATTACATTTACAAATCCATGAAAGAAAGGTGCCATGGTTCCAAAAGGCACCTCCAATTCCTTTGCTAGACAGGTCCCAGGAAGCATAATTAGACTGGAATGTAACATTAACCTACCTAGGGCTGCCTCAGGAGTGGCCCCACCTGCCCATCCTGCTGTGCTCCCACCTCACCCTCACACCACACCTGCACAGGGGATCTCCCCAGAATGGAAATGAGGGGAAGGAAGTTTTCTAAATAAAAATCCACAAATTACTGTGATTAGCCCTGCTGTTGCTAGATAAGAGCACACAAAAGAGGTGGAACATGCAGGAAAACAAACCTCTTTTGGCAAGCCCACAGTCTGGAACCACAACCCCTGTTAACAACAGTTTAGTTTTCAATTCAGCCCATGTATTGAACCACCCAGACAAAAAAAAAAGAGGCTGTATTTTGAAACTGGATTGCTTTGGAGACAAACCAGCCATTTGAAGATGGCTTTGTCATATGCAGGATGTGATTAAAATACGTGAAGCTCCATATCACCAGTGTTCAGTTGTCAGCTTAAAAAACAACTGATGAAAACTCTCAACAAGTACAAAATCTTAGCTGCCAAAATATTTGTGTATGTCCACAAAAACCCACATAAGAGATTATTAGAAAGAGTCTATGCAGCAGCAGACTGCAATCCATCTCTTTTGGTTAGTTTGCCTCAGCAGCTGCAAATCTCCTTTTGTTGATAGAGGAAATGACTCTTAATTTGTATGAACATACTCATCACTGTAAAGGGAAAAAAATTCCCTAATGGATGTGAGCTGTGAAGAAGAACTACAGGTCTCTCTTTTCTTGCAAAGTGATTACTGTAAAATCTACTTTAATACCAGCTCATATTTTAAAAGAATATCCTAAAGAACATATGGATAACCCAGTCATTTGGGGGTTTATCATGTTATATGAGCTGAGAAATTATTTATCCTAGAAGAAATACAAAACCTGACATTATTCGCCATCTCTTAGGAAAAAAGCTGAATTTCAACACACACTTTATCAGCACTAAAAAAAGGTTAAATATAAAGACAGCATTTCTGAGATCTGCAAGTAAGGCAGCAAAAGGTATCAGAACTCACCCCTATATCAAATTCCAGTTTGGATTTAAGTGATGTATTCATCACTTATGTATGACTGGATTTTTCTTCACATGCGGCTCAAGCCTTGCTGGGTTTTGCCACTATTTCAATTGTTCTGAACTGCTGTGGTAAAACATGCTTTAACAGAATGTTGACCACCAGTACTGCTGTTAACAAAGGCATTTTGAGAGACTTCAAACACCAACTGTAATTCTCTGGAGAAATAAAAGAAGCCTTTCAAAGAATCTTTTTGGATTCTTCATGTTTGTCTCAAAGCATTTGGAGCTCTCTGTTTAATTCTTACAGCATCAAATATTAACATACTGAAACCTGCAACTAACAGTCAGGAAAAGGTGGTTTGCTCCCTTCAATAAACATATTTAAGCTTTCTAAAACTCCAGCTGCACCCTCCTGAATGCCAGTTATGCAACCTTTGTTTGAGAGCCGAGGCCGGTCAGGAGGAAGTGGATTTGAGAGGAAAGAGGAATACCAAGAGCACGTTGATTGTTTAAAATGCAATTATCCCTCAGGAATGGCAGCTCTGGCAGTGGACACAGACATAACCATTTGCTCCAGGTAAGCAGAGCCCTGTGCTGCCAGGGAGAGATCACACCCCCAGCATTCCACAAAGACAACTTCCAAAACGATCCCGTTTTCCTCAGGGGTGTGCAATAGCATGTTTAAAACACACTCTCACTACGGCTGCTCTGCCAGCATCACCTCATTAGTGCTCCAGGAAAACTGAACACAGCCTTCCAGTGAACCTGGGACACCTGGTCAGCTCTTCTCTGGGCAGGAACCTCGTGGATGTTCAAAGGAGCTCCAGTGCCAGGAAGCAGCAGCTCTCACCACTGAGGGAACAGCAAGGCTCCCACACATCCCCACTCCATCCCCCGGAACCAACACTGGGTATCTGCACCAATATTCATACCCCCGAGCCTGTGAGACTGCTTTAATACCAGTTCTTCCAGTAACCACCAGTTAAACCTGTCCAGGCCATAATACTGATACTACCCAAGGTTTTCTCACTGTTCCAAACGAGGGCCAGCTCTGCTCCCCTGGTTTGCACATAAATTCTCATGGACAAAACAGGACACAGGCTCCAAGAGGGCACGTGCAAATCTCATTTGCACTCTACCCTTCACAATAAATGTGTCAGTTTAAGTGACTTTCAGAGCAAGGAAGTCATACAACACCCCAAAAGCCAGGAATTGTACTGTGAGGGCCATTTTGGTCTTATCCTTTGTGGTTACGTATAGAAAAGAAATTCTAGGAAAATTCTTAATGTTGCAGAACTTTTAAAAATTTTATGCAGGCCCTGAAAAAAATATTATTGGTGTTATTTTCCACCTCAAATACCATACATAAACATTAAAATTACGGTACCATAAAAATAAAAATTACTAATGGACAATTCTCTTTCATTTCCATGAGTGCTGTCATTATATTGAAGGATTCCTTTGAAGATGCAGAGTGAGCATGAGATTTTCTCTTTTGTGCACACAAAAGATTTTTTCCGGATGAGCTCTAAATGAATCAAAACTTGGCAAATTAACTTCACCTTAGGGACATTTTACTCCTGAGTTTGTAAGAGTAATATTAACATTTACTATGAAACTAGGTACCCTGGTACATCCATCATAAACTAAACCTTTTATCTCAAGTCTGAATTTAAATTAAGCTATTTAAAGAATTAAAATTCTGTCAACTTCTGCTCTTCAGAGACAATAATTTTTCACTGATTTCTAGTAAGTATTTTCAGTTCATATATATTTCATTGCCCCACAGTGCAGCACCACCAAAATAATTCAAACAAGTAGGTGACTATAACTCAGCACTAACAGCTCAGCTTATACCAAAAATGAGACTTCCTATCACTCCAACCAACATATGAACTGATTTTTCTCTGCAAACCACATTAGATTATAAAAATATCAAGAATCTCTTGACATGTAACGAGTGATCTCAATATAAGAGAAGAGTTAAGAAACAGTCACCCTATCCTTACCCTTTCAGAAAAGGTGGGGAAAATAAAGCCTAGAAACTGCATAAAAATACTGAATTTAAAAGAAACAGGGAACTGGGAAAGCTGCTCAGTGACCAGCTCTTCCAGAATTATTTTGCTTAATATCCAAGCATCTCATTCAAAAAGCAATACAACAGGTATTAGTTCTCTCTCTAAAATTTTTAGTCAACTGAAAAAAACCCCACATTTTTATTCTAATGATCATTGATTCTTATGTAATAGGATCTTTTATAATTGTTAAACATACAGCTCTGCCATCCTCAATATCTATTCTCTCTAAAAGTCAGGGGAGACCATTGCTAATTAGTAAAGAGAACAGATAAAGTTGCAAAGAAGAAAACTCCTCTTGCTACGTAGAAGCCTAAACTCCCCCATTTTCAGTGAGGACAAACATTCTGAACACAAATATTTGCTACAAAAATACTCTAATGTTTCAGTCCATTAACCAACCTGCTGTGGCAGCTGGTGAACAGTCATCTTTTTAATTAGACACCCTCACTGATTAATTAGTCACAGAACACTGAGCAGTGGAACCCTGCACGATGCCACTGGGACAAAAAATATTCCTCTCCTCGTGCAAACTTCCCATCCTTCAACACTGCTGCAAGTAACAAGCTTCATTCCTCTTCCACTCAAACAAAACAGCCTTCCTACGTAAGGAATTCTCTCAATCCACACCTAAACTGCTTCAACCCCAATGCTTCACACAAATGAAATGAATTAAACAAACCAACCAACCAAACCACACTAACATGGCACCAGACACGGGTTTCAAAGTCAACAGGATTTAATCTTCCTTCTGTAAAAACAGGGGCTTCATTTGTAGTCTCCTCCATTTCCACTTACCATGCAAGCAAACTGGCAATAAAAATTAAAAAGCCAAGTAAATATTAAATATGAAACAACAAAGCAAATACCTTTTCTCATTTGAACAGTTTGGATAATTTCAAACTTTAAAAAGTGGATACATTTCTGCATTAGGGTCACATGGAAGTTGATCTTTCCTTCAGACCTTTGAGCTCAGTTTGCAGATGGATGTACCAAAAACCAGATAAATCAGAGTTAATTCAATGCATGGAAGATTGTGCTTAAGCACATGACGAAACTTCAACAACAGTATTTGCTATTTTCAGCTATCCTTCCTCTCACTTTTAATTTTGGACAAGAGACAATTCCAGAAACCTGGAATCTTAAGTTCTAGATGGTTTTTTTCTTTCTGCTTTATAACCAGCATTTGTCTTGTAGGAATCAGAAGCAATGGGGATGGTCCCACACGAACAGATAAACCACATCCATTAGCTCTACACTGATTTAATTTCATCCAGCCCAAAATCCAATCCATCTGCTCCATCTTCTGCAGCAGTGGAACATATTTTCCTATAATCAGTCCCTACTGATGAGAATCATACCCTGGAGTAGTGATACCCCTGATTGGTGCCATTTGCAAATTATAATAACACTGAGATCAATTCTTTTCATGATAAGGCAATATTTAATGCCCAAATCAATGCCCCTCACATTTGCTTCAGACCTTGGAAGAATTCTTAGGATTTTCACTCTTCCGTGGAGTGGCTTGAAATATTATTGGCCCAGACACAAAACACCATTACACAGTCAGCAGATAAAGCTATTTTTTTGCCAACTCTTCTGAAGCCTGACCCTTTAATTAGTTATTATCTCTAACTGTTCTGGGCACATGCTCATATTGCCAAAGGAAATTATGACAACAAGCAAATTATCTTATTTTTGGTTCTCTTACAAGTCATTTGGAAGGACAGCTATTGGGTCTTTCTTGAAGACCTTCGACTCAATGTCACGATCCAGCTCAAAAATGGGCATTCACATTCCTGTGCAAACTTCCAGTGCTTTTGAGCAACTTAATACTACCACCATCTGCTTTATCTGACAGCAGGATTATTTTTCTGATGTTACTTTAGAGAGTAAGAATAAATTTAAAACAAGTTTTGTTTTCTTCAACCAGAACAGCAGCATTTAAAATTAGTCTGTATATGCTGTTAGATGAACTTTACAGGCACAGCTCATTTCTTGATGGAAATCAGATTATAAACTGAAAGCCTTCTATGAAGAGATGACACATTTTAGAACCCTACCTCTTTATCACAAGCAGATTTTCTTTTCCTTTAAATAAATTAAAATACTTATTTCTCTCCACTGATGTGTATTTTATTTCCCCCTTCCCAGCCCGTGCAGGGTGAGGAGCCCATGGAACTCAGGCACATTTTGCCACACAGAACAGATTTACATCTATGCCAGAAACAAAGCAGCTGCCAAATCACAACTCCTACTCTCTAAAATTCTATGCAAGGCCTACTATTGTGCTCCAGTCAAAATTCCTGAGTGGCTCATGGCAATTACCAAGCTGGAGCCCTGAGACTCTGCCAGGTAGTGCTTGTCAGTACACAAGTATTTGTGAGAGCACAAGTATTTCTTTTTCTCTGCCCTCCTGGAACTCCAAACTCATCTAGAGATGGGAAATATATCAGCTATGTCTGGGAATGCCCTGATATGGGAAACAGCCCACTAGATCATTCCTGACAGAGCAATGACCTCCAGTGCACAGGACTAGAGGACATGGAGGCCCTTTGGAGAAAATAAATGCAGCATTGATTTTTCTAAATAAGACATTTTGCTTTCCGTGCTGAATTGAAACTCTTAAAACAAGCCCCAAATTACTCTGTCCTACAGAACACACTGAACAAAGCACTCCTCCAGCTGCAAAACACTGCAGCAGACTCCAGAGCTCTGCAGGTATGGATATATACAGGATAAATGCACAGCCAGATGGGTGAGGTGTTGGGAATTACAGCTGCCCATCTAACAGAGCACTGCTGCAAACAGCTGGAGCAGAGCAGCAAATGTGTATATTGTGGTCTCTAAGTGAATTTAAATGCTGAGTGCACACATGCTGGGCCTGCCAACACAACCCTCACTAGTGAGCAGTGTCATCAGGAGTTGGTCAGTACACTCACTTTTTACCCCATTTCCCTCTGTAGTTTAACATGCATGTTATTACTGACACACATAAGGCAGCACTACAACAGAGCTTTTAATAATATATACTACTAAAATACATAGACTACTCCTCTGTGCCACGATAATCCACATTATGAACACACCAACATGAAACTGGAAAGTTCTGTTCATAGACATAAATACCAGATAGTAATTCATTAAAAAAAAAAAATTAGCTGTTTTTTTCTGGAACAACCCATATTAACTCTTCCCAAAGAGGGGCCTGAGCTGTTGTTTGGCATCATAGGCTCTCTCCTGTTCATTTCTTTCCACGAATCCTTTCCTGCCAAATGATGGGATCACCAGCAATTTTGACAGTCAGACTATAGAATTTGGTGATGCCAGAAGAAAAGTGATTTACTTCACACA
The DNA here is from genome assembly GCA_013390005.1 of Calyptomena viridis. Classification (NCBI taxonomy): domain Eukaryota; kingdom Metazoa; phylum Chordata; class Aves; order Passeriformes; family Eurylaimidae; genus Calyptomena; species Calyptomena viridis. Next base: position 1,419,764 of record WEIV01024485.1, read on the forward strand.
AAAACTTGCTTGCATAAGTGCTTCACTTCAGGGTAGGATTTAAATTTCCAATCTGTAACAGTGTCATATTTCATATTAAATACTGTACAAAATATCATCTTTCAAAAGTACACGTCACTGCAATATTTCTGTAGTGAAAAGGCCAAGTGTAATAAGGTATTTTTAAGTCATGAGGCCCCAGCATCAAGATAAACCCTGAATTTTACAAGTTTTCCACTCCCTCCTCTGCCGAGAAACAAACATCTTCCCCACTTTTGGAAAGTAGGAGCAAAATAATGGAGGTGGCTTTGATGCAACATACAGCTGACAGATGTCCTGTGAATGGTTTCTAAGGAAAATATAACCCAGCTACAATGTCAAAATGAACAAAATGACACTATTAAAACATCCTTCCCCATGTTGGCCATCAGGACAACTCTCACTCTGGGGACATTCATAAACATCTCAAACAGTGGGTAGGTCAAATTAAGGGGACAAACAGCAAAAAGATAAAACATTATGAAAGGCAACTTTTACTAACAACATCCATCCCCAGATTTGTGTGTGGACAGATGATTCATAACCCACAGAAGGAATCCAACACATGAAATGAGCCCCTTCCTTTTCTGTCCCTACAAGCACATTTGAGGCTCGTGCTCCTCTCAGAGCCACAACTGGTGAGTTCCCCTCCTGCCACTGCACAGCTCGTGCTGCACAACACGAGGTTCTCCCTCCTGCCATCACAGCTCTGAGCACATCAAACAGCCCTGCAGGCAACTTCTTAGCACGGTACTGACTGCACCTTAGGGCACACAACAGGAATGGAATCCCACAAGGATTCTCCTCTCAATTCACCCATAGCAAGGGGACTGTTTTCCTGCTAGGTAAGCATGTTTTTAACATTCTTTTTTAAAACAAACAACAAAACAAGAAATATCTAACTTGGGGAGGTTTTGTTCGTTTGGTTTTTTTTTTAATTAACACCCATAAAATTAAGGCACACAGAGAACAAACTGTTGAAAAAACAAAGAGATGGTTGTGAGCTTGTAAAAAAGCCACAAGCAAACACCTGAATGACAAACTGATGTTCTTATTATCACCACAGCAAGAGAAAAGAAAGCTAAATGTCAAGCATTACCACAGATATAGGTCAGCAATTTCTATTGTTAATGCCATTCAGCAGGTACCCGTGGCAGGAGGTAAAGTCATCTCATCACAATTTCAGCTGCTTAAAACAAGTCAAACTGTTTCACTCTCCTGCTGCTCCACCACCGAATAAAACTGCTGTCCAGCAGAATCCATCTTATGCAAAGGAGAGAAAAAAGAAGACAAGAAGGAAAAACCAAGTGACAAACCCCTCACCATTGTGATGAGCAATCTGTACTGATCCAGCATGGCCTGGTTGTCGTGGCATCCTGCCAGCAGCTGCCAGATCTCTGCCCTCAGTGCTTCTGGAACACCACTCTTCACCAGGGTGGACAATCCATTGGGTCTCACAACAAGGTTGTTGTGCCTGAAAACACAGACAACCATTTGCCTGTTATATTTCAACTACAGGAATCAAAGATTAAAAACATGAAGAAGTTTTAAACTTTCCTATGTTATTTTGAAAAGCAGATTCAGCAATTGGCAATACAAAATTTCCTTTCAGTGGTTATGGGAATTGGTATTTGTCAGATGGAAAGCAGAAATTCTGCATGGATTTACAGTAAGAACCAGTGGCAAAATGCAGTGATATCCAAATTCTCTAGGTGTAGAGAAATGAATGAAAATTAACAGCAAACAACTGCAGAAACGGAACTCAACTGACTAATAAAGAACAATTTGAACTGAAAGAGAGAACTATGCCATCTGTGCAGACAATTCAATTTAAATACTTGTTCAACATACACGTTTTAGCTTAGGTTAAGAAAAATAAATTAAAAATAACCTTAGCCATATAGAGAAAGAAATTTTGGAAAACAAATAAAAGACAATTTAAGAGTACCACCATGAAGACTGAAATTCCAGTTCCACACTTCATGCCAAGAGTATGTTGCAAGTCCCACAAAGCAGTAACACTTGCACTTGGTAAAATCCCACTATTGCAAATAAATTTGCCTGTTGGTGCTTTACTACCTGGTTATACACACACCAAGAAATGCAGGAGTACAAACATCACTGCACATGCACAGTATTGCAGAGTCCTCAGTCACAGATGTTTAAAACCCCCTTTTGAGACGACAGTGTTTGCTGATCCAGATTAAAGCTCCCTTGGACTCAGGATGGCAATTTTCCGAGCAATGCAGCAGGAAAAGTGCCCAAAGTGATTCCTTGTCCCTTCTGCTGCAGCAAGTGCTTTGCTCTCTTAGTGTTTAGACAACTAATGTGTTTTCTAACTCTCCTGGTAGGAGAATAGCCAGAGTGGCTGTTTAGCCAAATGCCAGCAAGCTCGGATTAATTAAATAACCTGCAATCTGACCCTGGATTTTCAGTAAATGTTTAGAGTACTCATCCTATGAAGCAGGTCATTAAGATCTGAACACCACTGTTGTTCAAATTTAAAAGGTGCTCTAAACAAATTTCTTTTTCCTATAATTTGAGGATGATATCCCCATTTTTCCAAATTACCTGACAATTACAAAGAGTGTGATTTTATAATGCCCTTATACTTTTAAACACAATAATTAGTTTTAAATGCACAGTGCAAGACAAGTGATTTCAAACTATCATTCGGCCCAATTAAAACCCAAGTAGTCTCTTTTCTCTTTTTCAATCCATTTTGCAGCCAGTCACATGAGCCTAATGGCCTTGTGATGGGAAAAAGGTAGAAAGAAATAAACTATATTCACAGACAAATTAAAAGGACCAAAGACTTATATTAAAGGATTTGAGTGGGTCCAGAAAAGGTCAAGCAAATGCTCCGAGGCTGGAGTCCCTCTGCTCTGGAGACAGGCTGGGAGAGCTGGGGGTGCTCACTTGGAAAAGAGAAGGCTCTGGAGAGACCCAGTTGTGGCCTTTCAGAACCTTAAAGGTGCCTATAAAAAGGAAGAGGAACTTTATCAGGGCAGAGAGTGACAGAACAAGGGAAAATGGTTTTAAACTGCCAAAGGGCAGGGTTAGCTGGGATACTGGCACAGGGTGCCCAGAGAAGCTGTGGCTGCCCCATCCCTGGAAGTGTTCAAGGCCAGGATGGAGCAACCTGGGATAGTGGGAGGTGTCCCTGCCCATGGCAGGGGGTGCAACAAGATAAGCTTTAAGGTCCCTTTCAACCCAAACCATTCTGTCATTCTGTGATTCTATGACACCCTAAGCAGTTAGAGAATTCTGAAATGTACATTCAGGGATAAATAAATGATAAATACATCCAAAAGTTAAAGCTGAAGATGTGGATTGGTTTGTTTATTACATGGATCTGGTCATATGTTATGTGAGAAACACAGAAAGGCTCCTGTGGGCATGCAGGTAAAATGAAATGACACCTAAAAAGGGACATTCCCATAGAAACAAAAGAGGGAAATTTTCAGCAACGCCAAGGAAACAATACAAATCACTTATGGCAACAACTAACAGAGATGCACATTCCATGCTGGAACACCATCCTGAACATATTCCCAACTGAGAGTTAAGCAAGCAGACTGTACTGGCTCTGTCCTATATTTAGGCAGCCCTATGGCACAGGTAATACTTTAGTAACACACAGCAGAACTAGCTTCCACAGCCAGCTTCCTGGGTTCTGAATGGCTCCTTGGGAAACAGCTTGAGCATTCCCAGTCCTTGCTCAGAACCACAGAAATGAGCATAGAATAACAGCTTGTCTTATTCTGGCCTTATCCTTTAGTATGTAGGGAAAAATGGGTCATTCATGGATGTAACATCTTCAACTTTGTAACAAAGTGCTGCAATTCTCCTGCACAAAACTCAAAGACACAATAAATAAATAGCTATACCATTACTTTCCAACTTGTTGGTAAATTATTTTATTCTTGTCTATAGGTTTGAAGGAGACCCTTGGAGCAATGTTGTTCTGAGTCCAATAGGTTATGGTGACATTTTAATAAAATGACAAGAACACTCGAAATGCAAGAAATTTTTCACCTAAGAGACAAATACACCAGTTTCCCAAGTGCAAATGTTAATTTCTGTTTATTTACTTCTTTTACAAGTGCACGGATCTTCCACTAACATATGCTGCAGTTTTCAACACACTAGAAGATTTCATTTTACTCTATTTTTAGTTTTTGAATAATTAACCATTTTTCATCTGTTACTCTTTCTAAGTTTTGTTCTTAAAATGTAACATAAGGCTCTTCAAGAACTCAAGTAGTTTATAGACTTGTTTTTCTCTCAAGAGGCAACACTGCTTGAGACACTACTAAAAAACGTTTGCTGCTGCTGCTCTTCCAGCTGGTTGGGATCTCCCATTTCCCACCCCATTTTTAACTCCTTTTGTCTCATCCAGAAACCTTTGCATGGGATCCCCATCACAGATGAAGTCAGCAGCAAGAAGCTGTGTTGCTCCAAAGCTACAAAGGGGCCAAGGAAAGGGAGAAATTGCTCCCAAAAAAAATCCTTAAAATGCTTTTCAGCTTTTTTTTTTTTTTTTGGAGTTAGGAAAAGGAAACTGCCAAGTCCAGACTAAGGGCCTCTGATTATTTTTGCCTCCAGCAGCAGGAGCTATTACTTACAAAGGGAAAACCAAATAAGTGGTTCTGGCACTTGCTAATAGTCCAAGGTCTCTCAGAGGCAGCAAACACACAGACTTTTTCCTCTCTTGGCACAGGATCTGCTGCTACTGAAGCACTTAATTAAACCACAGAAATAACACTGTCAAGAACATACTCCAGGCTTACAAATACTCTTCGTTTTACTCACCAACAGAATCAGTTTCAGGGAGAATTCAGTGTCTTTCTAGAATTCCTTTCCAAGTACTTACATGGAGAATACAAAAAAAATAAAGAGGTTGCTTCTAAACCAACTAAATGTGCCCAGCTGGCACACAAGGTGTAGAAAGACACACTGGAATTGCTCTGCCTGTCCTGTCCTGGCCCTGAGCTTCATGAGGGTTTAACTCCCAGCCTCAAGGACAGTGAGCAGAAAGTTCTGCCTGTGAAGCCTCACCCCTGTGTGAGCACAGGGACACATCCTCAAATACTGAGCAAAACCAGACTTTGGCAGATGCTGTGGGAGAGATCTGTCAAATAACTGCAAGTTATTTTTACCACTCCCCTTTAAAATAAGTTTAAAAAACACACTTCATTGTGTTTTGTATTTTAGTTTTTGAACTGTGTAAGCTGAAGAATTTCCAACTTCCTGCTCAGTCTCATGAAACAAAGAAAGGTTAATATTTAAAATCTAAATGTAAGGAATTAAGCATTACCATCTCCCCAGTAACTCTCCCCAGGAATACAAAATCTTCTCAGGACAATCCTTTGACACATCACCGGTGCCACTGGAGAGTTCATTATCACTCTCTGCAAAAATAAAAAAAGAAAAAACAGGAAAACAAAAGCATGCACAAGTTTACCAAAAGCTCAGACACTAAAGATGCATACAGACAGCTTTCAGGCAGATTTTTTTTCTCATGTATCAATTTTAAAACCACAAAAAGACATCAAAAACATTAGTGGAACCATAAAGAATGTTTAGCAGACTTCACAAAACAAGTGTATTAATAAAGCCACCAAAGTTTAAAAGAACAGGACTAGGGAATAATTCATAGCACTGTTACAGGAGAAAGAGCTAGGACCTGAAAAATCATTATGCAAGGAAAGATTCAAGGCTGTCAACTCCCCATTTAATGAAGTTTCACAATGTAGTGTCATCTAAAAGTGACATCTATTCCAGACCTCCCATAAAGAGAAGTCTCTTTGAAAGCAGAGTAGATAATGTTACTCATTACCCCACGTCCCTTGGGCTCCCCTGAGGTGCCCTGAGCTCAGCACAACTTCTCAGAGCCCCCAGATCTTTTTTTTTTTTGAACTGAAATAAGTTATATACCTCAAAATTATTAACAATTAAACAGTCAGGGAGGGATATATGCCATTATATGATTAAACCCAGAAGGGATAATGTGAGCCTGGGACCGTGTGCTCAAATATCCCTCCAATCCAAGTCCCCATCCCAGTTCCCAGTGTCCTGTGGGCCTGTGCAGCTGCCCACAGCTGGCTGGACAGTCCAACCCTGCAGGGCACCTCCTCATGTGAATGGGGTCTTGCCATTATTTGGACTTTTTCCAGTTTTATCTGAATTAAATACTGCTAAAAACTACATGAGCGCAGTTTCAACACCATCAAACACTGACAGGGCTCCAGCTCAGTGTCTTCAGCAGGAAAAACAGCTCAAAAAGAGACAGAGCAGCAGCCACGTTACTGTCACCAGAGAACGCCAGGATGGTTTGGGTGGGAAGAGATCCCAAAGATCACACTGTTCCACCCCCTGCCATGGGCAGGGACACCTTCCACTATCCCAGGGTGCTCCAGGCCCCATCCAACCTGGCCTTGGACACTCCCAAGGATGGAGCAGCCACAGTTACCCTCAGAGGCTGCTGAAGCCATGGACAGTTCAGGTGAGACAGGGCTCCAAGGCTGGTCTTCCCTATGAGCTGAGCTGTTTCAAGAAGCTAAAATAAAACAAAAAAAGAAAAACCAAAGCTGCATCTGCTCACCAAATCCCTCAGATACTCTCCTGAACACAGCTCAGTCACACCTGGTTACTGATCTAATATCCTGAATTCCTGAGGTACATTAAACACTTCACCTCCACTTTATGTTGAGAACAGGAGTAGTTGAGGTAGAGGAGGATCTTCAGTGCTTGTGCAATTATCCTGTTAACTCTTCAGCCTTGTCATTCTCATTTCAATTACACGTTTCTAATTTACGTTCCTAGCAATTGTCAAATACAAGTCATTAATAAAATATCAGCAGTGCTTGAATTTGACAGCGAGCTGTGAGGACAAAGCATACACTGTATTTCAAGGACAATTAACAGCAAAAACGCTGCCCTAAGAGGGATACCTATCAGAAATCTCTGCATTTTAAAGTGAACATTACATTAGTGAAAGTCTTTAGCTGCTTGTACAGCTCTAAAGGCCCCAAGGTACAAGGCCAACCTCCATTTAACTACTTCCCCATTAGAATTAAAAATAACCCAAACAAAATAACCACCCACCCACATCACAAACCTACACAAAATCTGATTTTAAGGTTACCCAATCTTCTGCATGCATTCACTAAACCTAAACATGGAAATATGAAGATATAAATTTATCCTTTTAATAACATTTGATATAACTAGAAAAGTCACCAAAGGAATCAATTGTGTTCTAGAGGAAGAAACATTTAAACTTTCCTTTCACTGGTAGTCAGTGCAGAATTCTTCGAAGTTCTTAAGGAGATCAGCATTACCCTGTACACACTCCAGAGCTGCAGCCAGAAAATTCTTTCATCTGGAAGGCTTAGCAGTGTTTGCAATGTATTATTCAGTTTTATGTCAGAAAATCACAGGCCTTAATTAGAAATGCCATATGCTCCCTTTCAAAAGACACTCACGTCAAACTTCAAAATAGAACAGGGCAAAGGGGAGAGAAGAAACACTTTAAAAATCTCTACTTTGTTTCCACTCTATTTACATATTCTAACCTGTGAAAGCACTTAGGTATGAAATAAAAAAATATGCCATGGGAGGGATAATTAGCTGTAGATGTTCTTCTGAGTACTTTGGTACATTTTTTCCTACATTCCACAGCATCTATAAGCCAGCAGCATTATCCAGAGCATGATCTGATCCACCCTTATATTGCTAGGAATGCCAGAGATCCCTTCCTTCAAATGCCCTGTGTATTTCTCCCTTCCTCATGTATTTGCCCTGACCTCTCAGAGCCATTAACTGGGCAATAAAAGTGGACAATACAACTTAGGCCTCACCAGAGCAAGAGAAGGATGGAAGGTGTCTGAAGGGAGCAAAGCTGGGGTTGTAAATGGACGTGCACACAAACTGCACTGGACAATACTCAAATACTCACAGGGAGCAGTGAGCCTGCAAGGGGTTTTGTTTGCTTTGAATTGCAACGTGACTCCCAAAACTCACAGGAAAGTCACAGCTCCTGAACCAATGCCCTGAATTCAGAGCCTCTTTAAGGCCAGCCTGAAGGATCACACTGCCATGGCAAGTGTGGCTCTGCCTGGCACCAGCATGGAATAACACCTCGGGCTGCAGGAGCCCTCTGGAGGTCAGCTGCTCCCATCTCCTGCTCCAAGCTCTAGCAGGATCAGGCCACCCCAGGACCACAGTGGGAGGTGTCCTGGGTGGGGAGTTAACCTCCCTCACAGGGGCTGGGCTGCAGCTGGAAGCAGTGTTGGCAACACTGGGATGTTTTAGCTGCTGCTGAGCAGTTGCTTACACAGAGTCAGGGCCTGTGCTGCTGCTCATCCACCCTGCCAGCCAGAGGGCTGAGGGTGCACAGCAAGTTATGAGGACACAGCCAGGACAGCTGATCCCAACTCACCATATGGCATCGTGCTCAGCACACAAAGCAGAGGGGAAAAAAAGAGGAAGGGGGACCTCTGGATGACAGCTTTTGTCTTCCCAAGTCACTGTTACACACGATGGAGCCGTTTCCCAGGAGATGGCTGAAACCTGCCTGCCCATGGCAAGTGGTGAATGAATTCCTTGCTTTGCTTGCACACACAACTTTTGTTTTCCCTACTGAACTGTCTCCACCTCAACCCACGAGTTTTCTCACTTTTACCCTTCTGACTCTCTCCTCCATCTCCCCAGAGAAGAGTGAGCAAGTGGCTGTGCAGGGCGAGTTGCCATCTGGGGTTAAACCTCAACATGAGGGTGTCTTGAACACCTTCAGGGAGATGGCAGAATCTTGACCATGCTGATGGTTTAAAAACAAACCAACCAACCTACCAAAAATGTCCTTTTATCTAACCAGAACTTCCCGGGTTCTGCTTTGTGTCTGGTACCTCTCAGCCTGTCATTGGAAACCTCTGAGAAGAGTCTGGGCTCCATCTACACCCCAGTCCTCTGATGTAGCAGTTCAAGACAGCAATAGGATTCTTCTCTGTGCGTTTTCCTCTCCAGCCTGAGCCAAACCCAGCTCCCTTTACCCCTCATTGTACACCATGTGCTCCTGCCCTGGCCAGGACAGAACGTGCTCCACAGTGTCCAGGTCAGCCCTGGACCAGGGAGCCCCAAAGTGGGCCCAGCACTGCAAACAGTCTCACAGGTGCTGCACAGAGGGATGGAGCCTTCCCTGCACCTGCTGCCTGGACTCCTGCAAACAGCCCAGGCTGTGCCTGGCTGCCTTTGCTGCTGCCTTGTGGTCCAGTTTTGGCCTCCTGGGATCTCCACGTTCTTTTCTGCAGAAGTCACTTGTTACGTGGTTCGTGTCCGGCCCATCTCGTCACACGGGGGGGTTCTGTTGCTGAGGCAGGACCTGGCACTTGCCTTTGCTGGACTTCACAAGGTTCTGCCAGTGCTTTTCTCAACCTGTCCAGGTCCCTCTGAATAGAAGCCCTGCCCACTGGAGCACTGACCACTCCCCTCAATTTGCTGTTGTCCCCCAACCTGCTGAGGGTTCACTGGACCCCATGACACAGGTGGTAAAGACATTCACCAGCCCTGGTCCCAACACTGACCCCTGGAAGACACCCCTGCTTGCTGGCTGCCAGCCAGACTTGCACCATCGATTCCTTCATCCCCACAGTCCAGCCAACATCCCAAACACATTATTTTCCACTTATCCAGTCCCTATCTCATTGATTTAAGGATAAGGACACTATGGGACAGAGTGTTTGAGTCCCTGCTAAAACCAAGGTATACAGCACCCACTGCCTGCCCCTGGCCCACAGCACTTGTCACCTTGTCACAAGGATTTGTCCTTCACAAACTGACTGTTCCCAAAGACACTGCTGAACATTCACATGCTTAGAAACTACTTCCAAGAGTATTTGCCCCATAACCTGTCCCATGGATTGAGGTTAGACTGACCTAGAACTTCCTTCTGGCCCTTTCTTCTTTTGGATACTTGCCATTTGCAGATGAATATGGAAGCCTGCACAGATATCCCCTGGGCTGGGAGAGGCCCTTGGCTGACAGATTTTGCACATAATCTATTTTGTTAGTATATCTGCAGACAAATAAACCTGTAAAAAGTGCTCTCTCTCTCAAAAATCTGCAGGGACATTCAAGAACAGGCTAGAAAAGAGGGAATCTAACTGAAGATTGGCACTCATTCTATGGATGTACACAATTTTGTTAGTTCATTCCAAGGACTGCATTCCTCTTCCTCTATGGACTGTATTTCTCAGCTCAAGCCTAATTCTTTCTAACTTGCAATTTATGCCAATCACTTTTTTCCTCCTAAACAATTTTAGCACATATCACTTCCAAACAAATGACCTTAGCCTTTATTGCTTCTTTTCTAGAGTACTCTGCTTGTTTCCTCAAAAGAGATGTTCTCCACACTCACTCCCATTTCCATTTTCTCCTCCAGCTGGTCTATATGCTTTCTGGATGAGAGGTACAAAATACTGAGGCATTCAGTGTTCAAACCAGAACTACACACACAGTAAATGGTGTAAGCAAATACCCCAAAGAAAAAAAAAATCATCATACACAGAAACAAAATCTTGGTCTGTTCTTCCCCAGGATATTAAACAGGGAACACTGGGAACCCTCAGAGGGTAACACCAGTACTCAGAGCAGCACTGACAAGCTGGGCAAAGACTGGAACAAAACACTGTGAGAAACCAACTCAGAGCCAAGTCAGGCAGCACCGAAGTTCCTCTCTCTGATCAGGGATTAACAGACCCTTTCAAACACAAGTAATCAACTTGGTTTATTGGCATTTCCCAGTTTTGGCCTGAGGAAATGGATTCTGGTGCAGAACTCTTACTCATGCCAACAAAAATAGAGGTATTAAATTTGAATGCTTTTAATCTTCCTGTTCTTACAGTGAAAAGGGTTGTGGTTTGTTGGGTTTTTTTGCTTTGGGATGGTCACAGTTTTTAATGGGCCTTTTTTTGCATTATATTTTACAAATTTGCCTTTAAACAATACTGCCCTCATCCATATTTTACACCAATTTATAGCTATAGAGCAGCTTTTCCAATGGATTCAGTTCTCCTTCAGGAAATCTACTAGATCACCTGGACTATGAAAATACCTTAGAAGTCAAACTGTTTGTCAGTTTCCAAAAAGGCAAATAAGGTGGAAAACTAAAGAGTTGTTTCAGAGAGCTCGAGCATAAGAGTAAATAAGTACTGCCTAAAATGAGTAGAAAACTATGAATATAGGAGATAAAAATATACAGGTGGGATTTGAGCACTGATGTGAAGAAGAAAAAAGGTTTATAAAGAGTTTTAATTGAGAAGCTGTTACACGTGCAATAAAGTGTAGGTGGAACTGAAAAATAATACAATTGGAACAGCCTGAAGGAGAAGGAAATCAGGTCATGAAGATGGGTGGGAATAGAATTGGAATACTTCAAATATGAAGTTTGATTTTTATGTAGGAGAAGAACAAAAATGAAGGGGGAGCTGAAGTTGGCAGCATATTATCAGGGCACAAGACAGAGCGTTACTGACATAGAACCTTTCCACACATACAAGATAAAAGAGGATTGTGAGAAAGGCCACAAAAAAAGCAAGTTTCCATTTATAAGGTAACAGGAAATTATAGAGCACGAACTATCATTTTCCCAGGAAGGACAAGAGTGAAACAAAGTTTAAGTCATGAAAGTCATTCCAATATTAAGTAAGGCAAATGTTAAGAGAGGTTCAACTTTTCAGTGCACATTTTGATGAACATAAATGGATTTCCAAAGGCCTTCTGAATAACAGATTCATGAAATTATAATGCTCAGTGTATTTGCTAATTCAGAGAGAAGAGGATTAATCAGGAGCAGAAAAATATAGATTTATGCATCCGACCAAAGATGACTTGCATTGAATTCTGTTCATAAGAACCTTTTCCTTACATGTAAAGTTACATAATTAACGTGAAGGAAAATTAATTTGGCAGCCACTGAAGCACATGTAAAGAAAGAGAACAAACAAAAAGACACAGAAATTCTTCACTAAAAGCAAACCAGTATTTTGATTCTTATTCCTTTTATGCATTATAAGAGATGTATTTTTCACTTTGAATCATTCAAGCAAAAGCTAATGCTGAGAAATATCCAAGTTTTGATTACCTTGCAAACATGGTGCAAATTTATTGTTTCTCTGTGTAACCCAAAATCCGGATCCCAGACCCTGTATTTGATAAATACTGAAAGAAGGTGGAACAGCATGGGGTTAGATGAGCTCTGCCCATCCCTCTCTGCATACAATAATAGTTTTCACACATTAAAGTCTGTGCAAAAATCTCCCAAAGATCCACATTATACTTTGAAACAGCCCTGCTGGTTGTGTGCAGTGCTCAGCCAAAATTACTTTTCCTTTTTAATGCAACAAATCCTGCATTTAAACCCCTATCTTCTATCCTTACATACCTTTAAAACCCTAACTTTGCTCTATGTCTTACGAGTTTCAGCACAGGCCCTACATCATTGTCATATGAAATGAGAATCATTTGAAAACATCCCAAAAATAAACCTTCACTGGCCGTGCAATAAAACACAGAGCTGATCCTCCCCTCGTGTACTGCACACAGATGAGCCCCATGACAGCTCTACATCTGATGTACAAATGCTTAAAGCTGAATAAAAAGCAGTGGAGAAGAATTATCGCTTCACTTGGGTAGTTGTGCTCCCACACAGATGACAAAGCCAACAGAACGCTGCACACGGAGGTATTTCTGTAAACACAAACATCTTCCACATGTACTGTGCTGCCTCAGAGCTGACACCTTGGGGAACAGGCAAGAAAGCCAAATCCCAGCTGTTGGCACAACCCTAAGGCAATGCATTAGTAATTTATCAATTTGTACATTAGTATCTACTCCCATCTTTGATATAATTAAATAAAAAAATAGATATCAATGTTATAAACATAAAAATTATATGTTGCCTGGCATTTAGGTAAAGTGCCAAGACAGTATGCAATGCACCTGGACTTACAGAATACCAGAAAGGTGATGACAAAACTGAAAAGAATCTCACTTTGAGGTTAATAACTTCGAGGTTTATTAGTAAAAAGTAAGGGGGAACTGTTGGTTGAGAAAAGTCTTTTTGATCATCTTTTATATAAAAGTGGTTAAAGATTTTTTTTAATTATATGAAATGTGGCAGCTTGAGGCCAAACCATGGAGGTCATGACTGAATCCTGAGAAGACCCTTCAGCAATATTCCTAACAAGCCAGCAGGATTGCAAATCCTTTTTCAAATTGCTTTCATACTGTTTATAGGCAGGGGAGGAAAAGACAACCACTAATGAATAAAGCACCAAAACCATTCCAAACAATCTACAATTGCTTCCAGACAAGATGCAAACACCAATTTATGCTCATTTTGTCTTTGTTTTATGAAGCGATTTAGGTTACAAAAACCGAAAAAGCTTGAAATCCAAGAAAGAGATTTCACCTCTGTACCCAAGGAAATGAACACCACTTTTATGTGAAAATATTTGCTGTCATTCAGCAAATATTAACCAAAGGCATCAATAGATTTCCCTGGAGCATTCAGGAACCACAGGCCAGAAATAAGGAATTGTTGTGCCCTGAACCTCACAAAGTCAGTGTGAGGAACAAACTTTATCCCTCCACACAGGTGTATTCCCAGGCAGTGTCAGGAGGACACTGGGCAGGAAGAGGGAGATAAAATAGCTCCAAATAAGTCACACTCACCTCAAGTGTGTCTCACTTCCTGGAACAGAAAGAGTGTTAAAATTCCCAAATTTTCCATCTCATTTACAACCCTGCAATTTCATTAAATACTTCTGCAACCCACAGAAGTGCTTCCAATTCAAACCATTTCAAATACTCATTTTTTTAACACGAAGGCCATACAAATTTAAATACAACTGTAACTATCAACTGCCACCACATTAGAAAAATCAAGTCTTCTGCACTCAGGATTTTTTCATATACTAAAACAAGGCTCACATTCTTCCCGGAAGCACAGTAATAGCTGCAGAAGTCAATTCACTGCATTTATTTTATGATTTTTAATAATAGACATGAAATTTAAGGTGTGAAAACCATCCAGTGCAAGAGAACGGACAGCAGAGTGACAACATCCCTGTTAGGAATTTTCACCTAAATGCCATTCTTAGGAGTGCCTGTACTTTAAAACTCTCTTACAGAACTGTTCTTGTCAGGAGATGGTCACTGGCCAAATAACCTCATCAATGTAGGATTTGTGAAGTTTTAGTTCATTTTTATGGAGATAGCAAAAAGCCTCAAAGACAGATTTAATTGCAACTTTACTCTGTGTTGGATTAATATAATAAACAGTCCCTGTGAAGTACATGAAGCTATTTTTATGCTGGATAAAAAAGCAGAGTTGACTATTTCGACACTACTCATGTCATTCTCACTCAGTCATCCCCATTTGTTCACATCATAACCCCTGTGCTATCACTAAATACTCCCTATTGACTCCTAAAACATCACCTCCTCTATTCCTTTGCTTTCCTGAATCCCAAAAACAGCCTGTAGCCACCCACACCACTTGACACAGCATCCTGAATTAGTCTGGCTGATCATCTCTGATCACTTAGTATTGCCCACTCCTTACCTCCTGTGCACACTTTTTGTGTGGCCAACACACCACACTCAATTTTTTTTGCAACTTTCATATTCCCCTATTCTTTCCTGTCTGTTTCCAGTGCCAAATCCCACCATCTCCACAATGAACTTTCATATCTCTTCAGTTCATTTTTCTATTGTCTCTCTCTTTTTGGTTTTAGAGAACACAGAGGTAAGTTCTACCTTCTTGTTATTTCTTCCCCTGGTAAATGAACTACAAACAGAACCAGTACTGCATTCCTGGAGGTCACCTGAGAGTGTTCCAGAGGCTCCCTACAACTCATGCTCAGGAGCTTCCTTGTGGTAGGCAAGTCATCTTTTACCTGAATTCCCTTTTACCTGAATTCCCTGTTTCAGGGTATCTGCTAAACATTCTGTGCTTACTCTGCAGGCAACTTAGAGATGGGAACAGGGGCTCGTAACCACACACTTGGGACCACAGAAAACCAGCAAAAGTATCTTCAACTCAGTTACAGCTGGAAGAGTATTTCCTGGTTTGAAACAGAACTGCTCTTGCTTACAGTGATCCTTAACCTTCTAACGCTATTCAGACCCCAGAAGAAACTCAGTGGGAATTAAGTAGTGTTTTCCTGAAATGTTACAGTATAGTTAAAAAAAGGAAAGCAAGCCTTAGAGCCAGAGGAAGGTGATCATTTCATACATGGCCTGAGCAAGCACTGCTGCTAAAAGCAGCCAACCTATTCTTCCTTTTCTCTCTGTTATTTACTCCTAGGAATACATTGTCCTTTAAATGCTTCTGCTGGAAAGGTGTTTTCCCAACCCTGAGGCTCCCAAGTGCACCCAGCCACTCCATCCTGCCCAGGAACACCCCCACAGGAAAATGTCCCCTGAGCTTTGTTCTTCCAGCACTGCAGAATCCCCCAGCCCTTCACCACATCCTCCCACCTCTCTTAATGCTCCACAAAGGACAAGGCAGTTCAACCAACTGTGCTCTGCACCTTATTAACAAGGTTCTACCCAAAATTAAATATTAACAGTGAACTTTTCTGCTTATTAGTAAGAGTTGTTGCTTACATCCACTCTATTTGAAAGCTTTACAGAAAGCGTAAGAATTTCCTCATTATATATTTTAATCTTTTTTAAATTATATTTGGAATTAATTCTTATCAAGGAGTGTACTTTACATTCCAGGTTTTGACAAGACATCATTAATATTAATTATATTTTAAAAATTATTATCTCCAAAGCAAGGAACTTTAAATGACTGGGTTGCCAGAAATATCTATTACAATATTAATAATTAAAAAGCAAAAGTAAGTTGACCTCATAGATCTCTAAGTAGCACTTGCACAATCATTGCAATGGTCTTAATTTTTTATATATCTGTTCACATGAAAAATCAAGCTAAAATGAAAAAAAAAAATTAAAAGCTAAGAATGTTATTTAGGAAGTATATGATGTCAATTTTCTACAGGAAGTTGCTGCACACTGGAAAGGGATTAGGCTTAACACCAGTGTAGTGATTATTTTAAATCATTATTGGCAGGAATAATGTTGGGCCTTTCATTAAAACAAATGAAAAAAGCCTTCTTTTTTATGACCATCTTTATTCATATTATCATGGCACAAGACATCCCAGTGAGCCGAGTGCATGCAGAGTCCACAGCAATCAGGGCCTGCACACTCTTATACAAAGGAAAATGCAATGAGGAGTGCTTTGGAAATCAATTAAGGAATATTCTGTGGGCATGGAGGACATACACAGAAGGAAAAAGCAAAAAAAATAAAATAAAAATAAGGAGAAAAGTAAAAAAACCCTATATGGCCAGGCAGCTACCATGGTTAACTTTACAGAAAAGAAAAAGCCTTCTTCCAAGACTAAGACATTGTAAACTCAAGGGGTTTTTTTCCATCATCATAATTAGCACCCTGAAAAGAAAAAAGAAAGAAAAAGAATGAAGAGATTTATTTAGAACAACTGCAAATGACTCATTGAACCTGCATATCCTCCAGGATAGAGAACTTCTCAGCACAGAACTCTAAATGTGGTTTCCATGAGAACAGAGGCACATCATGGTATTTTTAATGTCTTCTGTTAGGAAGCAATCTACATTTAAAATATGGAAACTAGCATTAGGGAGCTAAACCAAACTTAGACTCGGGTTCATACCCCAGTGGAATCCTTTTCCTCCGTTCTGTAGTAGTTCCAAGAGGACAATATCCACATTATTCCTAATTGTGCTGCATTCACCACATTCTGCAACAGGGTTTATTCTTCCCAGTAAGAGCGATATTAAAAAAGAAGTAGTCAAATAATTACTTAAACTCTACCCACACTAAGCAGCCAGTTTGGGATGGGTGGCTCAACAACTCGCACTCCCAGCAAGGACAAAAACATCCACAGCTGAATTACACTGCACTGATCCACAAGTCCCAAAGGGCAAATCTGAACTAATTCTTGCTATGAACGGCAAAGCAACCCCAAATACCAATTACATAGAAGAGTTCCTTTGGAGAAAATAGTATTTTTACTACTCAGAAATGGTACTTGATACAAAGGAGGGAATAACCCTTAGTGCATCTCCATCCTGCTCTCTCCCAAGAGTCTGATGAGGGTTCAAAGAGCACCTGACTGGGGGTTTTGCAAGCCTGGTGTCACCTGGAATATGTGGGGACTTTGGTTTGTAAGTGGAAGAGAATAACCACACCTGTGTGCTCCTGTCTGTGTTAATTAGTGCCAGAAACCTGAAGAATAACTTTGTAAAACTATCCCAATTTCTGGTAGGTCAGACATCCAGATCAAAAAAGGCACACAGAAACCTGTTCTGAATGCTGTGGACTAATCCTTGCAGTACAGAGAGACAACAGAGGCCAAGGGCCTTCAAAAAACTAAAGCAAAAAATACCCAAACCCCTCTCACCAGTGGAAAAGGTAATTGCTGTTAGAGGGGGCACACAAGTACCTGGGTCCACCTGCAGCAATCCCCAAGTGAAGCAGGAGATGTTGATCAGCCCCAGACACAAGTGAGGGAAAAGAAACCACACACTAAGCAGCCAGTTTGGGATGGGGTGAGAAAGAAACCACACACTAAGCAGCCAGTTTGGGATGGGGTGAGTCTGTCTGGGATAGTCTGAACAGGCATTTAAAGCCTGCCATTGCAAAGCCCAGTCCAACCCTGTCCTTTAGGAGCCCGTTCAAGGTTTCTGATGAGAAGGAAATGCCTCTGGGAAAGGTTTTCTAACTTGCTGGCAGAGCACAAATGCCTCAGTAACACATTTTGAAGCACATGGAGAGATGGACACACCTTTGCTGTTGCTGCTACTGGAAGATCTCCAAACAATGGCTTGGTCAAAACCTACTAAAGATGTGCTGCTAGTAGAAAATTACTGATAATCTTTTTGTCCAAAACAGTTGTATTAAGAATTAAATGAGTAAATTAACAGCAGAAATACAATAGTGCTATCTATGGAAACTCTAAGTGCTCATTTATCCTTACCTTCTTCTGCCTCATCCTCCTGGGATGACATAGGCCCTCCTCCACTTGTTGGGGTGACTAATTCTTCCTCTCTGGCAGATTCTCTTTGCAGACTGACAACTTCATAAATTGCATCTCCAGCACTTGTGTGGCTTTTTCCTTCAGACTGAAATGAAATACAGGTATTTATTAGGTCCCCACTGTTGAAAAATAAGGCTTTCAAAGGCTAAACAATAGTTTGGGCCAGACTCCTCCAGATTTCTTTGCCTTGGCACAAGTAGATGGCAATATCTGACAGTCAGTTTTACAGGTAGAAAATATAAATAAAACTGCATTATTTCCAAAGCTGCCTCCTAACAACCATTCTCAATATTGTTTACAATGATGGTAAAAAAAGCTTTCCAATTTAAATAGCTGTAATGATGAGGTCAAAGAGAAACCTCACCTAAAGAAAAGAGGAGAGAACAAGCAGGAAAAATATTGGAGTAAGTGAAACAGGAACTGAATGCCTGAGGGGGAAAAATCATAATGACAAGATTAAAGAAGAAACAAAACCTCAAGCTTTTGACAAGCCATAAATTGTAAAAAGCTCCTTTTAGTGCTTTATTCACGGAGCATAATTGGAAATATGCTCCTTCCAATGGGAAAAAGTAATGGAACCTCATGGTAGGGGGGTTGGAACTAGATGATCTTCAAGGTCCCTTCCAACCCAAACCATTCCTTGATTCTCTTGCATATGAAACAGAAATTAGTTAACTATACTTTAAGCAGTTGCAAGTTTTAAAATAAAAGGAGTATTAGTTTCTCCTCTGAGTTACAGCTCTGAACACAGCTATTTTTCAGTGGCATTCAGTGATTAATATATTTGTACAGAATTGTACATAACAAACTAATTATGGTATTAAATGAACCAGCCCAAAATGTTGTGCTATTTGTTCTTTGTGCATCTTGCCTAATCAGTTAAAATAAGGCAACTTCTGGAACATATTAAAAACATCAAATTAACCATGAAAAAGAACACAATTTCAGTTAGAGAACATTCAATTTGTTTAAAAAAACCCAAAGTTATGATAAAGTTAGAAAACTCCCCAATACCTGCAGTGGAGATACACATGAACTGCTGACCAGCACCTGCAATTTCAACACACTGGTGAAATTATGCAGCTTAAACAGGGACTGCTTGGACTGACACAATATAAATTACTTTACACTGAGAAAATTTCCTACTGTACTTTAGAGTAATCATTCAGATCTGCTTCCTTTAAAGCACAGGCTCCAATTATCAGCCTGTTTAATGAACTTTGGGGTGTAGGCATAAATACCCTGCATTTTGTAACATTTAGCAGGGTGATCTCTGAGCCATTATCCCTGTTTTATTCTCACAGAACACCAAGCACTATCAAGTAATTACCAAGTACTTGGTTAAATCAATCAAGTATTGATGCCACTAATGTCATCAACTGTTGCTACCTGGAACTTTATTTGTGAGGGAGTAAGGCATGAGGTACTGTGGCTTTGGCTCTATCTACAAAAACTACAAGTCTTCAGCTCCTGGCACGTGTTCTGCTTAACTGCAAGACCCAGCTGTACAAAATGTAAATAACTTGGTTATTGGTTTTCTCAGAAGCAGGAGTTTGTTATCTCCAGGAACTCACTGTTACAAGGATCATGTCCCCACGATGGAAACAGGCATGAGCAACACAGCAAGAGAGAGAGAGAGAGAGAACAGCCCTAAATTACACATCAACCTGCATTTCTGTCAGTCCTCTTATCTGACTGCACCTCACCAATCTCAGTTCTGACTATGAAATCTCTCTGAATCCTTCCTCAGAAGAGTTCTGATTATACTAGAATCTACTTAACACTCAACTGCCTTCCCAAAAAGTTCACAAGAGGCTGACCCCAATGCCATGCAGAGAGTTATTTCCCAAATGTGCCCTGAGGGGCAGCACCATGGGCAGGAACAGCTACTGCAATACAAACTATCCAACTGATACCTGGGGAAATAAAGACCTGCTCCAAGTCACCCAGAGAGATCCTGGCATCCACAATCAGGACCTAATCTTGCAGAAAGATTACCAGGACTAAAAATATGCCTTTCCCAAGATCTGCAGAACAGCTTCTCTGGATTTTGCAGCAGGAAAAAAATACATGTTTCTTCAGGGAAGGGAGGCACGTGTATGTTTGTCACATTATAAGGGGTGAGAAAAAGAAAGCATCCATATTACCCAATTAAAAATGGTACAGTTGCAAGTGATTTAAAAGGCAGGCTCAACTGATTAGAGATAAGTATCAAACAGCTGAGAATGGAATATTTTCAAATGTATTTAATTTCAAAATGCAGATATTCTCATTTGCATGTAACAGTTGGTTTTCTCAGATTTTCTTAAATTCTAAGTTGCTATGTTAATCTCCAAAAGAAATACAGAAACAGCATTCCATGAGATTTATTTACTCACTAAGTGTTAAACACAGCAGCACTTTGCCCATGTAATATCAACACTGTTTTTTCAGACCTATTGCTGTGCCCCACAAAAAGAGGACAATTCAAATACTCCCATTAGGCTCAGTAAAATTAAAAAGATGATGGACCACTATTCCAATGCACACAGTACAGAGCTGGTCTCTGCTCTTGATGGTTTGAGCCAACACCAAAACATAAGTCTTTGGAGAAAGGAAGTCAACAGAAGGTGCAGGAGGATACACATCATCCCACAGAGATCCTGGGCAGACAGACCCCCTGTATGCCAAAAACACAACACACTTTAGCTGCAATTGGAACAGCCTTTCTCTTTCAAACCTATGCATTAGGTTCCTTTGCCTTCAGTGGGTTATATCCTTTCAGCCACCTACCTTCACAATGTGAATGTCAGTAGCTCTTAATTTTACAGTGAGTAATTAAAAAGCCATTTCCCAATTTTACCAGTCAAAGGGACTTGTTTTAGATGTCTGCACACAGGTCAGATTGCATAAAATCATGGAGAATTCAACAGTAGGTTCAAAATAGTTTAAGCCCACAAAGCCAGCAACTCACAACTTGTTCCAATTCAGTTTACAGAGTGTGCTGGGTTTGGCTGGGGTAGAGGGAGTTTCCTCCATAGGAGCTGGTCTGGGGCTGTGGTTTGTGTTAACAACACTGGGATGTTTTAGTTACAGCTGAGCAGGGTTCACACAGTCAGAGCCTTTGCTGCTCCTCATCCCAGCAAGGAGGGAGCTGAGGGTGCACATGGAGCTGGGTGGAGACACAGCCAGGGCAGCTGATCCCAACTGACCCAAGGGATGTTCCAGACTATATGGCATCATGCTCAGCACATAAAGCAAAGGGAAGGAGGAGGAAGGGAGGACCTTCAGAGTGATACCATTTGTCTTCCCAAGTCAATGTTACACGTGGTAGAGCCCTGTTTTCCTGGAGATGGCTGAACTCTGCCTGTCCATGGGAAACAGTGAATGAATTCTTTGTTTTGCTCTGCTTGAACACATGACTTTGCTTTCCCTACTGAACTGTCTTCACTTCAACCCACGATTTTTATCACTTTTACTCTGCTGATTCTCTCCCCCATCCCACTGTGGGGGAGTGAGCAAGTGGCTGCGTGGGCCTTACTTGCCAGCTGGGGTTAAACCATGACACAAAGGGATTGAACCTCTACACATGCTACTTAATCACTATGCACTGGAGCACCCCTGAAATAAACAGTTAAAAGAAACAAACCGTTGAGGTGCAGGTGCCACATCAACTTTTATAAAGGCCAAATCACAAGACAAATGCTCCCACCATCAGCTTTTCTTTAAAATGCCAACATGCATTACCTGTTTTAGCTTCATGTAAAAGGTTTCTGTGAAGGTTTTCCTGCTGAAGTACCAGAAGCGTTCATTGGCAGGGTACACACGCACGACAGTCTCCAGCAAAAACCTGACTGGCTCCACTACTTCAGTAACCACCATATCCACGGCCACAGTCATGAACACACGCTTATCTGCAACACAAAAAGGAGCCACACACAGGAAAATTAGTCAAAGTTCAAATCTGTAAACTGCTGTTCAAATGGAACCCCCTTTCTGTGTAATTATTAATTCTACTGCACCTGTCTGAGTTACCTGACTTCTACACCTACTGTGTGCTGCACAGAATGACAGTGTGCACGAAGCAGTGGACCAAAAACTCTGGAAACTTTAGAAACCAAAGACAGAATGTCCTTGTTTTAAAGACGGGCAAAACACAGTGCAAAGGAAACAATCCTCATCAGACAAAAGGAACATGCACAGGGTAAGGTCACATTCTCAACTTTCAAAGAGTTTCATTATATGCTACTAGAAATAACATGGTTTGAAAATCCATCAGCAAGAACAGCGACACTGGCTGTAAATACCTGGATAAGACTTTAAGGAATTGATGTGAGCTCTGCCTTGGGACAGGAAACAAACTCCATATCTACATTCAAAGCTTTTCCATCCCATCAGAGAACACAAATTCCAGCATGAAGGAAGTGTGCAGTCTAATCCAAGCACCCGAGTGCACCATTGCCAGCTGCCCCAGGATGCAGAGGATGAAATGCTACTGGTAATCAACTCACCTCACAACTAAAGGAAACAAACAGCAGTGCCTGCTGTTCATCCTGCTCTGCTGAGTACAGCAGGAGGAAAACAACTTGCACATGCTTAGGACCAAGAAGTCCCAATAACCAGAGACATCACCCCCAAACATTCATTTAATGTCTCCAAAGCAGGAACATGCTCTTCCATGAAAAATTCTTCACAACTCCACACTGAACATGTTTATACAGAAAGATTCCCAGCGATGGACTCGTGGAACATAATGGTGCATCTATTCAGACACACCCTGTGATTGCCAGGAGAAAGGACACACCCCAAACCCTCGTGGAGTAAAGCAAATACACTGGTTACATCCCATTACCTTTAGGAGTTTCCTCATTAAGCACTAGAAACATGGGTGCATTAGGATTCCACATTCCAGTAATGACATAAGCCTTCCCATCAGAACTCTTTCCCATGGATTCCTAAAAATAAAATCATACAGGACTCTATTAGATGTGGTTTGAGATCAGAGAGATTGAGCATGGGGAGGGGAAACAGTTCAGGAACCTCGGGGCTCTCTGTGCTCACCCCAGAGAACACAATCTACACTGAGAACATGAAATCATGGAAGGAGCTGTCACTGGGATGAGGCAAACAAATGCTTCCTCAAGTTTGCTGGAACAGTCCATACAAACCCAACTGGTCTGTTTGGGAGTCTCTTCATGAATGAAAGGAGACTGATGTTCCCTCTCTGCAATCCAGCTTGCAGTAGAGAAAGGAGTGACAGCCTTCTCCACATTTAAATATGGAGAAGGGAGGTTGAAAGGGCAACACAAATATCTATTTATACGCTCTAGTCAAGAAATGAACTAGCAGGTCATTAAATTCAGTGGTTAAAGGTACCTGGAGTGTAAATGTAAATACAATTCCAGGTGGAGTAGAGACAATAATTCAAATACAGTAAAAAGGTGTTATATAAGTTTATAGAAACCATGACACTCTGTAACTGATTAGAATTTATTCCGTTTTATAATCAAACAATAAAAAGAATCTGAACTAATTTCAGCAAATAAAACCAGGAAAAAAAAGAGCTAGTAAATACAAACCAGCAAATAAATGAGTCTGACAAGAGAACTAAACACTGATAGCTGGAATCAGCAGCATGAGTATAGAAATGGGCAAGGAAAACTGGGACAACTGTAGAGCCACAATGGGTATGAGGGATTTAACTCAAGTACTTTCTAACTTGGAAAAGGCTGTATTCCTACCCATAGAGAGAAAGGAAATTGGTATTAACACAGAAAATACCATATTATTTTAGTTCTCTTAAAAGCAACTCCAAGAAATTAAATATTGTAGAAGAGAAATGAATATTTCAAACTTTGAGCAAAAATTTCAAATCAAATGAAGGAAATAAAGGCAAAGTTTTCAACCCTTTGGAAAAACAAGAGCACCTCTGGCACCCAAATATAAAAGCAATGATTTGCTCTGAATTTGTAGGGAACACACTTCACACATTATAGAAAGCTCAGTTACTTTAACAACCTAACTGTGTCTGACCACTTGAACAAAAAGCAGATGCCACAGGTTTTGACACTAATTGAAATGTTCTGCCCATCTTATGTTTGAAGATACCAAACCCCAGGAATTGAGCTAAAAACCCAAACAACATAAAAGAGGCTTGTTTTCTTGGGTTTTTTTTTCAAATCACCTCTCTTATTAGAGCTAAGTATTACCATGTCCAGTAAATGCATGTCACTGTTCTTCACATTTCGTCCAGGGCTTAACAGCATCCCAAAGCACCTGTGAAGTTTATTTAAAACAGAAAGGGAAAACAAGAAAAAAGACATACATTAGCTTTTCAAAACACAAAAGTATTTGCTTGAACATAATGGACAGCCACCTACTGCTTGTAATTTAAAGAAACCCTTTCAGAGCAGGTTTTTTTGTTTAGTGTTATGGCAACACTCAGGAGACATCACATCACATGTTCTAAAAAACGCAATGAAATTATCTTGCAGAATGAAGGTGGCAGAAATTAGCACCTGACCTGTGAACACACAATTATTTTTAAGGACAACTTAGAATACTGAGTTTAAAGATACCAACAATTCCATCAGGGATGGCCACTGGCAGGAAGAAAACCACTCTCTCCACAGTCCATTTTAAAACTTGTTCTCAAGCAATCATAGGAGAAGCTACAAATTCATCCAGTCTGTCATCCATAATGGCACTGGTGTAAAATATCAAGTAGCATCACCGGCCATTAAAAAAAAACCAATTTGCTCAATTTTTAGACTTTATTATTCATTTTTTAAATCTGAATTTGTGTATTATAAAGGGCCTTGACTTCCAGAATTCCAGCCCAATCAATTTACAGGAAAATGCTCTTGATATTTTCAAGAGTAAAAAAAAGGAAATATAATTCTCCAGACATTCAGATTTTCAAACTTCCTGACTGCTGAAGGCACAAATCTAGGTCTGAAGTTCTTGCAAATCATTTCTCTCTTTTGAACATATTCCATTATGAATAAAAAACATCAAAGAGATTTATGTATTTGTAATAAAACTTCAAGCTGTTTTGAACAGGCTTTTAAAAACATTAGCTATCAAATGAGAAAACATAAGAAAAACCCTTGAAAGCAATTGCATACTGAAATATTACGGAAAATTGGGGTTGTATTTCAGAGGGTTTTGCTTCAAGAATTTTTTCTTCTGTTCAGCTCAGTTCTCTGATAACCAGGCAAACCAGTTTTTATCACTGCTTCTCAGAACAATACAATATGCTCAACAATATTGCTTAGACATATGAACACCAGCAACTATCATCTCAATAACACTATTAACTGTAAAAGTCTTAAGATATGCAATTACTACACCTCCAAGTAAGTTTTCCCCCATTACACTTGGGTATATGATTTTGATTTTCCACCTCATTACACTTAACAGGAATGTACAGCCACAATTGTATTTTCTATTCTCCATGCTCTTTCACTAGTAAAATCCTAAAAATCCAAGTAGTAAATAAAAGAGCAGACAACAATTTTGATTTGTCTATATTCTAATGCAGTGGCCTGTAAAGCACCCAAGGCAGCTCAGGTGCAGGACTTGGATTTAGCCACAAAAGCTGGATTCTCTGGGAGACTAAAAAGAGCAGGCAGAACCTGACAGCAGACTCACCACTGACTTACTACTTCTTGTTCCTGGGGCAGAAATACCTCTGAGAGGTCTATAATTGACAATAGTATGGGGGTCACCAGCTTCTGGCCCAACCTCTGACGTGAGGAGGTTCAACCACACACCCAAAATTCAAAAGGACCTGCACAGAGTGTGGGCCCTGGTCTCACTTCTGCCACGCTGGGTTTCTGCAGCTGCAGCTGCCACTGAGCTGCCCTGTGCACCTGCACACACTGCACTGGGCTCCAGACCAGCAAAAGGAGAACTGGAATCATTACTCACTAAAGTGTATTCCCCTTTCTAAAAACACAGGTGTTACCCACAGATAAGGCTGATGGTATTAAGTTAACACAGTAACACTGAGAGGACAAAGGGGAAAGGCTTCAAACTGCCAGAGGGCAGGGTTAGATGGGATACTGGGAAGGAATTCTTCCCTGAGGAAGAGGGAGGGAGGTGAGGCCCTGGCACAGGGTGCCCAGAGAAGCTGTGGCTGCCCCATCCCTGGAAGTGTCCAAGGCCAGGTTGGACAGGGCTTGGAGCAACCTGGGATAGTGGAAGGTGTCTCTGCCCATGGCAGGGGGTGGGATGGGATGGGCTTCATGGTCCCTTCCAAACCAAACCAGCCTGGGATTCTGTGATCTTTAGGAGCCTCCAGTACAACATTCTGCAATTCTGCAACCAACATTCTGCAATTCACTTCTAAAGACACCAGTCCAGACTTGAACCTAAGCTGTTCCCACATAACTCAGGACCAACTCTCCTGCTGTATGACTGGGACCACACTGTACCTGAACACCACTGCACTAAGATAATCAACACTCCCATCTGTCAGAATCAAAGGCTATTTCACTCTTGAGAACAACTTTCTTAAAGCCCCTCATCATGAACCAGAATTTTCTTTCTGAATTCCACAAACAACTGAGATGTGACATCCCTCCCTGTGGGACTGAACCTGTGCAGTGCCACACCAACTCTGGAATGGACAGAAACCTGGAAAAACCCAAGGTCCAACAGGGCACAGAGGCAGCAAGGGCCAAAATAACTCCCCTGAACACCAGGAGGGGACCAGTTTGTCTGAGCAGTAACAGGTTTGACCTTCTGAGCCCATGAGAAAAGAGGAGCTCTCTGGACCAGAGACCAAATTTCCTTAGCAGCGTTTTTTTGCATTGTAATTTCCACTTAGAAATACTTGTGAAGACACACATTTAGCAGCTCCCTGTCTGATGTAACCTGCATCCACCTTTTACACTGGTTTTGAATTTTAATGCTGTGTAGGGTTAAGACAATAAAAAAGTCATTACAAGTCTATGTATGTCATGCCAACTAAATAAGTTTTACACAGCAGAGCTTGTGATGATCAAGATAACATCCTAATCAACATCCTTAACAGCACCAAAATTAAAGCTAATTTCTAAGGAACGGAACCTTACTTTGGGAAGAAAAACAATCAGATGCTATTCAGAAATGCTTTACTACCTGAATACTGAAGCCAAAATTATTTAAATTAAAAATACATTGAAAATAGTGTTTTTCTCATTTTACTCATTTTTTAAAGCCAATGAGCAGCAAAAGCACAATTTTACAACACAAAAAAACCTTGATAAAGTCTGCTGTATATTCCCTGTCTGAAATTTCAGTTTCATTTTTGAAGTAAGGGCTTGAAAGCAAGTCGAGAGATCAATCTCATATACTGGGAGAGTTTGGGGCAGGTTTTCTTGATTCTCCTGTTATCCTGCATTTCCTTTTCACTGGAATGGAACTCTCCTTTGTTACTCTTTTGGTAAGATTGCCATCTGGTGGCATTAATTCTATTGTGCAACCATCCTTTGTGTTACTAGTGTAGTTTTCTCTGTCACATAACTTGCAAAATCAGAGAAAAATACATTAAATACCATTGTTTCCAAAATTTAACCGTCATCATTTTTACAAGACTCTTACCTTTCAATTGCCAGTTCTTTGTTTGAGAGTTGCTGAACTGTAATCACCACTTTCTTCTCAATTCCCTGTTTAAGCTTGAAATACAACTTATCTCTATCCTTTGGCACAGGGCTAAAAGAATAGAAACGTTTTTCAGCACGGGTATAGAACATGAACTGTTTAATACAGAAAAGAGTTTGCTTGTCCTAAATTTTCAGTAAATTCAAAATTCATTATCTTATTTTAAAAAAAATTTTAAAATAGAGACTACTAGACTGTATTTACCAGAGAAAATTGTTTTGACTGAAGCTAACATACTTTCCTAATTTTTTTCCATTTACACCTTGAGCACCCCTACCAGAAATCATGTATTGAGAAGAAACTAACTTGAAAAAGGGTATCCTGAGTTTTAACCTTTTTACAGAAAAAATACAGAGAAGAAAATTGCAAAAGCTTTGCTTTTATAACAAGTCTGCTCATGAAAAGAGGTCAAATGAATTTTGCTGCAACACAGTAGCTGTGCATTCTGAAAGCAGCTGTGTGCTTTTTTCAAAGAGATTTCTGCTTTTCCTTTTTCCAATTACCTAAAATTGCCTTTTCCATCATCTTCCTTGACCTCTAAGGAGACACTGAAAGTATACACATCACTGTCTGGGGTGGGAAGCACAAAGTCCTTCACGTGATCAGATGCTTGTTTGGAGGAACGCTTGAATGCTGTGGAGAAACTGTATAAAATCCGACTGACCTGTAGGAAAGCAAAGGAGTTAATAGTTGAATCAAAAATAAGAGTATTGTGATGTGTTTTTGAAGGTCATAGAAATACTGTAAGTTCTCTTGTATTGAACACAAAGCAGGCCTCCATGTGACACAGAACACCCAACACTGGATGTTTAATAACCAAGCCAATTCAGTAACAACATCTCCTGCTTCCATTCCTGTCACATTCCCTGCTCACGTCACGCTCGGTGAGTTAATATAAATTACAAGATTAGGAAAGCAGCTCATTAGAGGACCTGGATAATGTGCTTTTCAGGCTGTGTATTTAACAACACAACATACAGATTGCTCTGGCAGATGTCAAAAAAGATTTCTTCTTTTTCGGCCTCTATTTTTCCACCCTAATAAGTCCTTTTCTCCCAAACTGTCACATAGTTCTTCCAAAAATATCTAGGGGAGGGTACTGGAAAATGGTTCTTCAAAATTCAAAAGATCTTCATTGCAACTTTAGTTTGAAACACACCCAAATGAGGCCTGAAAAACAGAGTATTTTTCTTGACCTCAGGCCTTCTAAATCTTCCCATTACAGTGCACTTTGGAATTGTATTGAAATACTAAAAGGAAAAACTTAAACTACATTAATATTTATGTGTGACTGCTAACGTATTTCTCAAGGCACCATATACCATTTCCACATCTGAACAACCCCTTAAATGTTTTATGGTGACTAGCACAGAGGATAAGAGCAGTATTTTAACACTTACAGCCTCTTTAATCTCACAGGAGAAAACATGGATCTGGAACTCTTCTGTTCCACAGCTGCTCTCAGTAAATGCAAAACAGTCACTCTCTGATGTCCCATTTTGCCCACGCACACAAAACAACACCTTATAGATGGGGAACGAGGCGATCTCCACGTTGCTGGATTGATCTATTATTCTGGCAAGGAAAGGAACATGGAACATCAAAGGAACAGGTCAGTGGAACAAGCAGGCCTCCCTGAAAGGCTTTTCTGCAATTAGATAAACAAGGATCTAAACTCTAATTACTACTTAATTCAAGTACGCGAGATGGGCAGCAGGAAGGGAAATGTTACGCTTTCCAAATTTAAGATGTAAAAGTTTCTGGTTGTAACACTGACTTAACTTCTTTTACACTCCATAATGCAGACAAATACAGACCCTCTGCCATGCCAGAACAATGGCCAGCACTGCTCTGCAACTGCTCATGAAAAACACAAAAGAAGAAATGTAGAAACCACAGCACCCATAAAAGTGTGATGTGCATATGCATCCAAGGAAAGTCAGTGTTACAAAAGAATTTAAATCTCTGTTTAAGAAAGCATTAAGAAAACATTATTTATTCAGAATCTACAGGACTATACAGCTTAGCAAATGCTTCTTGCCGTGTTCAGGTGAGTATTAATCATAGATCTAACAGGTCATACACAATTTTAAATCCCTCTCAAACTCAGAAGCCAAAGAATTTTACAGAAACTTTCAACAGGAGTGGTGTCTCAGAAGGAACTGCCAGACAGTGAGTTTAAAAGAGTAATAGTTAGAGCCAGTGTTCTCCCCTGTCTTTTCAGTACTTGTCCATATGCACATGCACATCGAGGGTCAATAAACATTAATCACCTGGAACAGAATCCCAAGTCTGTAACAATAATAATACAGGACTAATCTAAAGGCAAGAAGAGCCCAGAGAGGATTCAGCACAGTGCAGTATGGTGGGACACAGTAAGTGGGACCCCACAGGACAAGAACTCAGATACCAGGAATGGAAACACTCCTCAAAGACAACGCTGGTGTCACCCGAGCTTTGATGGAGGGCATTATGCCCCACCTGGATTCACCTTTCCAGTTCTGTGCAGGTTCTGAGGCAGAGCTCCACTTACTGATGTTCAAAGGAAGCTGCAGTTTCACTTGCAAAACAACCCTCTTGAATGGTCACAGTGGCTACAAAAATAGATATAGCACACCTGACATCTTGTGTCTGGGTGACAGTTCCCATTATAAAAGCTTGCAGTGTAATTCCCTAATTCAAATGAAATACTGTACCATCCAATTAAATATTAAATTGCATTCAAACAGCAAAGTGGAAGAAATAATATAGGTGCTTGAAGGTCCTCTGTCTTCCTCCACAAGATGACAGCCAAACAAGGACAGCTCAGGCAAGGAAGGAAATCTAACCACATCCTTCAGATACCTTGGCATCACAGTTTAAAAATAAAACCTTGAGTATTGAGATGCTTCCTACTTCGGATGCAAGAGCATTAAAGGTGTATGTTTAGTGCACACTAAGAACGTTTGACTCTCGTCACTAAGACCCTTTTCACACGGGGAAAGGCAATGTTTTGTAGTATCTAGAGACTGTGAGCACCTGCATCCCGAGGCAGACACGGGTCAGAGTTGGTTTTAGCACAGCAACGGCTGCCAACACATCAGCATCTCAACTCCACCACATTTCTGGAAGAGTCTAAAATTGACACTTGTAGAGCAAACCCAAGGCCAGCAGGACTCTGCTTTCTGAACACATGTACCTAGAAGGTGAGTACAGACTAGAGAAGCTGGGAGAGCACAGGTATGAGCAGCTCTCCCTTTGCAGTATCTCTCTTACATTTGAACAGAGCTGCAGGTAGAAAGAGATGCTTTTGCTCCCACTGTATGGCAACCACAACCACCAGCCATGCACTGCAGGGCAAATCTGAGCACTCATTTTGTTGCTTCAGAGGAATTTCTCAAAATTAACCATCTTCAGCACAAACTTCAGGCACAAATCCAGCAATTCTGCTTTCCTGTGCGAGTAACAAAGTCAGAAGCCACCTTTTGTGTACCTGCTCAAGTAACAACTGAAACACTTGTATTGTTACCTTACAGAGCCTTCTGGAATGTTTGGAACATAGAGGGTTACAGGTAAAGGGGCTTGACTTGAGGACTTCATGTTTGCCATGGCACGTAGAGCTTCTGGTTCATTCCGAGGGGCTGCCACCTTTGTGCAACCCAAGTAAGTCAGTTTGTTGAACAACACACTGTCCTCTTCCAGGGGTTCACCGGGAGAACACGGCCTTGGCGCCGAAATTTCTGAAAATGAACAAACCGCTTCTTTAACCATTTGCTTTTATTTTTACGCAGGTTTTTTCCTGAATGAGTTCCATAGCAAAACCTCCTACATTTTCCAGGGATGGACACGAGAGTTTACAGTCCAGCACAAGTAGTAAGAAACCCATTTGGGAGATTAATACTAATGTGAAGTCTGTCCCAATCTAATGCATGTTGCCAGGTGTGGCATGGGGACAAATTGCCTCGATTCCCTTTAGCAGCACTAGAACACAGCGCAGACATTCCAAACCCTTCCAAGTAATGTGCCCTGTTCTTTCTGTTTCTTATTACTAGAGCTGATATTGCCATAATACTTAAATCATAAAGGTTGCAAAACTGAATTATTCCTTTTGGGGCTGGAGTGGGTGGAATGTATCTACAAGTATTTCTTGTTCTGTATGAAGCACGTCAAGTAGGGAGCCAGTAAGGCAAGTTTCTCAAAAATACAGCATACATGGAAGAGATGGGTGTTTATTTCACACAAACTGTCCATCTTACTCTATCACAAAAGCACCTTTCTTTTATTTACCAAGAGGTGCTGTGGGAACTGACAGAACACCACAGAAGTGCTCTGCATGCTACTAAGTGAAAAACAATTCCAATTCAAGGCACAGAGACGGTCACAGCCTTGTACTCCTAATACATAAATGGAATATATATATTTTTATACGGTAGCTTTACATATATATATAAAAGCTGCAATATAGTGAATATACTTTACATAAAAAGCTTTCAGTCCTCTCCTTTTCACCAAAACTTCAAACACCACAATAATTCCTGGCAAATATCCAATCCCAAGCTGGCCTTACTCCCAACCTGGCTCTAGGACCAGAAGCAAACAGTTTAGCAGTTTGCTCAGGGTGTATTTCAGTTGCAGGCAGCACTGCCAATGAACACTGAAACCTCTGGTACTCAGCAGCTCTACCTCAACTATCACTGTAGCCCTCTCAGGAAATCATGAGATCTTTAGTCCCAACTCATCCAGGGCTGGAGACAAAATGATAATTACCAAACCAGAGCAGCACAGGGCATCAACCTGATGATAATCTATTCCTATCTATAATCCTCAACTAGTAAGCAGAGGAGGCCCCAGTGTACTCTCCAGTACAATTTTGGACTGAAGCTCCAGAAAGCTTTATATTCATTTTAAGGTTAACTTGAAACTGCATAAAGAAAAGCTCCGCCATGTGTAATTAAGGCAATACCTGTTGTAGAGGGGTCTAAAACGAGGTGCAGAGATGGGGGGTTGGTTTGATCTCCTGGGCCATCTCCAGCCCCCTGGTCACTGGCATCACTGCAGCCTTCTGGGGGAGCACTGACATCGTGGGTTTTCTCAGAATCCCTCAGGATCTCCTCCATTGCCTTCTCCAGCTGATCATCTCCATTTGAAAAGATCTGTAAGCAGAAGGAAATGACATTTTTTAGAGGTACCTGTAGTTTTACTTTCACTATTGTTTGTCAGACATACAGCCTTACTCATTGCAAAAGTTAAGAAACTTTGCTGGAGAAGACAACACACAAAGAATCAAAAAAAGAAATACAGCCTTTCACAAGTACCAGCAAAACCATGGCTAAAGCTGCATCATGGATTCTGCCTCCAGGTCACCTCTTTTCCAGGCTAAAGAAGCAGCTGGTGTTTAATACAGACAGAAATCATGGCTCTAAGTAACTGCCAAAGAGTTCTGCAGTGACAAACCAAGTACTTGCTGTCATTTCAAGGGGAACAAACTCCTGTTGTTCCAAGCAGACCAAACCCAGTAAATCAGCTACTCCAACTCAAGTGGGGAAGTTTGTAATTAACCAATCAGCTGCCACCCAATGCTAAAATATTCTGCCATTCAGAGGTAGAAACCTTTTAGAAAAGGCCTTAGGCATGCCTAAAGTAGCACTGAGCAGGAAATCTAAATTAAAAACTAAAACCCAAGACCCTCTGTGGTCTAGTTCTATGCAGCCTAATTACATGCTTTTAAGATAACAACCTGAATAAATTCCCTAAATAAAGAATATTTTCTTAAGCTTTAAACCTAAGCTCAATCTTGGAAAAGAACTTTTTAGGCATTTACTAATGCATAAATCCACAGAATACTAAAAAAGCTGAAGAAGTTATTAAAATAAAACCTAAACTGCCACTTTTGGACAGATTTACTTAACCTGAGCTGTTAATTTCACTGGCAATAATAAAGGACAAAAATCACAGTCTCCTCAAGCACACACAAGTATCTTGAATTAAATATTCAAAAGAAGTGGCAACATTTTGATCAATACAAATCTTACTACAAATTTAAAAAAAAAAGTCATAGCAAACCTCTAGCTGAGGTTTTTCATCTTTTCCAGAGGTGTCCTCAGATTGCTGATGAATCAAGACAAATTCTTCATTAATTAATGTGGATTTGCTAAATGATGTTCTGACTTCCATCTCAGGTCAGTATTCTTCTCCTGCCACAAAAAACTAATAAAGACAGAAAAACATTAAATAATGAGTTTTGAAGCTGTGCACAATATGTTAGTAGGTGTAACATGAAATTATTGTGGAATAATTACTACTGTATTATTACATTCCTCAAACCCTGACTTCACTGGTATAAGCAACCTTATGATTTTTATGGTGGGGCTTAAAAACCCTAGGATTGAACAGGAATGGCTGTTCTCTATGTGCAGAGATAACAAATGAGGAAGTTCACCTCAGAGCTCTCACTTCCCACTTTTCATCTTCCAGAGTCTGCTCCCTCCACCTCCCCAAGTCCTGCCCTTGGTTCTCCCTCATACAGGTGTCCTCCCCCCGAGTGTCACCCAGGTCATGTGAAGACACAGGTTATTGGAACAGTTCTTTTTCAAAAGCTGCACACCCAAGTGTATGTTCTCCACATAAAAACACAGTTAGCAATCGGTTCTGCTGGGGGCTCTTACTGTTCTTTAGATCTCAAGTCAAAAGTGATGCCACCCCACACTCACATCCTGACCAATTTCCCTGACACCATGTCCACCAGTTCAAATTAACCACACCCCTTAAAAAAAGAATAAACACAAACCACAACAAAACTGTAAGTATTATGGAAACCAAGGACAAGTTTTCCCTTGCCTGCACAACAACAAAATAATTCTAGAAACAAAGACAAACACCAACATAATGGTCAGCCTCTACAAGTTCATATAAAAATATAGAACTGAAACCATTCTGAACCCTTCAGCCTGAGGACAGCTACTGTAGGTCTCCACCACATAAAGACAGTATCACCCATGTTAACTCTTACAGCTCCAAACCCCCCAAGGAGAGAATGGTCATTTAGGTCCAGCTACAGGAACCACAAAAACAGCACACCATAAAAAAAAAGGATGTGTGTTGTCCACCATTCTGAACAGGTGTCACTGAATACGTTGCCA
This sequence comes from Calyptomena viridis, assembly GCA_013390005.1. Classification (NCBI taxonomy): domain Eukaryota; kingdom Metazoa; phylum Chordata; class Aves; order Passeriformes; family Eurylaimidae; genus Calyptomena; species Calyptomena viridis. The sequence goes on from WEIV01024485.1 coordinate 1,454,684, forward strand.
CAACAGAAAGCTCAGCAATTTCAAACAACAAAACAGGTGTGGGAGCTACACAACTTTCAATATTATATTTTCTATCATTTTTGAAACTACAGTTGACATGCTTCTGCTCTTTCAAAGACTTGGCTTGGCATAACCATTTCTACATACAACTCCATAAAAAGCTATTCCCTCTCCCTAACTGAGGCACAGTTTCATCCACCAACCCAGTATATGTGAAAATCCCGGAATAACTAAAGAACTCAAGTTCTTCAGATAACTGACTACATGGCATAAAAACTGATTAGAACAGTCACCTGAAAACAACAGCCATGGAACAACAAGCAGCTGTAGAGAGTGGTTACAGATTTGGATCAGCAGTTTAGCACACACTGATGTCTTTCACATGTTCAGACTAAGCATGAGCTCACAAGCAGGAATATTTTCCTGACAGATGACACAATGTGAGCTCCACCCAAGCCTAGGTAATGGGCTCACCACTGGAGTGGTTGGTTTGGTTTTTTTAATGCATCTTTGCTTTAAAGATCTTCCTGGCAAAAGAAAGACAAAGTTTTAAGGCACAAGATTTGAAGTATACTATAAACAGTTTATTAACTCCACGTGTTTTTTAGCAAACATGAAAACACTGTTGAAGAGCTTGTTTGGAATAAAGAGCAAGTCTAACTCAAAATATTAATTTCAAAGTAAATTCTCTATATGAAAGTGAAGGTCCAGTATTACAGAACTCTTTGAAGGCAATGAAAGGACATCAATTATACTCCCCAAATAGAGGATACCTGGAGGAATCATTATCTTGGCAGTAACACCACCACTGGAGAGAGCAGCAGAAGTGACTGTCAGCCACATGAGGAACAAAGGTCCAGGATACCTCCCACTGCACACCAGCTATTGCTGGACATCCTGAGGATGACAAAGATGAAGCCTCATCACTACTTCCAGCACTTCTGCAGAAAGGAGGGATAACAAGATACCCTATTTGGACAGGTTTTTGTGGTTTAGTCTTATTTATTTTTGGGGCTTACATACGGGAGAATAACACAAACTCCAATATAAGATGGTTCTACTATACTAATTATCAAGGCCAAACACAGGCTCCTAAAATTGATGTATTACCAGTTCTTCTCTCTCAGTGAAGTAAGAGGCAACAGGCACACTGTGAACTATGAAATGTTTTCTGTAGCAGCTGTTCCATAATAAAACCAGGGAAAACGTACCATTTGCAAAGCCAAAGAAAATTATGATAACACCACTAGAGAAGCACACTGATAGACAAAATACTGGTTCTTGCCCTATGTGGATCACGGTAGTTTAAGAGAATTCTTACTCCCTAAATTTTAATCTAAAAGACAAAGGAAATATTACAAACATCAGATGACTACAAGCTCCTCATTCAGATCAGATACTTAAAAGCATTCCATACACATTCCTGCAATTACTTCTGAGTGCTAAGGCCTTTAATGTCTCCAAGAGTGTACTCCAAGCTTGTCTGTATAATCAGCTTAAACCACCTCAGCCAGTGCAGGCACACACCTTTTTCCATACAGACTCGTATCAGCTGAATAAATTAGCACCTCAGAAGCCCTAATTTCAGCCTTTCATTACAGACTACTCCAACCTGCTATCAAGTGTTATTTCCATCAATGTCCTATATTCCACTGCAGTGCAAACAAAGTCACTTTACTTTCAGTTCAGCAGCAGAACACAAACAGGTCAGGCATTCAGGAAAAGCTTTATACACCATATTTTATGACCAGTCTTTGACCAAAACTAGGTTTTAATGCCAGAGACAAATTAAGTACCAGAAATCTTGAGCAAGTAGTTTTTTCAAATGAAACAACTTCAACTCTGACATGAACCTCACTCAAGAGTGTAACTTTGAGTCTCAAAGACTGCAATTTATTGAGCTACTTAAAGAGAATATTTTCTATCTTTTCATTACAAAGCCACATGATCTAATAGTTCAGCTAAGCACTTCTGAGGAAAAGCACTAAAAAAAAAAAATCTCTCTGAAATAATCATGCATAAGGTTATTTGAGGAAAGGAAAGAGTAGAACATCTGAAGGGGTTTTTTTTTCTTCAGTAACAAGACAAGAGACACACACACATTCTGGACTTTCCCATCACCTGCAGTCAGTGGATGGTTACAGTCATTTCCCTTTTGCCATTAGCTCTACTCCTGCTAGGGGACTCACTCCTTTTTTACTCACTCCTGAGTTGTGCACTTCAACTCCCCCTTTTCCTACAAAGGTAAAGAACAAATGTCAACTATTAGACACATGCAGAATCTAAGAACAGATTCCTACTACTAAACTCAAACATGGCTCTGTTTCAATCCTCCTTTCTGGTGAAAACCTTGAAGCTCACAGTGTAAGAACTGATTTCTGATGGCATTAGTCAGAACAGTACAATCACATTAGGTTTATTCCCTGAAGGCAGCAGCAGAATATCCTGGTGCTGAATGCTGCCTTAGAATCCTGAGGAATGGGGTTTAGCCTTTGTTTTACACCAGTTTAAAGCTTCTGTGAGGGCAGCAACCAGCAGAGAGGGGCAGGGAGTCAGGGGCAGGAAAGGCAGCAAACAGAACACACCTCAGTGCCACAGTTTAAGCTGTTAGTGCAGTTTAGTTCCAAATGAAAAATACACCCTCTGTTCTGCCAATGCTGCTCCAAGGACTGAAACCCCAGCCCAGATGGGACCTTCCCAAACCCCCAGAGCCAGGAGTCAGAGCTGCTTCTCCAACAACGCCTTTGGAAAGGCGACAAACTGTGGGGTGAAAGTTCTCTTCACAGGAGGAAACACTGGGAAGTGGGTGCTACTACTGCAAGGAAGTCATTGCTACAAAAGAAGGACCTTGAACAGTCCTGCTACTTCCCATAGAGAAGATAACTTTCCCTCACACTTGGTGAACAGTATCACACAAGAAACAAAAAACAGAAACCCGGCAACGAAAACATAGGAGGGTAAAGCAAAGCCTACTGTGATAGAGAGACTCAAATTTTTAAAAGTAACAGTTTCACAAAAGGTTTTCTGACAGCTTTTCAGACAAAAGCATTTTTGAGACACAAAGAAATTAACCCTAGTTTTAAAAGAGGGTGTGTGAGGTGTGAATCTTGGTCAAAAAATATCTTAAGGTATAGGGATACAGTGACTGGAAAATAGCTGTTGCATTTCTCTGTGAGCTTTATGATGCAATTTTGGTCAAGTAGATTTCTCTGATGTACATCAGTTCCTAGAGTTTATACCTGGATAAATGGTAACTAAGCCACACTACTTGGAATACAGGTGCTTTGGGACCAGTGAGCACAACTTACTGCACATATGTACAGTACTAAGCTTTAGAAGGCTCAAACCCAGCAGCTTCCCCACTTCATTCCAGAAAGGCACCCCAGTTCCACTGCAGCTCCCTTTATAAAGGAGCCTAAGTGGGTGAAGAACAGTGATCCTGGAAGATCCAGGTGGATTCAGCACTGCATCAGAGTAAGAGTAACAAGGCAGAAGTGCTTCTGATTCCTTCCCTCCATAACTCTTCCATGTGTTTCACGTGGAATCCAGACTTGCAAAAACACATCCCATTCAGAACACAAATAGCAGGCAGGGATGTGTGTCCATGGCATTGCTGGGCAGAGCAGCCCAGGACAAGGCACTGCTGGCAACACACACCCACTACCCCAGGAGAAGGAATCAAAGGCAGAGCCACTGGCTTTCCAGAAGGAAAATGCTTTTCAGACCTGATCAGACTCAAAAAGTTCCTCGTCAAACTGGTCCCCAAAACTAAAAAACAATTTTTAGATGAGTGAGTCTTCTGAAGCAGTTACCAGACATTTTTGTGTTCAACAAATATTTCCAAGTTACTGCTCAAGTTCACTGTTGGTTTGGGGAGGAAAAAAAAAAGATAAATTTCGTTTCAGCATTATAACAAGCCCCCAAAAATTATAAAATGTAGAGCTATGAAAAGAAAACAAACAAGGAAGACGAATGTTTATCTGTTTTCAGTAAGCAACAAGAAACATGTTTCAAAAGGAAGCTTCTTGCCTGCTTTAAAGAAAGCAATCAAGAGAAGGCCAATTCATCCTTTCTTCCATCAAACAAACTTGGGTCCTGTATTAGACAGGCTTTCAAAATTGAATAGTTTGTCTGACAATCTCAAACCACAGAAGAGATACTGAGAAGTAAGTTCCACTTATTTTCAGAACTACAGTTCCTCAAGAGACTCTGTGGGATCTTTCTGAAGAGGAAGGTTCCAACAGAGCTATGCAGAAATTCATCTTCTGGTAAGAGAAGTCTGAAGTAGAAATACACACCAAAGGGCACAGTTTATTCCCATTTTTGAGCTACATCACACAATGCAGGAGAGCAAAATGAGCATTAAACTGAACTTGCAACCACAGATGCTCCATGACTCAGATCTGGAGATTCCTGAGGTGATGTGGTGACTCTGTAACCACAGGGAACAGGATGGACACTGACAGTTCCACACACACACACAGAGAACTGAGCCCCTCAGCCACAGCATCTTCTTTTAAGAAATGTGTCAAAACTGTGCATTACCCTGGCTCCCCCCCCAGCAGCTCAGTGACTTTAAGGAGGGGCACCTTCCCCAGAAAGCCAGACGTGCTGCAAACACACAAAGCTTGCCCTTTTCAATACTTGCTCACTGAAAGACTGAGCCACCTTACAAACCTCCAGATTACACTGTGTGTTGGGGCAAGACAGCTCACCATCTGCCCCAAAACCCTCTGCTCTATTGACTCAGTGGATGCAGATGCAGAAGAAAACCCTTGGTGTCATAAAATCAGTTTGTTTAAATCTCACTGACAAAAACAGCACTACAATTTTATCTTTAATCTCAACTTCTCTTTGTGTAATCCTTATATAACAAACTGGCTCTATGCTCATGCTAACTACTCCTTTATTACCCATAAATTGTTTCCCAGTGTCTTATCTCTAGCAGTGAAAAACTACTTAAAGTACATAAGAGAAAAAACAAATAACTGTTTATTTGGCTCACTGATACTATTTCCCAAGATTAAAATCAACTTAATACATAGCTGTATAACTAGATTTTAAAATACATATACAGAAATCCTTATTTCCAGAAAAGCACTGTTAAGAACAAAAGTCTTCCTGAAATTAAAAAAACCCCACACATTAAAAAAAAAAACAACACAAAAATAAAGCAAAAAAAGACAACTAGAAAGAAACCACCAACATATTTTGGCAACACTGTCTCCTCTGAGAAAGCAAACCTCCACCATGTAGGCAACAGCAAATAATTAGTCTGTTCACGAATGGCAAACTGTTTGGAATTGTTGTACCGGGTGCCTGGATACCGAGGTTTTTCCACAGTCTTTTTACACTTCAATCTCATAGCCAAGGAATCACAATATAAGGAAAACAGAATCAAAAGAGAACTACATCAAGAAGAAAATGTCTGCATCTCCTTCACAAACATACTGTATCTGCATTTCCTCACATAAATGATAAGCAGCACTTGTCAAACAGAGTTTTGTGAATACTGAGACATTTACTGTAAAGGAAAGAACCAGCTTCCCTGATTTAAATTTCTGGGTTACACATAAGCCACTGAACCACTCAAAAATTACACAGTCATAGTCTGGAGTTGGTTGAGGAAAAAATTACTCCTTTTGTTGATCTTAAATTTAAGATCATCAGGATGAAGAATCTTCCAGAGGAACGGTGGGCATGTGACTGGTACTGAACTGGAGCACAACTCTACTCTTCCCTTCCAAGGAGTACAACTCAGAAATAAGAGTAAATAAGAAGCATTTTGCTACTCTAGAGATGTTACCATTCCTTGTGTAGATCTTATTTAAAAAAAAAAAAAAAATCACACTTTATACATCACATTCAGGTTTATTCATTTAAGCAGGAGCTCATTCTGCCTCAGGGACAAAGCAAACAAAGCAACTCTAATACACCTTCCCCGTTTCCCTGACATCAACTAAACACTAACACTTCAGCTTCTTGAGCCTTCATTTTTGTCTTTGGAAAGTATAAAGTAGCAACTAGGAGTATCCAATTTTTCATAGCTGGAGTTTGACAAACTAGAGTTGCTTATTTTTTTCCACTGCTATGTGATGTTTGCAGGCAGCATTCAAATTGAAACCCATCAGCAGCCAAGTTACTGAACTGCATGGCCACTCACTCAAAAATATAATGACCTATATTCCAGAGGAAAGCAGAAGCATAATACAATCCTTGTTTTAAGGAGATTATTTCATGGTTTATTCCCTAACTATAAAAATAACAGTGTTGCTCTAATGCAGACAATGGAAAAGCCCCTCTCCATTAAATATACTGAATATTTCAACCAGGTATTTTCTCCACAAGCCATCATTTCCAGAAATAACCACAGGATACAAGGCAAAAGAGAGCATATGGAAGGGCAGTGTGATGCTGGGTGCCAGTCCCTGTCCCTGCCAAACGAGCGTCACTTCCGAGGCCAGTGCAGAATTCCTGACTGCCCGCCCAGCATCCACCACCTCCAGGCAGCAAAATCCTGCTTCCTCAAAGCCACAATTGCAAGCCATGACAAGTGTTACCTGGAGGTTTGCAGTGTGCATTCTGGGACTGTTAGGCTTTGCAGACTTCATTTGAAATGCCAATATTGGTACCTTTGTCCCACCAACCCCAGTGTTTCTCCAAAGCTCTTCACTCACAGTCAGTCCAGCACCGACCGTGCCATGGACTACACGACATTCCATGCTCTTTTCTAATCTCATTTTCCTTAGGGTTTTTTTTCTCTATCTTAAATCTTTCCTTCTAATAGTTGTCAAAGGCAATCACGAGTTGTAAATGAGTAACACCACCAGGCTGGATTTTTGTAATTCGGTTAGATTTTTCAAAATTGCAAGGACTCAGTTTTGATTTGACAGCTGTCTAGACTTCTACTGCTGTTGTATCAAAACTGTAGTTTCAACAGTGTCCCCAATATTTTACAAGCAAGAAAAACATTTCTTTTAAGATATGAAACAAATACAAGTTTCTTGTTAAAAATAAAATACTGCCGCATGTTAAAAATAAATACTGTCACATACATTCAAAATAAATACTTTCACATATATTTAAAACACTTTAGGATCCAAGCTAAGATTTTACGTTGTGACTTGAACATCTAAATATTTAGATATAACATGAAAAGACAGAGAGATAAATGACAGTTAAAGGCCAAGTGAAACCTTCTGAAATTACCTGCTTGCAATTAAGAATCCCCCCCAGTCATACTAGAATAAAAAAATTAAAGGCTTTCCTTCACTTTCTGCTTTTTCCATTTGAAGTCTGAAGGAGGAAAATGATTTGCTCATGACATTGATCAAGCATCAAGAAAACAAGGTTTTGCTTAAACATTCAGACCCCTGTTAAAGTCCTCCAAATGACCTAAAATCTTCTAGGAACTGGGATGAGCTATGGATGTGAAAGATTCTGGAAGACACACACCAAAGAATAATGTGGACCTTCCTTAACCGAAAGAAATTTACTCTTTTTTAAAAGGGAGTGTGTTTTCTGAGGCGATTTCTTTGTATGATCAACTTCACTAATCAAATTATTCCAAATTCATGCTGTAATTCAAGGAAGAACTATGGCTTGGAAAGGTAGTATGAAAGAAGTAACTGACCCCTATATAAAAACTTGCTGTTCAGTTAATAAAATGAACTATTCTTCAAAGCTGCATGAGCAAGTATCCGAAAAAGTTACCCAAAGAAAGATGTTTCTATTCCATTACCTGCAGTTCGCATTAAATTCAGACCCAAGGATGGAGGGTGTCTATAGTCTCACACTGTCACCTTGACTTCCAAAAATATTTCACATCAGATCCTGAAAAGCTCAAGTACCTCTTCAGCTCAGTACTTCCTCCACACATGGCCTGAAAAGGTGAATACGAAACAGAACACACTCGCCCTTTTTCCAAGACACAATTTCTTTTCATCCCAAACATTCGTGATGACCAAAACTTATTTTTCCTCCTGAAGGATTAAAGAAAAAAAACCCCATGTAATCAAAAAACAGTTATGATATTTTCATCACTCTGTTTTACATCCTTGTTTTAAAAATTCCTTGAAGCTGCTAACAAGCACATCTCGAGGTATTAGAGAAAAGACCCATAAAAAGCCACTTTCAGTCAATAATTACAAGAAAGGGTTACAAGAGATTAATTTGTCTGGGGCTGTCAAGAAGTTTTTGGGTTTTGCAGTTTTTCTCTAATAATCACATTTGTTAAGTAGACTTGCTTTAAAGGACAAAATCTGTGTTAAAAACATCTCAACAAAAAAACATTTAGATCTTTCTTAGTATGAAACTACTCCTGGGCTCAAAGAAAAACAGATCTATTCTTTACTATTTTTTTAAATGAATGAACTTGGCATCTTGGCCAGATTATCATTATGTAGATCTTATGCACCTCATTTATCAAATTGAATGATCTCATGGATTATTTTTGGTGTAAGCCCCATCTTAATCTAGAGTCTGTAAAAACCACACAATCAGCTCTTGCTAGGATAATTTTAGATGTATTTCCCAACATAGGTGCTTATATGGTGACTTCAAATATCTTTCAAAAAATATGACAGAATTCCCATTAATTTTCTTGTCTCACATTAGCCAGGAACAAGTGTTAGATCATATTTCAAGTTTGATAAATTCATCTGATTTCATAAAACAAGAATACCTGAGAAGCCAAAAAGCTGTATCTCTGATTGCTATGCCTTTTTTCTTAATCACAGTATGTCCAGGTTTCAGAGAGCTTCCCCAAAACAACCACACTGTACTATCAGTTCCAACATAAAGGATGGATGGTTTTCAATAAATGTAGATGCGAAAACTTGCTGTCAATGTTTACATTCTGAATACTTCCTCAAAACATTTTTACTTCTGGAAACAAAGAGAGGAAGTTACAGGCAGCTAATCTAAACCCCAAAATTCACAGAAATGTGAAGCAGTAGGAAAGGTCATGCTCTCTGAAGTGGTTATGTAAGCCTTTCCTTTCCACAACCACGCTTTATCAGTGTTAGGAAGCCCTTAAACACAGGACAAGCTGCCAAAATGTCCAACACAGGGTTGAGAGAAGCAGCTACCCAAGGGACAATGCCCCAGGGAGTCTGGGAGCCAAAGTGGGCAGTGCTGCCCCACCAGGACCAAACCCAGGGAACCAGCAAGGCATTTCAACCCAAGGAATCCAAATCCAAGACACAAAGGAGCACCAGCATCCCACCAGTGCCCCAAGGCCCCATCCCCAGCCGGCTGCTCAGGAAAACCACTGCTAACAAGTGCCCAGCTGCTGGGACCCTGCAGTCACAGGTGAGTGTGGCACCTCCCAGGGATCTTCTGGCAAAGGTGCAGGATAATACACCTGCTTCTGCCATACTCCCCAACAAGAGCCCAGGAATTCACCTACTGCCAGAAAGAACAGAAAGCAGAATTGCAGAGACCAGGGAAAGAAACTGGGAGGGAGTGCTGGAACAAGGATCACTTTTATTTGTGTTATTACACCCTTTGCTTTCTGTGGCCACTATCACAAGCTTGATACTAAACCACACTTCAGTCTGACTTTCTGATGTCTCAACAAGGTGAAAGAAAAGAAGAATCAGAAAGGAGAAGCTGTGAGGGTCAAAGACAAATTAACACAACTTCTATGGACAACTTCCAAGTTAACGTTACTGTTTTGGAACTTGCCAAAGTATTTTCTTGGGCATTTTGGCCATTTCCACTCTCCTCTCACAATTTTTATACATCCCCACAGCAATAAACAGTAACAATCAACATTTGCAACAATGTAAAAATCAGTTATTGACTTTCACTCCTTATTCCTGTTTCCTCAAAATCATTTAACTGTTATGTCCAAGAAGAATTCTAGCCTTATTTCTTCTACGTTTATACTACCAGTACTAATGATTAGTAATTAGGATCAGGTGTAACAGAGTTAAAATTATAAAAAAATATAATTTATATTTTATGATATAAATGCACCTTTGTGAGAGAACACAAACTCTGCCTATATGAACAGAGTATCTCCAAGGGCCAGCCTTCCCCACATGGTCTGACCCAAGTTCCAAGCTGAGTTTTACCCCCAAAACAACTGCTGCACACACAAAACCTTATCAACTCCACTGCTGTTCTGTGAACAAATTCAATTAAATTCAAGCAGAAAATGTTGGTACTTACAAGCCCCAGGTATTTCAGCAGTACCTGGAAGGCCCAGGAGGTAAAGAAGCACCTAAATAAAGCTCCAACTCTTCCCACCTTTCCCTGCTTGATCACACAAGCACTGGAGTGAGCACAGCAGTGAGCAGAACACAGAGCAAACCCAGCAGGCNTCAACAAAAAAACATTTAGATCTTTCTTAGTATGAAACTACTACTGCACTCAAAGAAAAACAGATGTATTCTTTACTATTTTTTTAAATGAATGAACTTGGCATCTTGGCCAGATTATCATTATGTAGATCTTATGCACCTCATTTATCAAATTGAATGATCTCATGGATTATTTTTGGTGTAAGCCCCATCTTAATCTAGAGTCTGTAAAAACCACACAATCAGCTCTTGCTAGGATAATTTTAGATGTATTTCCCAACATAGGTGCTTATATGGTGACTTCAAATATCTTTCAAAAAATATGACAGAATTCCCATTAATTTTCTTGTCTCACATTAGCCAGGAACCAGGAACAAACCCAGGATGTGTCTGTAGAGACAGGCTATCCAGAGCAGCTTGAATTTTAAGTGTTAGATCATATTTCAAGTTTGATAAATTCATCTGATTTCATAAAACAAGAATACCTGAGAAGCCAAAAAGCTGTATCTCTGATTGCTATGCCTTTTTTCTTAATCACAGTATGTCCAGGTTTCAGAGAGCTTCCCCAAAACAACCACACTGTACTATCAGTTCCAACATAAAGGATGGATGGTTTTCAATAAATGTAGATGCGAAAACTTGCTGTCAATGTTTACATTCTGAATACTTCCTCAAAACATTTTTACTTCTGGAAACAAAGAGAGGAAGTTACAGGCAGCTAATCTAAACCCCAAAATTCACAGAAATGTGAAGCAGTAGGAAAGGTCATGCTCTCTGAAGTGGTTATGTAAGCCTTTCCTTTCCACAACCACGCTTTATCAGTGTTAGGAAGCCCTTAAACACAGGACAAGCTGCCAAAATGTCCAACACAGGGTTGAGAGAAGCAGCTACCCAAGGGACAATGCCCCAGGGAGTCTGGGAGCCAAAGTGGGCAGTGCTGCCCCACCAGGACCAAACCCAGGGAACCAGCAAGGCATTTCAACCCAAGGAATCCAAATCCAAGACACAAAGGAGCACCAGCATCCCACCACTGCCCCAAGGCCCCATCCCCAGCCGGCTGCTCAGGAAAACCACTGCTAACAAGTGCCCAGCTGCTGGGACCCTGCAGTCACAGGTGAGTGTGGCACCTCCCAGGGATCTTCTGGCAAAGGTGCAGGATAATACACCTGCTTCTGCCATACCCCCCAACAAGAGCCCAGGAATTCACCTACTGCCAGAAAGAACAGAAAGCAGAATTGCAGAGACCAGGGAAAGAAACTGGGAGGGAGTGCTGGAACAAGGATCACTTTTATTTGTGTTATTACACCCTTTGCTTTCTGTGGCCACTATCACAAGCTTGATACTAAACCACACTTCAGTCTGACTTTCTGATGTCTCAACAAGGTGAAAGAAAAGAAGAATCAGAAAGGAGAAGCTGTGAGGGTCAAAGACAAATTAACACTACAACTATGGACAACTTCCAAGTTAACGTTACTGTTTTGGAACTTGCCAAAGTATTTTCTTGGGCATTTTGGCCATTTCCACTCTCCTCTCACAATTTTTATACATCCCCACAGCAATAAACAGTAACAATCAACATTTGCAACAATGTAAAAATCAGTTATTGACTTTCACTCCTTATTCCTGTTTCCTCAAAATCATTTAACTGTTATGTCCAAGAAGAATTCTAGCCTTATTTCTTCTACGTTTATACTACCAGTACTAATGATTAGTAGTTAGGATCAGGTGTAACAGAGTTAAAATTATAAAAAAATATAATTTATATTTTATGATATAAATGCACCTTTGTGAGAGAACACAAACTCTGCCTATATGAACAGAGTATCTCCAAGGGCCAGCCTTCCCCACATGGTCTGACCCAAGTTCCAAGCTGAGTTTTACCCCCAAAACAACTGCTGCACACACAAAACCTTATCAACTCCACTGCTGTTCTGTGAACAAATTCAATTAAATTCAAGCAGAAAATGTTGGTACTTACAAGCCCCAGGTATTTCAGCAGTACCTGGAAGGCCCAGGAGGTAAAGAAGCACCTAAATAAAGCTCCAACTCTTCCCACCTTTCCCTGCTTGATCACACAAGCACTGGAGTGAGCACAGCAGTGAGCAGAACACAGAGCAAACCCAGCAGGCAGCACTGGGCACAGCTGCTCAGGCAGCGCTGCCACCAACCAGCTACTTGAGAGTTCTCTTCAAAATAACAGGAAATAATGAAAGTATACACCAGTGGAACAAAACAAAGCCTTCACAGAACGGAAAAAAATCCATTTTCTGCATTTCAGATGCATTTCAGATGGTTCAAACCATATAATGTAGTATTTGTTGTTCAGTAACATCTAATTTAAAAACAACAGACTGTTATGGAAAAAAATACCAGCTTGCAGCACACGAACTCTTAATAAAGGGACATACACCAATATCTTACTTAAACACAAAGAAAAAACTTCAAACTATTTTCAGATTTTAGCCAGCTACTGAATTTCTCCACCTACTTCTACGGACCTTGTATTTTGTATCTAAATTTACACTCACAGAGACAGTGCATTAGACTGTTTGCATTTTACTATCACACTGATTTGCCTGCAAAGGCCTGAGAACTGAGAAGGGACAGCACAGCCTTCAAAGTTAAAATTCTAGGAGAAGAACAAAGAGTTAGAAAACAAAGAGAAAAATAACACATACATCCATTTTTTTATTGTAATATGGTTGTTAAAAGTACAAATATGTACACAATATGTGTACACAATATGTAATTAGGGGTATTGGAACAGATCTGTGGATCTCAGCAACATCATTTTGTCTCATTTCAGAAAAAAAACACAATAATAGTTTGCAGATGCAATGGAAGCACAAATTAAAACCATTTAATTATTGCACTGAAATAGATAACAAGAATGTAGATCTTAGCAAAGTGCAGTAATCAAGCAAAATATCCAAATTTAACTACTTGAAACTGTTTTCCACTGGAGGAACTTCAGAAAGTGCAGCTCACCACAGACACTATAACCAGAACACTCCAAGCCACCCGGAGATGTGCCACTCTTCCACCACCACTGAAGGAATTGCACTGACAGAAAAGCAAGGTGTTCCAGTGGAAGTGCTTTTTAAATAAAACACTGTGGGGAGCAGGGGAAGAGATGCATTTCTGGTTGAGACAGAAACCAATTCACAAGAAGAGGATCTATTTCCCTAAACAGTAGCAAAGAATATCCAAATTAATAACACAATTAGCTCACACTGAAAGTCAATCCTTCAAATAAGATTCTCACACAAAGCCTTAACTCTCACTCTTTTTTCTTCCAAAAGGAAAGTCAAGTCATATTCATGGATAACTGCAGCAGATCAGCATCTGCAATGTGCCTTCTACCAAAACAGCTCTGGTTGTGTGGCCTCATCAGAAAGGTCAGCTATACCTGAAGTGAAAGCAGAGCTGCTTCACTTAAACCTCAAAGTGCAGAGGTTTAACAGTCACCACTGACAAGAAGTGTAACTTCAGGAGTATTCCACAACTACTAAGTAACTGCCTTCTGGAAACTTACATCACACTTTGCAATACAAACTTGCCATATAGACCTTTAGATGATGAAAGAATAAATAAATATATGTACACACACATTTTGTGTGTAAGAGACATTCCACCAGCTGTATTTTTTATTTGGCTGCAAGTGAAGGGTTTGCTCACGACTGGTTACTCCAAATTGACTCCTTTCATTAGAGGGATGACTATGACAAGTTTTATGGCAAGTGCTGAGAAAGGGCTCTGCTGGTTTCATTCCTCACCCATGAGACACTGAGCAACTTATTTCACCTCTAAGCCCCAGAGTAACACGGAAACCCTACTCAGCTATTTAGTAAATGGCCTTCAACATCCACTCTTAGTTCAGTCACTGACTCAAGTCCTGTTCCAAAAAACACCTTTCACTTTTCTTTTTTCTGCCCATTGACCTTTTCTTTCCTAGTTAGAGATCATATGGGAGATAATCAGAATCTGAGCCATTAAGCCAGGCAGTTGTCCACCATCATCAGTAATGAGCTTCACCAGGTGAGATTTTGCCAGCAGCCCAATGTGAAATGAGAGATCACATTTGAAAGGCAAACATGCAGACCAGAATTTTACCATTAATTACCAAACTTACTGAGCACTGTTTTGCATAAAAATGTAACTCCTCTTGAATACCTTCCTCCTGTACCAGAAACCAACTCAGAAGACCCAAGGATGCTAAAAAGCTTGGATTTAATCCAGGCAGAGAGCAGAGCCTGTTTGGACAGGGCAGCCAGGTCAGGAGCTGACATCGAGGCTTTACCTTGGTACCACTAATCACAGAACACCAGCCCAAATCACACCACACCAGTCAGGAAAACGCAGGGAGCAGCAAGCACAGGCTCAGGGTTTAAACCAACCAAGAACTTTGTTCCAGACTGTTTCACAGATTGTAACTCAAGAATTTATACCCTTATTTTTCTTGAATAAAAAATTGCTTCAATTTCCAAAATTTTGGTTTATTGCAATGATTTTTGAAATGGATTTACGCATCAACCAAAAAAAAATGCATTAATTCCAACTGAAAGCACTTCTCTACAGACTGCATTAAGTACTTACCCACCCATCTTGCTGCTAAATATCAACATCTTTTCAACTACAAAGCACAAAAAGGGAAGGGCATCCACTGCAGCTGTAAATTTCTACCTGGAGTTAATTATTTTCATGATGGAAAAACCAACCAACCAACCAACCAAAAGAGGTGTGGTTCATTTTTCTCATTGTTTTGTCTCCTTGGCACCAAAGTACCACTTGCACTCTACACTTCAGGCAGGACTTACCCCTTGTGACAAGAGCCTGACACTGCTGGGCGCTTGCTTAGGCAAAGTGACACCTTTCATCCACACATCTCCTGCTGGGGTCAGAATCATTTATTAACCACAACTTGCACCAATTTCAAAGTTTGACACACTTGCAGACATGGCAGTTTTGATCTCTGCTTCAGAAGCACCCAGCAGGCAGATGCAGGAACCCAGAGACACAGGCTGCACACACAAGGATGGCATTAGGAAAAATCAACATCCAGCTGGAGCTCAAACCAACAAGGGATGCAGGGCAACAGGGAATGACTCATGGAAGAAGCTCAGTGGGATGGGGTAACAAAGCACATGGAAAAGGCTGACATACTCATCCCTTTTTTTCCCCACTTTTCACTGGTAAGGTCCATCCCCCAAGGCTTCCTGAGTCAGTAAAAGTCTGCTGGGTAAAGAATTACCTCCAAAGGACACAGGTTAAGTTTGGAAGCACTTCAGGAAATTGAAAACACACAATCCACAGAAGCAAATGGGACATATCTAAGAATCCTGAAGGAGCTGGCCAATGTCACTCTACCACTTTTTTAAAGGCTGTGAGATTGGGAGAGGTTTCTTCTAACTGGAAAAAGGCAAACACCACAGCCAACTTCAAGAAGAGCAAGGAGAAGAACATAGGCAACTACACATCAGCCAGCCTAATCTAAGTCCATGAGAGGATTATGGAGCAAATCCTCCTGGAAGCTATGCCTATGTCCAAGAGGGACAACAAGGTGATGGGGAATAGCCAACATGGATTTACCAAGGGGAAATGATGCCTGATGAACACAAGGCCTTACTGCAAGGAGACAACTGGCTTAGCAGATGATGGAAGAGCACTGAATACAGAAGGCCATTAAAAACAGTATCCCACACCCTCCCTCCAGCCAAACTGGTGAGACAGGCCCTGGGTAAGTGAGCAATAAGGTGTTTGGGAATTTGACTGGACTACTGGGCTGAAAGAAGAGCCATCAGCAGTACCAAGTCCAGTACAATAGTGACACTCACATCCCCTGGGGATCCCCACTGAAACCACCAAGACCAAGTCTTAATTAACCACCTGGATAATGGGAGAGGGTGCAACCTCAGCAAGATCCCAGTGACACCAAACAGGCGGGAGTGGGCAGGGCTTCTATTCAGAGGGACCTGGACAGGTTGAGAAAAGCACTGGCAGAACCTTGTGAAGTTCAGCAAAGGCAAGTGCCAGGTCCTGCCTCAGCAACAGAACCCCCCCGTGTGACGAGATGGGCCGGACACGAACCACGTAACAAGTGACTTCTGCAGAAAAGAACGTGGAGATCCCAGGAGGCCAAAACTGGACCACAAGGCAGCAGCAAAGGCAGCCAGGCACAGCCTGGGCTGTTTGCAGGAGTCCAGGCAGCAGGTGCAGGGAAGGCTCCATCCCTCTGTGCAGCACCTGTGAGACTGTTTGCAGTGCTGGGCCCACTTTGGGGCTCCCTGGTCCAGGGCTGACCTGGACACTGTGGAGCACGTTCTGTCCTGGCCAGGGCAGGAGCACATGGTGTACAGTGGAAGGCTGGTGGAAGACTTTGCAGAGTCTGGTCAAGAAAAGAGCTCTAAGAATCCTTAGTGCTGTCAGCTCTGTAATGGAAAGGTGGAGAAGAGAGAACTGCACTCTTCTGGCTGGTGCACAGTGACACAACAAGAGGCAGCAGACACAAGCTGGAAAGTAAATTCCTTGCAGGAGGAAAAATTACTGAGTGCTGTCAGATGTAAAAACAGATTACCTAGAAAGATGTTAAAGGCTGGACCTACCTTACCTAAATTACTCTTGCTTTAATTTAAGTAGGGATCTAGATTAGATGACCTCCACAGGCCCCTTTCAACCTAAATAATCCTATTCCAGGAATGTATTATTTCATGTGCCTGTGATTCCATTTCACCAACTTTTCCTTCAGCATTTTTTGCATCACGTTTATTACTTTTAAACACGTTTTACAATTTCAATTGTCCTGTACATACAGTAAAGCCTGCACCCAGTGTGGTTCATAGGAATGTAAATATCTCTAATCTTATGCCTTTGTACTGCTGTGTTTTCCCCACAACCAGGGAACACGTTTCCAGCATCAGAAAAATTCTGCACTTCTAAGCTCATTGGATCTAAAAACCCCCATATCTTCTTCAATATTCTGACTCACAATACAAGGATGATTAGAGTAGGAAAGCAGAGGGCTGTGACCCATCTCACTCTGTGGCAAAAAGTGTTTTCCTCTGTCTACTTAACACTACAAAGACTTTTGTCCCTGCTACTCTTTCTAAAGAGTAAGAAAAATTCCACCAGACACATAATGGAGGTTTTTCATGAGGGCCTCACTTGTCTTTCAGATTAATCTATTTAATTAAGCAGGTTTTGGAACCCAGTTTATGTATTTATGTCCTGTTTACAAAGAGTCACACCCAACAAACTACTTTTTCAGCTTCACAAAGTCCCCTCTGGGGACACTTCTGGTATCAATATTAAATAAACACCTTAAAAGCCACAGAGGGTTTTTTTGTTTTGTTTCTTTTTAAAGTTAGGAATACAGGAAAAAGGCAAAATAAATAATTTTCAAACATTTCAGGCTCTGTTTGCAAACCAGGACTCAGTCAAAGAAGAAAGGACCCCTTCAGCAATGCAGGTGACAATAATGGCTCCTTTAGCAGCTGTACCAGTGTAAGACTGGCTGGAACAAACTGCCAAAGGCATGAATTTAAAAAAAAACACATCAAAATATGCTTGAAAACAACTTAACCTCCACTAAAAGAACACCTCCAGGAAGCTCAGTGTTAATACTCGAAAGGTGCATTTAATTGTCACTTAATAGGTCAAGATTAAAATTCATGGGGAGAGGCTGAGAGCTATTACAGGAGTGATTAGCATAGCTGGTGGTCCAAAGAGAAAACAAGTCTTTAGTGGTGCATTTCCACATATCTTTGCATCTTTCTAGTTAAAACTGCTGCTGCTGGTTTTTTTTTTTTAAATACCAAAATCAAAAGTACCAATAAAACATATCAGTCCATTGGGTGCATAAAATGGGTATAATCAAGTGAGAAATTCCATCTAGACTGGAAATCAGAATGCGTGTAATTACTAAGGTCAGTCAAGTTTGAAATAGCCTTCCAATTATGGCAGAGGTAATAGCTATATACAACTGATTACTTTCAAATTACAGCTAAATAAATTTACAAAAACCCCAAGCAATGCCCAGATCACTCCTTGAAATTAATAACTCACCAAAAAGTTCAGAGACAACAAAGGGTAAGCAAAGGAAAGAGAAGAATAAAACCACAGCAGCTTCTGTGGACACACGGGAAAAAAACAGAGACACAGTGGTGGCTCTTGAACCCATTTAATTTTGATGAAAGCAAATAAAAAAATTAAACTAAGGTCCCATAATTAATCTAAGTCAGTACTGACAGAAAGAAAAGAGCTCCTTCCATCTTTATCACTGCAACCTTCACCACAAGTACCTTAAGTACACTGCAGAGCACTTCCAATAACTCTGCAATTTGGCTTCAATTCTTAGAACATTGGAGTTAATTTGTGCTTACTGTAACTGTATTTATAGTCTTTTCAAGTTTAAACTGCAAACTAAGCTCTTAATCATATCATTAATACCATCTAACCCACATAAACACAGTTGGCTACAATCCTACTTAAAACCTAGGCACAGGCATAACTTGCAGAACTACACCCCTTACACCCCCAGTAAACCTTCTCCATATCCGGAGCTGAGTCAGTCTCAGGACACTAAGGATTCTGGCCTATACCACAGAGATTTGGTTAAATGCAGCCATGGTACCTTTCCTGAATTTCAAGGATAAGCAAACACTGTCTGTAACATCGCCAAGGTCTCTCTCTGGAAACTGAAAGCACAGCTGCCCTCCCCACAGTTTTAGCTGAAAACCAACACGGTTGTGAGTCGAGAGCTCGACACTGAAAGAGAAAAGCAATGCTTACCTAAGCAAGCCATTTCTTACTTGTTGCTGGATTTTTCCCTGTCTTAAAGAAGAGCTGACACTTTAAAACTTTTTTTTTCCCCTCTTACGCAAAAGGATGGATGCGCACACACACACACACACATTCACACACACAAGCAGCTGTGAAATGTGGCAGGCTGTGACTTATTTACAACACTACCAAAGCCAAGCAGTTTTAACAGCACAGCTCTGAGGGACAGCAGGAGCAAAGTACGCACAACACTGCAGGAACTCGCACACGAGGAGAGTCACCAAGACCATTTCATTTAGTATCATAGCTGCTTCAGGTGATTTCAGCAGGTTTGCAAGCACTTTCAGCTAAAGACAAGGGGGTTTTTTGTACTGGCTCGCGGTTAGGAAGAGCCGAACTGTGGAAGGGGGTTGGGAAAAAAAAAAAAAAAACAAGAAAAAAAAAGCCAGACCAAAACGTGGATGAATCTGAGCCATGCAGACGACACGGATTTAGGACAGCAGTTTGCTAGTTTTGGCTCTTGGGAAGTGACTTCACTTTTCCCGAGGAGGAGGAGGAGGCAGGCGGATGAACACTTCCACAGCGCTCTCCCCTCCCTCACCACGAAAACAACTTTATTTTTTTAAACCCCGCACGCCGCTCCACCTCCGCTGCTCCCGGAGCGGCACTGCCCCAGGGAACTCCCCACGCACACACAAACAGGAGACAAGGCGAAGCAGCGGCACCACCACCCCGCGGGCCCGGAACCACCCCAGGTCACCGGCACTGTCACCCGCCACACGNAGCGCCCCCTCTGGAACGCAGAACCTCGGAATCCCGGAAGGGTTTGGGCTGGAAGGGACCTCCAGGACCACCTCGTTCCACGCCCTGCCATGGGCAGGGACACCTTCCACGTTGCTCCAAGCCCCGTCCGACCTGACTTTAGACACTTCCAGGGACGGGGCAGCCACAGCTTCTTTGGGCAACCTGTGCCAGGGCCTCCCCACCCTCAGAGAGATTAATTTCTTCCCAATATCTCATCTAAGTCAGCCCTCTGTCACTCCAGGCTCTTGCAAATAGTCTCTCTCCATCTTTCCTCTAAGTTCCCTTCAGGCCCTGGAAGGCCACAATGAGGTCACTCCGAAGCTTCTCCAGGCTGAACGTTCCCAACTCTCCCAGCCTTTCCTCACAGCAGAGCTGCTCCATCCCTCTGATCTTGGTGCCTGCTCTGGACTCTCTCCAGCAGCTCCATGGCCTTCCTGTGCTGGATCCCAGGGCTGGAGGCAGCTCTGCAGGTGGGCAGAGGGCACAATCCCCCCTCCCCTCAGCCCACGCCATGTTTGATCCACACCGAGCACCTGAACATGTCAGAATCCTTGCCTGCAACTGAAGGACAATGGAAGCGACCTATAAATCACAGGAGCTCTTTAGCAAAATATAACTGTTCTATGTTTGCCTTTGGATTTGTACCCCAGTCTCGCCAAGGGGTAGATTGTGTTTGCTTATCAACGGTGGTTTAGTGTGGTTAAACAAACGTTTAAATAGTGACTACATGTCTATGTTTAATCAGCATTGTTTATGTTTCAATAAAATATGTTTAAATAATGAAAACTTGTCTTATCGAGGGTTTTTCCCTCCTTTTTTTTTTTTTTTTGGTCTTGTGTATGCAACAAGTTACATGTAAATTAACCACAAAGCTGATCTGTGTTTTTCCCTTTTCACGGGTGGATCAGCAAAACCTTAAGGAATGTCAGACCACAGCCTTCAATGAAACAACTTTTTAGGCTGTTTCCTTGTCACTGGGGTCGACAGGTTTCTCTGTTACATGGTATTTTTTGCACTGTACAGCTCTAACAAACCCACCTCAAAGCTGGCAAGGCAAGCAGGCGAAGGAGAGCATTTCCCAGAGAAGGAAAGTATTAGGATTCTTTGGCCAGCCCCCCACTTTGTTGTTACTATTTGTCTGCAGCTGGTGTAAATTAAATTATCTTCAGATTATTTTTATCACACCAAAGGGTTCAGATAAACTACAAAAGTGTGAGGAAAGAAGACTTTGGGGGGAAGAGGAAAAGGATTTTACTGAACATCACAATAAATGAATAATAAGAAAAAATCTCCCTGGCACTGTACTCAGGCTCTGCACACTGGTGTATGAATGTAGGTAATAAACAGGAGGAACTGAAAGTCATTCTATTCATAACCAAAATTATGAATAAATTATCATAACTGGTTATTGTTATGGAAATGGAGAGTTTGTTCAGGAAGCCTAAGTAGGAAGAAAGGAATGTCAGGTACAGAGCACACAACAATATTTGGATAATGGCAGAAAGGAAAAGAACAATGTCACAGCAAAGACCCCTTAACAACTCACAAATGGAAAAGATGAAGGCATGGAGCTTTAATTTTAATAAAATCATCCAAAGAGTAGGAACTGGTGATAATGAGACTTGCAATAGAATGGTACCTACTCTGAAAGGAATTTGGGAGGCTACACAGGTGAAGGTGGTCATTAAGTTGATGACTCTTCAAAAGGGATGGAAGGAAAATCAAATCTTCAATGGGCTTGAAGAACATAAGGTCCAGTAAAATCACCACTTCAATGTCAAACCCCACTGCAGCAAATTAAGGAAAAGCACACTCCAGAAAGTTTCCCATTTCCCAGAGAATCAACACCAAGGCTGCAACCAGACCATTGCAGTGAGAAAGCAAGAAAGGAAGGGAGGAGTCTGGCTAAATTAAAATATTTCAATGGCTTGCACCTTTTAAAAAAGCAAAATCTAGGTTAAACTACTAAAATCAACAACAAGGTGTTTATGTTAGGGAATATGTAGGGAAAATTCAGAAAGATTAACATACAATATGAGCTAAAACTATCAAGGAGCCATAAAGAGTGACAATAGAAAGCTTGTGTGCAAGATTGTTGGGGAAGGACTTGCTCTCAGGTGGATAAGGAATCATAAGATTAATAATAAACAATAACATGTCAAGAGCAAGTTATGTAACATTTGCCACACAAAACTTAGGTGAAATAGTTAGAAGATGGCACTCAGAAGTTGTGTCAAGCAAGTTTGCAGCAAGTCCTCCAGATGCTCACGTCCTGGGTCCTGAACTGCTTCTGTGAGGCAATAATATAGGGAATATTTTTATCATCTTTGTGGAGGATATCCTGATCAGGTGAAAGCCATAAGCATTTTGGAAGATGTAACTAGAATTGAACAAATCATGACAAGTTGGAACAAAGATCTGAAATAAAGAGGATGTAAGTCCATAAGGTTAGAAACTATTATGTATAGCTGGGAATAACTGGCTGCAAGAATGTGAGCTGGAGACAAAGTGGTGAAGCAGTTTCTTTACAGATAATCTTGGTTCATAGCAGTTCACAAATAGAAAATGAGTTCACAGTGATTTGGTGTTGCAAAAAAATGTGACTATGCTACTGAAATGTAGGAAAGGCTGTAAAACACGAGTGAAATAATTCTTCCGCTCCACTGAGCTCAAAAAGGTTTTCAGGAAGAACAGAGCTCAGTTTGGGGCATCTCCTTTCAATTACAGAGATCTCTGGGAGAACGCAAAGAACTACCAGGAGCCTGCACAACTTGACCTTGGGTTGTACTGAAGTGTGACTGAAAGAAATTCACTTGGACATCTGAAAAGTCCAAGACATATCCAAGCCTAGAAAAATCAGAGAACTGGTGTAAAGAAAGCACTCTGTAGATATGCAAGAGAAGTGAACACACATACCAGCACATCTGTTTGAAAATGGATATAACTTTTTGCTGCATAATGGACTCTCAAGTTAAAACACTTAATGAGACTTTTTTTTTTTAGTATACTTAATTCCTCATCTGCTTAATATCCTGAGGTGTAATAAAAATCCTGAAGGGACAGAGCATCTGTACATTGTGAAGAAAAAAATCTTCTAAAATCCATCATGGAAAAAAATCTGTGCTGTTGGTGTTTGAAACACACACATCAGCCCCTTCTCCCATGGGCTCCTACACCATGGGCCTCACAGGTTCCTCACTGGCCCCTTAGGCCCCACAGGCTTAACTGGTCCCATAATGTGAATATTTTTATCTGAATGGGTGGGAAACAAAACAAATCCAGCAGTTACTGCTGTTTGTTATCAGTGTCACAGCCTGCATTAACTTTAGGTGTGAATGTCTCCCCCAAGGGTCAGGTAGCATTTGCTCTGTATGTGCCATATCAGGGTGGCCCTTAGGAAAAGGGACATTGCTCTTTTTTCTGTCTTGTATAATCATTAGTTGCAAGGTCTTGTTAGGATGGCTGGCTAATCCAGTGCTAAGTAACCATGCTGGAAATAACATAAAAAGATAAACCATTTAACAATTTCCATTGTACATTTTCTGTTGCAGTTGTACCTGCAGCATATTCTTCCTTGTAGTGTCAGTGCAGTTCCTGTGTGTCCAGAGCTGGCTTATTCACATACAGGGAATGTAGGAGTCTCTGCCAATGTTTATGTCTGGACATACATTCAGTTCTCTGGCTGGTGAGGATATACTAGAACATTCAAGGTTATTAGAGATGGTAAAACAACAAACTTAGGCAATGATAGGAGTGGTTCAGAATGCAGGAAATACCCATCGGAGCTGATTCTGTGCCGGTGCCCACTAGAGGCCGTGGCCACCCAGGCTAATGGTCCTTGAGCGTCCCTCGGAGCCACTGGCACAATCCCAGTTTGGGGTAATTTGGTCATGACTGGTTGGCCCACTTTTAGGTTGCCCTGAAAAGCCTCAATTTTACAGATTTCAGGTAGGAATGGTGGACCCAACTTGATTTTCTTTTCATGTTTACCACTGAGGAAGGTTAGCGATACCAAAAATTGTCCCTCCCACCAAGGAGGTAACCAATCCTTTCCAGTACTTTTACCCAAAATAATTCCCTGGATTGTAGAGGTGCAGAGCCTCTTATGGAGGTACTGGTTGTCTAAGCTGTGCCTGGGCCCATCTGCATTTTAAACATCTACGAACCTGTAAAATACACCAGATTATGTGTTTCTCTCCTGCTAATGAACCTCCATGGGTGGATACATCAGTTCCAGGGAAGTGCATTGGTCATCTGGATAGTATTTCATAGGGATGCAGTTTGGTTGGTTGTTGAGGTCTTTGCCAACATCAATTAATATTTAAGAGTAGCACATGGTGATTTATTTGGCTGTGGCACAAATTCCTGGTGCAAACCAATCCTTCAGCACTGTCTCCTCCTAAAGTGCTGATTGTGATTGAGGATGATAGCATTCCCAAAGGTCCTTCCCTGCACATCTGGATTTTACAGAAGCCAAGGATGTATGGTATGCATAGTAATCCCAGCTCTGCCAGCAGAGCAGCTCTCCCTGTGAAATCCTTGGGGCAAAAGGATACATGGAGGCCAGGAAAGAATACTGGACAGCATGAGCCTTGAAGAAGAGCAGGAGAAACCCATTCTAGAGATACCAACAAGGATTTCCCAGCCAGAAGATACCAAATAGCTCAATAACGTGACTGGCAGACTTGATGATCCAAAGGGTCTTTTCCAACCTAAATGTTTCTGTGCTATGGTCTGTATCTCTCTGGTTTTGCCCTTTAGCAGCTGATATTAAAAGGCAGACTGAAGGGCAGAGTTTTAGAATTTTACACTGCACTCCCAGGATTCTCCTTCCCATTTGTGAGCTTGAGGAGTGCAAGACAAAGCCAGTTTGTTTCAGCCTCTGCCTCCTGACCCTTGTGAGTTGCAGCTGCTACACTGAGAAATCACTCACTGACTTTTTGCCCTCAACTGGTTTTCAATGTTTGACTCATCCACATAGGGTAGAAACAGTTTTACCTTGTCTATTTAATATGCAAATAGGTGTAAATGTACATATGTGTTTCCTGTAGAAGGAAATCCAAGGAGAAGGTGGGGTTTGTGTAAGAAAATAGAAGACACTCCTTTTTTTCCTTTTTTCTTGTTTTGGTTTGGTTTTGGGGTTTTTTTAGAGTACTGTGTGTTAATAGAAACAATGATAAGAAAAACTGCTGCCTGGGAAAGACAGTGATAAACTGCCACATAAACAACCTTCTGATATCAAATTGCTGAAGTCCAACCACAGCCAAGTCATAAAGACTGAGGACTTCATGAGGAAGATGAGTAACTTTCTTTCTGCAGACAGCACATGTCTGCCTGGCAGAGCCACCAAGACACCAAAAGCACGGGGGACAAACACACTGGAGATCCTGTGGCCTTATGTATGAGAACAAGAAACTTCCCTAACAAAACAGAACTATCAAAATAGTTGGGGTTTGTCAACAGGCTAAAACCATGGCCTGCCATGTGCCTCCATGAGCATGTAAAAAATACCTATTCATCTCTGAGAAACTGATGACACCCTTGCTAAAATTAAATCATTTAATATCTTAGAAATGTATACACAATGTAAGCTCCATCTGTGCTCACAGGATGCTTCACTGTTGTTTCTTTAGCGATTCTATCAGTAGCTTATGTAGAAAAATAACACCAAAAATAGTTAACTAGCCAAACCACAAACACTCCCTCTTTCTGTCTGGAAATGACAGCTAATTCCACTATTAGTTACTATTTTTCATTCAACTTACTGATTCTCTTTAGAGATTTTCCTTTTTCTGCTTCTGTAAATGCCACCTCCTTCACCTGCTGGAATCAAAGAAGAGTAGGCAGCATCATATGACATGTCAGATTACTAAAGCCTTCAAGCAAGCTTCAAAAAATCTTTTACTAAAAATAAAAGATAGCAACTTCTTTTTATAAAACCTGTGCTCTCTTTAAGCAAGTTAAATAAAATCAATAGCTGAAATGTCAAATTAAAAAAAAAATCCTTAAAGGTTAGGATTAATGATGTCATTCTTGGTAAAAATGTACCAAAACCAGAAGAACATACACAACAGGTACAATTTGTATTGTACATGTGCAATTCAGAAATTTCAGTGTTTGCTGCTGAAACTGAACTACTGGAATGGTGTGTAACAGCTTTTTACCAGTACAGTAAAGAGAGAGAGGAAACTGAGAATACTGTGCTGGAAAGAAATTTAAACATGGAGCAGGAAACTCTTATCAAAAAGGTAGAGATTTGTTTGTGTGAGAATGTACCTGTCAAAGAAGACACAATATGTAGCCTCGTAAAATAATAATGAAAATTAGCATACAGCAATCATCTCCAGAAACTAATCTCAGCCCACCTAAATGAATTTGACGTGTTTGCACTGAAAATAATCTTTGGTGAACTGCTTATCAAGCATATGCTGCAGCCACATATATATATTGAGCATATATATAAAATATATACTGTATTATATATTGTAGATACAATATATATTAACTTGTATGATATAAATCTACATAAAAAATAGATTTTTGTTTACAGGTATCTTCTGAAAAAGCACTAAGGGCTGAAGTGCAAAACATGTCCCTCTGCAATTACCTGAACAACATACTTTTTAAAAACTGCTAGAATTGAGATCTGAATAAACAGCAGCTACTTGAGATCCACACAAAAACATCTAATAACATCAGGATCAGCTAAGGTTGGTCCTTGATTTTCCTGTGTGAATTGACAGTCCCATTTGTTGGAAGATGCACTAGGGAACTCCTGTATCAGGCATTCTCAAACCAAACCACTACAAGACTTGGAGTCTTTTTGGGTGATACTAAGCAAGGATATCTCCAGGAAACCATCAGCATGTTTTCTTTTCTGCAGAAATGGGATGTGACTACAGAAATGTAAGACAGACCCACTTTTCACTTGTAGTAAGAGTGCTTTACCTGAAAGATTCAACTGGAAAAATTACCCAGCCCACAGTTTAGTCAGAATGTAATTCCTGTAACTTGCACAAGTCTGGAGGACACACCAGCTCTAGTGGCTGGAACAGGCCACCAGACCAAGGGTTTATTCCTCACCTTGTCACTGCTTGCTTTGTGAACCTGAAAAGTTGCTTAACCTTCACAATTTAGTTTCCCCTGAAAAGTAAGACTGTGGTTTTCTGTGCAGCTAAACAAAGGTTCTGACTGGCTGTGGAAAACCTGTGCTGATTGTATCACCCTACCTGGCTTTTCTTTCCCCCAGTTTTATTGTACACAAGGAAATCTGCCAGAAAGGAACAAAAAACACATTGCTGATTTAGGTGGTTTATGGTTTTATGCACACACACACACACAGTGGAATTCTTATAAAACGTAATTGTGTGAATTGTGTATCATCTCACATGTTACCTTTCTAAGCTCTATTGCTATAAAATGTAAAATGCTGCTGTAAAATGTGATGCAGCAATGTTATGAAGCAAAAGAACAAGTTTCATTCTAAGTACCACTGGAGGAAGGAAAGGAAATAAAGGGGTGTAGTTCTGCTTTTCTGCTAAGACAGAATATAAAAGGAAATAAACCAAGGAAGTAAAGTGCAAGATAAAGAGGTGGCAGCATATGGCACTTGGCAGAGGCTCTTGCCTCTGCCTCGGGGGGTTCAGAAGCCAAGGAGATGGTTATTTCAGCAGAGGGCACCACAACAACAAGGATGTGGTGTGGTACTGCCTGCGACTTGCTCTAAGTAGTGGGTCTGCAGACCTGCTACACTGCAAATTCTTGTACTTTATATGGCTTCAAAATGTTGTGCCACACAGAGAGAGAGACGTAGTGAGTGACACTGGAAGCTCTGGGATTGAAGCAAAGCAGACAATGACATGTAGGCAGAAAGGCAGCAAGGAGCACCATGAGTCCTGGGGCACGGACTGTGCAGTCAGCACTCTGCACCCCTGAAGGCCAGGGGGACAAGGAAGATCATGAGATGGGGCAGTTAAGTGAGTGAAACTTCTAATGAGAAATCATCAAAGTTTCTTACCTTCCTTATAATTTCTTTTTTCACAGCAGCTGCAGCCAGTGGGTATATTTACATAATCTTTTGCATTCCGAGTAGCCTGAAAACACAAACATTAATAACTGCATTGGTATCCTGCAATTTATTATGTACAGCATCAAAGAACTGCAAAAAGGTTTTAAACAAATCTGATGTTTGGTGGGTTATATAGTAGTATTTGTGCAAATTGAATGGTTGGCAGAGAAGCATTCATGGAGGAACACTGATTTTACACAAATGCACTTCACATTCCTTTAGATCCTTCAGGCTTCTCTTGCACAAAGGAAACCTAAACCTTGCCTGTTACAGAGGAGATACTGAGCCTGTCCTTCCACAGTGGGAGGCTCTACTTTGCTGTCATCCTCTTATTTTAAAATAAGCATATATAACTCTCTCTCATAGTGGCATCTGTATCCCATGGGCTTGGATGATATTCAGAATATTCTTCAATAAATATTGGAATTTTTTGCAATGATTATGTTGGACAGACACAGTCTTCTGCTTTTGTCAGTAGAATTTTATAAAAGTGCAGGAATTTAGGTTTTGTTAATGTGATGGTCAAGCACATGAAAAAGCTAAAATTTTTCTTTTTTTGTCATCTGTGGTTTATATGCAAGAATCTTGCCTGTGTGAAATAACAAGGACATTTTTTACATGCTTGCAGCCAACTGGAAAAGTACTTCATTCTTGCCTTTCATTTTGATATCACAGGTTTCAAAATGAGAATTTTTCCATTATTATCAGCTTTACTGCTCACGTCGATAACTAAAATCTCAAACTGAGACATTGCCAACACATTTAAAAATACATATATTTCTTTTTATAATGACAGTTATTCTATTTATAATGACAGTTCTATATCAATTTCATACGGAAAGAGTAGTACAAAAATTGAATGGTGAAATGATACCATTTGACAGTTACACTGGTATTTTACCTATTTCTCTCATACAGGCTAAAATGAGGAGTCACTTTTAAGGTTTAGTCTCAAGAACATTACCAGTGTGGCCACAAATGTCAAGTCCTAGAACCATCCCCTTTTGGATGTAAAAAAAAAAAAAAAGAAAAAAAGGATTTGAAAATTGAGACTGTATGTGGTAGAATCAAAAATAATTGCTGTGGGTTTTTAAGACCATAAAAAAAAGAACAATTTGAACAAGTGGAGACAAATAATAGCAATTTAATGATAAGATGAAATGACATTTGAAACCAGTAATCCTAAAGACAAATACTGGTTTTGTTTCATATGCTAAAGTCGTGTGTCACGCAGGAAGAATTGCTGCATAAGGGGAAAGCAGACATTCAAAATAATGTAGTCAGTGGGATCAGTTCCCAAGGAGAGAAGTTGTTCAACTACAAACATCTGAACTTTTGAAAAACAGAACAAAGTATAAGCATTAGAAAACTATTACTCTGATGGAGGTCTAAAAAGAGGTTTTAGAATTAAAGTACTCATCTTTGCAGTGTTACATAAGAAGAACCATTTCAGATCCCACTTTACATTTCAACAATGCAGTACTGTGTAACCTATGTTGTAATAATGAAAATTATTGTTAGCATGTTAATACTGGCGATTGAATTAAATGCTGAGGGAAAACAAACCACCTGAAAACTAAAACCTTTCCACAATACAGGAACCATGTACAGGAACCAAATATAGAAAGTGGTGGAAGTCTCCAGACTGGAGTATTCAAACCCAGACTGAAGAGAACACCACAACATTCTATGTACAATCATCTGCCAAAAACTAGGAAGTGACAGCATGTTCTCAGGCCTTGCCCATTTCTAGTTTCTGTGATTTTAAACCAAGGTTTAAAGAACACTGACCATTTTAGCTGCTTGTGCCATCTTCTGCTTCTGATCAGGACACTGATCACTCCAGCGAGGTTCACATTTCCAGTGGAACATTTAGGAGAGGAGTCTGCAAAACATGGCAATTGCTCACTGAGACTTTTCTTTAGGTTGGAAAGACCTTAAACCTCATTTCATTCCATCCCCTGTCATGGGCAGGAACACCTTCCACTATCCCAGGTTGCTCCAAGCCCTGTCCAACCTGGCCTGGGACACTTCCAGGGATGGGACAGCCACAGCTTCTCTGCCCAACCCGTGCCAGGGCCTCCATGGTTGGGGTAAAGAATTTATTTCTAATATCCAATCCACCCCTGCCCTCTGTCAGGTATGTACAGTTTTAAATCAGAGTAATATGATGAAGAGAGTACTTAAATTGATCTAGAATAACGTGCAAAATACTGCTTAATAGTTCATTTCCAAGACTGATTAGATAGGAATATAATGATTCAGATTTTAATTTTTCTTTTTTAAATTTATAAAAATTATACTGCATTTTGCCAATTGGTTATATGAAAGATTGTGTCTCAGGGCAAAGACTCTTACATAATTTATACAGCCATTAAGAACAAGTAGTATTCACTTTTTACTGGGGCATTGTAGGAAGTATTACAATGCCAATATAATGATAAAAATGTAATAATGTAGTAATGTGTGATCATCCCTGACTTCTGAATCTGGCTAACTACAGTATTCTTGATTAAATCATTCATTCAGCTATTTAAGTGTGTGACAAAGGTACTAAGGATTCTGATGTTTACATTGCTTGTTATATATTGTGTTGGTGGATTTTTGTATCTTTCCTGTTAATCTCTCTGAAGTAACAAAACAGCCATAATGCTTAAGATTGACACTTCCATGTTAAACTTTCCAATTTATCATAGAATCATAGAATGGTTGGGGTTGGAAGGGACCTTAAAGCTCCTCTAGTTCCAAGCCCTTGCCATGGGCAAGGACACCTTCCACTACACGAGGTTGCTCCAAGTCCCATTCAATCTGGCCTTAAACACTTCCAATTTACACTTCTTTTGTAACTCATAGGAAGGCTCTTGCTAAGTTAAAGGGGTCCTTGTAAATACGTTAGTCTTCTGGTGAATATGGCAAGAAAACCCAGTTTTCAGAAATTAGTAACTGATCTTACTGTTGTTTTATTTAAGCAGTGATCCTTGATAAGTATTAAGCTTGTTTTGGTGGAAAACCCTAAATAATTGGGGAGATTTCTATAGCAAAAAGGGTAAAAATAATCCTTTTAGTTACTACTACATTTCCAGTAAAATTAACATGAAAATCTGTCTACAGTCAGTACAAGAGTCAGAAAGAGGAGCTGAAGAGTAACCTCTGCCTGTGTAGTTTTTCCCTGTGTGTAGGAGTTGAGCTCTGTGATTTAATTCCATGTTTTGTCTGTGTGTCATGACCTGGCTTCCTTTTGCAGGTTGCTGTCTCGGGTCTCTGGCTCTGGGCCTGGCTACTTCTGACCTGACATTGTTCTGTTTAAATTGTATTTTGAGGTCATGCAATGCTGCAGTTCGGATATTGAACTGATAATACACTGTGTGCTCCTCGCAGTGTTACAAAGTGAAAATAGAAATGCAGTGATTCCACAAGCAGCATCCCACACAATGACCTCACACGGGGATTGATCCCACAGAGCCTCCAGCTGGACACAGACAGGGTAAAATATTCGGGCATCACCGAACACCACTTTGGCCTTTAGTTTGAAAATAAATGTGGATAAAGTCCTTAGTATTTTACACTGCGTTCACATTCTCATAAATGGGCATCAAGCTCATGCTACCTTGAATTATCTTGATGGCAAATAATTAGCTCTCATAACATTTTAAGACTATCAGTCGGTACGTTCTAAGTAAATGCTATGAATCATTGTGAATACCTGTAGGTATTTTGTAACTTGGTTTTAAAATTTCTTCAGTATCCCAACTAGTTCTGATACTGTGATACAGGAAGGCTTGGTGGGTCCCCAAACAACTTACCTGTGGTGTTGGTTAAAGCTGAGGATGATTTAATGTGTCCTGCAGCAAATAAAGCTACGAGGAACTTTCTCCAGCAGCGAGCCCAGCTCTGGGACTGGTGGGCAAAGCAGCGGGGGCTTTGCCCTGCACGGGTACCTAAGCGGGAACAGCTCAATGTGTGTTATTTCCCCTTTTAGAAAATTAACCAGCTCCAAGCCCTGAGGTGTGATGGCATGAGGCAACCGCAGCAGGGAAGATGAGGGAGAACCGCAGCGTTCGCCAACAGAGGAGGCTCCTGAGGGAGAGAAAATGGCGGGCGGGGGCCCTCAGGAGGCTCCGGTCACACAGAGCGCTCCTCAGGCGCCACTCGGCGTGTGAAGAGCCGTGACATCCACCCCGAAGCCTGTCTGAGCCCGCTAGCTATGAGAAGACGAGGTGACAGAGTGAAAAACACCCCTAAAAGGCGAGAGAGGGCCACTGGAAATGCGCACCCTCCCTCACGGAGTGCGGGCCGCCCTCTCCCCGGTGCGTGACAGTTCCCCCACCCTG
>WEIV01024485.1:1487147-1541647 GCA_013390005.1 Calyptomena viridis
GTCCGGGCTGGGGGTGGGGAGAGGCGGCATCGCCTCAGGCTGCGGCGGCCGAGGGACAGGCGGCTTTTGTGTGCGCCCTGAGACTGCTGCTGCTTTTCCAGGGGCTCTGCGTGCCTGGAAAGATAAGAAAACTCATCCCCGTGTCGTATTGAACAACAGTGATGGGGGAATTAATACGAGAGCCCCCCTGTTCCCGGGACACCCCCCCCGGCCCTGGTTGTGGCTCTTTTGTCTGTGGTGCCTGAGGGAAGAGCGAGGTGGCCCCGGCTTCCCCTGCGTGGAGACGAACGGTGGTGAAACCGCACGGGAACTCCCCTGACTTTCACTAGTTTTTCCACCCTGGCGTTGTTTTGGCTGTTGGATTGCAGGGCGAGGATGGGCAGAGTTTCACGCCGGGGGTGCGGTGTTGGTAAAGCTGCGTTTTAATGTGCTTTGTGGTTGGCAATGTCCTGGTGTCAGGTTTTGTCCTCAGAAGCTGTTGTGAGGCCTTTGCTGTTTTAAAATAGGGCGCTGATGCGGTTTTTTTTTTTTTCCCTCTAGGAAGGTTTAGCTTTCCTCCACATGCATTTATCCTCAGAGTAGCTCTCTTATTAATTTCAGTCAAGTGTGAGTGACAAATCATCGACCCTTTCGGTGGCAGCGACTGTTTTCTGGGTGTTTTTGTCATATTGAAAATGGCTGAAGCGGGGGAAAAAATTGAAAAATTTGTAGAAATGGTTAAAAAGTTCAAAGTAACCTGGGCTGTGGCTGAACTGCTTTAATCGTTGTAGCTGGTTTAGCAATGCTGTTGTCTAATGACTCTATTGAAAGAGAAATGCAGTTTTGAAGTTCACCATTTATATTTTATTCACATCATCTGGCCATAGAGTTGTTAGATAACACAACAGTACTATGAAGCAGAAATTAATGTACTCCTAAACTTACCTTTTCTTACCCCTTTCAGGCTTATAAAGATGTGGAGGGCATTAATTTTATCAGCTATAAATGTCCGTATTGCTACGCTTGAAGTTAGTGAAGCTAATAAGAGACTTCATAGCTGTATAAATAACCCGTGTTCCAGGAGCAGTGTGTACCTTATTGACAGTTCCTAAGCTTCGCCAGGAGCACCGTGGTTTTCTTCAATGCATTAATACACAAGGCTGATGTGAAATTATGGTTTCCACTCACATAAATAGAAACAGACGTTATCAGGCACCTCTTTTTTTCCCCAGTGTTAGCTTCTGGCTTTGCCTTCCTGTCCTAGAAAAGGGTCTGTCAAAGCAGACAGCTTGACAGGCTGTTGGGAGGGAAATTTAGAAACGCAGGTACCATCAGTGCAGTCTGTTTTGACAAGCAGAGACTTGAGTGGCGAGCTTGTCAATCACTTGTGAGCAGCAGGAGCCTTAATGGAGATGAGTGGGAAGTTACTCGTGTGGTTTCTGGTGGTTTGTTTTTTGGTTTTGTGGGTTTTTTTGTCAGCTCTGTATCCAAACTGGCTTAGTTCAAAGCAAAATATTTTAGAACTTTATGATGAGACGGTTGTATGTTGATAACTTAAAAAAATGAATGTTCTGGTGAACAGATGAACATGCGAATGTGGAAATTGCAGACATTAATGGGGCAGCGTTTAATTTAGGGGTGTCTTGAGACGTGTGTTGTTATATAAAAGTGTTCATGCTAAAGCAGATGAACAGAAATGAACAGGATTTGTTTTGGAAATTTCTGCTGGAATGCCAGTGATTCACCAGCAATTGGGTGGAAGCCATTATCAATCTTGTTGAATTGAGCATCTCAGAAGCTGAGATTCAGTGAGCCTGTGTATTAAAATAGTGACTTAATTTTTTACATGTGGTTTGTAGGTCTTGGGTGGTGCTGATGGTGGTTACCTTTGATAATGATGGCAAAGACTTAACATCCTGTTTAATTAGGTCGGTATCTCATGACTAACCAGTGCTGTAATAGAATGTTTCATGATACTTAGGGAATTGACCTTTCCCAGTCTGGAATATGTAACGATAGGAAGGATGATTACCTTTTTTGGTTTGTTTTTTTTTTTTAATTCCTCACAAAGAATTATAGTTTACATGCTGGATACCTAGAAAAAAGTGTTTTATCCATTTGAAAGAACTTCTGTAGTTGTAGCTTTCAAACAATATGAAGTGTAAAGCTGAACTAGAAGAAAAGAACTCCCCACATTTAGGCTCCCAAACTTCCCAACCATCTCAAGATATCTTATAGTGGCTGCTTCATTGCTATCTTCTAAGTAGATGACCTTTATAAAACTTACTAATTTTTTGTAGAGCCTGCTCATTGTTTATAATTCGTTTCCCCACGTGGATTCACTGAATCATTGTGCAGATGAAAGTTGGTGTGGTTTTGTGGTGGCTCTTCCCAAACTCAATAAACCAGGGGGCGTGTGCTGGAGCATCCCAAGTATTCCTGACTGTTTGGCCAGAAAAACAGATCTGTCTCAAAGTACATGAGAGATAAGCCATAGAGGAATTAGTGTTTTGAAGTTAATGCCCTGGACTGCACTTGCTAATGAATGTGAAACCATTATCACTCAGGAATAAAGATATAATATGCTCCTGTTGTGAGAGATCATTATATAAACATGCTGCACCAGCTGAAATTTCAGTGTGACCTTCAAGATTCCGTGTAGGCTGTTACACTAATGCAGTCTGAAGTCAAGGGGCTGTGATAACTGAGAAGAAGAAAACCACAACTGTTTACTTAGGTTTTGTTACTTTCCTTTCCGTACAGAGGTTCCACCGTGCAGTTCCCATCACTGAGTCACCACTCCTTTTTCTCAAGAAGTGTCTCTCGATGGTTATCGTTCGCAGGGCTTTCATTTGCTTGGTGAGCAGCACGATACGAGTTGAAATGGTGTTGGATTTCCAGGGCCAACTGGTTTCTCATGAGGTTTTTATGTGGGGAAATGGGTTGTCGGGCAGGAAGGTGTGAAAGTCCTGTTGGCTTATTGTAATTAGACTTTTCTGATATAAAAATAATTTCTGGTTAGAGTGCTTGAGGAAATAGCTTTCCTGTTACTGCATGGGGGCAACATGTTGTGTGCTGTCAGCTGGAGAAGGAAGGGACTTTTACGATGGAAATAAGACTTCTAAATCATTTACTGTAAACGTGTGTTGTCAGAGGCAGTACCAGCTCTTTGTTGGAAGGTGGGGTGTTTCTTGCAGGACTGGTGGATGTCCACTGCCTCCCACTGAGATTTCTGTCTAAGGCAGTGAGAGGGAAGGCAGCTATATGTGGTTTTAGGAAACCTTCAGTAGGCAGAGGTGGCTTATCAGGACATAAATACATACGTATGAAAAAAGACCTGGACATCCTATCCGGGCTGTTACATGAAAACTTCTACCCTGCATGGTGGGTTGTTGTTTTTCCCTCAGAAAAAAAAAGTACTTCAGGAAGAACAAAATCTCTCTTTATCACTTGATTGTGAAAAATAGGTGAGGCACACAGTCCTACATTGTTAAAATGAAGAAGTGTTTGGAACATGGAGAAAAATCTTCCTATGAGAGATGGTTATGAAGAGGAGAGAGGAGACAAGGCAAGAGGGTTGTTTTGACACACAAAAAGATTCAAATTTTCCTCTTGTGCTGCATGGAGGATATGCAGTGAAACGGTGAAGTAGGGGAAGCATGGCTGAAGGAGCACAGCTTTGATGTGCTTGGTGTACTTTGTGACAGAGTTGCCATGTAATTTGATACAAAGAACACAGAAGAGAGTATTTGTGTCAGGGAATTCTGTGTGAGTCTGTAGTTCAGCATCAGGAAAGCTGCAGGGTTTATTGACAATAATGCCTTCCAGCCACGAAGTCACTAAAACCACCATAAGAACATGTTGTTCCTGCTGTACAGACCCCCTCACTACTGATTTCTTGCAAACCCACTTTTTTAAAACATTATTTCTCAATAGTGCAAATCGTGGTGTGCATGATCTGTTAATCTGAAACAGGGCTGTGCTTGAGCTCCAGGACAACTGAAGGAACAAAGCCTGTGGTGAAGCTGAGTGACCACAGTGTGCGAGTCTGGGAAAATCTACATCTTTCAGGTGGTTCCTGATTTCTTACAGTTTGATTTTTGTTTTAACAAGGAAAGTCAGGCTGGGCTCACCACTCTACTCTTCTGGTTTGATAGGTGTTTTTAAATTTTCTAATTAACTATTATTTAAAAGCAGGGGGCTAATCTTAAAATCTGGGCATTCCAAATGTCATCATTTTTCAGGGTGCGTCCGTGCTTGTTGGACTCTGTGAGGATAAGCTTCGAAGGCTGAGGTAAGGTTGTTTTTAAACCTGTTGTTGATAATAAAATGCTGGTTGATCAGCTGATGGAGCAGGAATGCTTGTAGCCTGGTTCTAAAGGTCTTTTCAGCACTTCCTTCTGAACTCATTTCAAGCAATAGCTCCAAACGATGAGCAAGTTGGAAGGTTTTCAGTGACAACTTCTAACTTCCCTACTGTTTTCAAAGAAGACTTCTGCTAGAGTAGCAGGAATTTTATCTCTTTGTTGTGCATTGGAGGTCTTCAGGGGCCTGCAGCTAATTATTTTTGATAAATTATGGCAGGCAGTATTGGTCCCCAACTCAAATTTAGGAGCCATCTTTTGGACAAAAGGAGATGAGGTTCAGGGAAGGTATTGTGAAGTGAAGCAATTGATATTCATGCTGAGGGGGATGGTTTGAATTACCTACTTACTAATAAACCAGCTTCTGTGGAACACTCCCAGTGTTTAGTAGCGTTTAACTTTCTCTGTTACATTATTCATACTGACTTGACACTCTTCATTTCTTGTAGCAATTGTACTTGAATCAGTAATCTCCATGTCTTACTACAGTGACTGTATAATATAAATGCCCTTCAAAAGTGTAATAAAACTCTTACTGTTGACTTACTTTTCCTGTAAGTCACATTCTTGCAGCCTGTTCTCGCCCCACCTCCATTCCTTTTGTTACCAGTTTAGAATGGAAGTCCTTCGGGTGCTATTTGATGTCAGAATTGTACAAACAAATTCAAGTGTTACGGCTTCCTTATCCAGTGTTTGTATCTGATGAATCTGGTACTCACAGTACGGCAAGAATAAAGTGTTTTGTCCTTTGGGGTTTGGGTTTTTTTGCCTGTGCTAAGATGCAAGAACTGAAGGAGAGACCTTGAAATTAATGGAAAGTAAATTTGAAAGCAATAATAGACTGTGAGTTTGATTAGCTTGCCTGATGCTCCTAAATTGTGACATGCTGCATAAACATTATGACCATTAATAATTGTGGCAGTTTTGCAGGTCTAATGATAATTAAATCTCACCTTTCTTAGTGTAAATGCATTGTTATTAATTATTGTGTAAGTAGACATTAGAATCCATGAATTTCTGGAAGCTGGAAAATGACTAGCTCTTACTTAGTAGCTCCCAAGGACAGTAATTCTTGATCTTACTTGCTTTGTTAAGGGAGTATGGATTTTGGTTCAAAAATAGATCAGAATAAGGCAAAGTCTCGCAAATTACTAAAGCAGGTACAAACTAAATACCAGTCTCCCATGATTCTTTCCAGACTTGAAATTACTTTCCTGTAAGGAATCTTTATTTCTTTCCTTGCTATAATGTTCTGTTTTCTTGCAGGATGTTTTTTGTTGATCTGTGGGTGTCTTTACTTTTCCCATCCTCTTTAATGACCTTTTGTTCTCAGGTATTCCCTGTTTTTCTTGTAGTTGTTTTTTAATTTGCCTTTGTTCTAATATACGAGCCACTATTCAATTCAGCCAGCTAATGCAGGTGACAAAGATGGCTTATTGCCTCTTACCTTCATTGCCTTATAATTCACACTTGCAGGATGAGTTGTTTGGATAACAGAGCAACCATGGAACCATTTGTTCTTGGACTTTACTGGGGACTGTCAAAATGTGTCTGCTTCCTCTGGAACTGGTGAGAAGTTAGGGAGCATTGTTCATGGCACCCTCCCTTGTGACCACTTTGGCTGTTGCTGTAAATTTGAAAGGAGAAAGATAAAAACAAGTGAAGCTAAACTGGCCTGAAATGGACTGGGTTAGTTAAACCAGAGGCTGTGACTCGGGCTGTCCTTCCTGTTTATGAGTCATTCTCCCATTTAATTGTGGGAAAAGGCCTCCTGTAGAATTAATTAAAAGAGAGGTCTTAGTAGTGCTGTAAAAAGCTTTAGTTAAAATTGTGTTGATTTTAGTCTTCCTTGTTTAACCAGGCCTTAAGGACAAAAGCCTGGACACTGTAACTTCTTTGTGAATGATTCTTATAAAAAGGAAAAAAACCCGCTAGTCAGGAAAGTGAGAATTAGTTAAACTTGGGTTGTTTGGAGTAGCCCAGACTATTTAAAAAGTAACCGTGGGCTGTCAGGGTTGTCTTCTGGACTTGCTAATCCATGAGTGCTTTGTTAGTCTCTTGTGTTTGTGTTCTGTAGTAAATCATGTTGTGACTCCATCTGAAGATACTTCAGTGCTACCTGTTAAAGCTGCTTATCTACCGAGCCTTTTCCTGATTTCAAGACAACTTACTTCATGATTCCCTCTGGTTTTCTCTTCTGAGCCATCTGTTCTTTTTAAGGATGTATTTGTGTTAAGAATCTTCAGGGAGACAAATAAATTGTTTTGCATGGATAATTGTGATTTAGTGCACAAGAAAAGTGCTCAAAGTAAGGCTTGACTGTGTTTAGAAACCCTTTAAAACACCCCATTGCTGCTTTTTGTAAGAGGCTTCCTGATAACAGTATGTGACTGGAGGGATCTAGAATAACCTAGTTCCAGCTTGTGCCAGAATGCCTTGGAAAACTGAGCTTTTCAGTTTTCCCTGCAGTGATGCTGCTTGTCATCACTGGTGACTCTGCCCATAGACATAAAGGTTCTTGTTTTATTCTTAAAATAATCGCGTGAGAGGCTGTAGACAAAGCTGTCCTAAACACCGTAAGCAGAAAGCAAAAAGGCACAGCCCAGTTGGCTGCAAATCAAAATAAATTCCCTTGGTTATACTTGTACTAAATTTATCCATTTTCCACTAATTATTACCAGAGTTAAGACTTACCTTCTCTTTATGCTATTCAATAATTTTTGCAGAATATATTCCTGGGGGGAGGGAAGCGTGGCAAAATTGTGTGTCTCCTTAATGTGTGATGTTCTGTCTCATTTCTGTAGCATTTATTAAAAGTGAGGGATAAAAATAGGACTAATGAGATGTCAACACTGTCAAGTTGCTTTCAGGCTTCTTTTACAGCATTAATTCCTATACTGGATGTATTGGAAATTAATCAGTTAAGGTATTCTGCCTTAAGTATCAGAGTCTCTGCATTGTAGTTCATAGGAATGAGACATTTCCCTCCTGGTTTTCTGTGATCTACGTGGCTTCAGTAAGCAGAGATCTGTAGTCAGCTTCTCTGGGCACTCCTTTCTCAGTGGAACTTCTCAGTCAAATGTGTGTAACAAAATAGCACACAAGGACTGGGTGGGGATCTCTGGGTGTGTTTCTGAGCAGGAATTATGTGCTCACAGCCATTTTTATGTGGTTTTCAGCTTTGCTGGACCAGTTTAGAATAGAACAACTTGAGCTCTGTCCAGCTGCAGCTTGGGTACCCTGGAGGTGATTTCGGGACCTGGGAAGAAAGGCTTCCTCAGAAATCCTTGGTATCAGCATCTGAGGATGTGATGGTGTGGCTGTGTGAGGAGGATGGGGTGTGCAGTCACGAGGTATTAAAACAGTCATGGGCATATTTTAGGTAAAATCTAAAGGGAAAAAAAACAACCAACATTCCACTGTGTCTTCCTGTGAGTAATACATGTATTCACCTGATAAATAAAGAGGTTACTTGTTCTTCCCCCTGCCCCAGGAGAGGAGGAGAAATAAAGCCCTTGGTTCATTTGCCAGCTCATGTGACAGTAATTGGGAGCCTTCAGGAAGGGGAAGTGAGTGACAGCAATCCTTTCCTTCAAGCACATCTGATAATTCATTAATGTAATTTCAGAACTTGGTGTAGCTTTGAGAAGTGGGACTAGTCAGTCATGTTGATGTGACAACCTGCTGTGCGAGTTGTCATTACGGAATGGAAATTGACAGTAAGCCCATGGAAATCCAGTGACTGCAATATGCTAATAAATCCATTTAAATACTTGGTTCTTGTTAGGTTTTGTATGTTGAAGAAAATAATTCCCAGTGCAATTTCGAGGGCTATTACAGCTGCCTCTGGCTTACAGATTTTGAGACTTTTCTTTTTTTGAGTTACTTGTCATTTGGTTTTAGCTTGCTGTCATTGCTTTTATTCAAAAAATTGAGTGGCTAAGTATAGGAATGTGTCAAGGGATATTGACTGTGGTAAGATGGTTTCGATGCCCGAGTTTCCCTTCCTATGCCTTATCATGTATTTAGATACCTACTATTTAACCAGGGGTTTATACAACACAAGTCAGAGGGAATTTAAATTATCAAGTGATGCAAATATTGGCTGTACAAGGCTGGCTTTGCATTTATCCTGGCTTGGTTTGCAGCAGTTGCAGTGTGATTGGCAGCTGAGTTCTATTTTAAGACTCAAAAGAAGGAAATCTGAAAAATAGAAGTATCTTTGTATGTAGTCCATGTGTGCAGTAACTAAAATATGGATCTGATGTACCCTGCAGGTACTGGAATAGATAATACTGCAGTCAGGGCATGTCAAGGCTCAAACACTTGCAGTCTCAGATGGTTTGTCCTGGTGGGCTGTGACTTGTTCAAGAAGAAGATTGTTAAAGGAAATTAGTTCACCAAAATGAACTACAGAGCTGCTTGACTTTGCAGCTACTGTTACTTTCTCTCTGAGCATATTCCAGATTTATCCAGTCAATGTCTTAGTTTCCTATGGCTGAGATCTAATCTCCTGTGAATAAGGTTCATTAGCAGAAGTTTTCCCTTTGCTTATAAAAAGGCAGGCTTTGGAGAACTGTGTACTTCATATTAATAGAACTTTGGTGATAGTCTGTGAGATTGTCCTGGGTATGGTTTATTTTTCATCTTCCCGGTTGCTAATGCTGCTGTAATACAGTTGTAATATGTTGTGAGAGATTAATGTATCTTTGAAGCCTGGCAATGAGAATTATTCTTCATGGACTGCTCCATTTAGAACAAGTTTCATGCAGAGTAAGCAGTAAATAAGAGAACTTTCTTTTAAGAGACAAAATTACCTGTCTGAAGTAGAACTGTTTTTACAAGTCCCGGGCAGCAGAATTCATCAAGTTGGCACTGAATTTTTAATAGGCAACTCCCAGCATTATTGTATTTTGCCCTCTTGCTTGGACGATTTTCAAGTTATGTAACTTTAAACATTTATAACTAGAGTTATAATTCAAAACCTCTTCTTAAGAGGATGTAGGATATTCTTTTTCCCAGTTAAATTCAGGCTCCTGCCAAAAATAAATATACCTCTTATTCATTACTGATAGGAGGATCAGTGGGATGTTGGAGGTTTGGATTTTTCTCTAATACATGAGTATCTTGCATTGTTTGCTCTACTAAAATAATAAAAAAAAAGGCAACAGCTTTCATTTTTGTGGTTAAGCTCGAGATGTTTGTTATTGGTTAAGAGTAGGTGTTTAATGGAAACCCCGAGACTGGAGCCTTTTGTTTCCACTCACTAAAACCACGAGTACTGTTTTTAATGATCTTGTAAAGCTGTAAAGAAAAAGATGCTATTTTTATAAATCCAGAAGGTGAGACTTAACACCAAAGCTGCAAAATATTTAAGGGTGGGATTTTTTTCCTTTAATTGAAGGTTACATGAAAAGTCTCATTCAAAAGGAGTACCTTGCCCTGGGCTATTTCTGGCCTCTGGAACTGCTCTTTTTAGCAGTGCTACAAATTGAATCACCGACTGCCAGGACCATTTAAAGCAAATGAAGCTCAATTACATTCTGAGTCAGAAGTACCTGAATTAACCTGCTTTTCAGCAACGGTTGTGTGACCTCTCTTACTGATACTTAAAGACTTTAAGCCCTGTGTGAATGGTAATTTAACACCGCTTAAAAGTGACGAGCAGGTTTGTCGGTGCTGAATAGCGTTTGGATTTTTACAACACAACTATTAGAGGCGTGGAGAAAATCTTGAATAGTAAGTTGACTAGCTAATTTTTTATTTATGCAACTGTTCACAGGGGAGCTGAAACTCTCCAGGCTCGGTGCCATTTCTGCAGCAAGCTGCCTCTTGACCTTGGGTGACTCCAGAGCTGTAGTGTAGGTTGTGTTATTAAAACACAATTGCAGCCTGTGTCATAGAAACAAGAATAGTCATCTGTGAAACTTACGTTCTTTATCTTAATATTCCTGCTATTATTGCCAGTGAAGCTACTGCAGGACTCAACAAAGGAGGATATCTGGCTTTGTTTAGGCCCTGGAGGCTATTTTTGTATCGACTATTGTAGCATTTGCAGGATGACTTCCTTATTTTCAGGTCGTTTCGGGGAACAGTAAGGAAACGAGTTGAGGGCTGCTACAGCATTCTTTTAATCTTCTCTCAACGACACTTTGCTGAATGCTACAACCACAACGAGCTGAAAGGATGGGTTTGACTATATATGCACGGCTTGCACCATTGGTTACATCTAGCTGTGAAACTGTTTTTTGAAAAAAACAGAACTTTTGGGTGGATTTAGTGTACAGGAACAGTTCCACAGGTTGTTATTGCTCGTATTCCGTATTCCATTTCACTCACTCTCGTCATTCCAAACTGTTAGTCTAGTCATCCTTATTGTTAAGGTTGCTTAATAGCACTTAAATATCTAGATAAAATTTGGAGGGATGGTTTCTGTTAATGAAGAAATACTTAAAAATCTCTGTTGCCCTGGTTGTACCCAAATAAGCTGCTTATGAAACTACACCTAAATCTTGACAGATGCATGTTGGTGCTAAAAGCAGCTGTCTTTAAGTTTCCTTCTTCTCTGCTTCTCCCACTCTTTCCCTTATGTTTCCAGGACTGCGTGACCATTTAACACAAGTGGAACATCTTTTGAAGCCTGTTAGAAGCTATTGTGGGAAGGAAAGGAATTTGGTTTTGACAGGCTTAGGTCCCTGGCATATATGACACGTGTCAGATCTAGAGCTGTGCCGTCTGAGAAGCAGTTCAGAGTTGCCCCTCTATGAGCTGTGCTTGAAACTGCACTGAAAATGCCATGGAGGTCAAGTTTCAGTATCTCTTCCTTGGTGGTAGAATGCAAATGGGAGTCTGGATGCTTGGGGTCCCCCCAGGGCTGCCATGGTTAACCCATGGGATTAGCCTGTGGTAAACAATGTAATCTGCTGCTAATAGAGATTATGTTGTGTTGCCTCAGTGCTAAAGCTCATCTCGAGTATCGTGCTTGTAGGTAGTGGCTGTGATTTGCTCTCTGTTTACAGTTTGGGTGTTTTCACGGAATGCCAGAATGAGTCAGGTTGGAAGGGACTGTAGTGGCTCATCTGGTCCCACCTCCCTGCTCAAGCAGGATCGTTCCAGAGCACACGGCATAGGATTGTGTCCAGACAGTTCTGGAATATCTCCAGTGAGAGAGACTCCACACCTTCTCTGGGCAGTCTGTTCCAGTGCTCGGTCACTGCACAGGGAAGAAGTTCTTCCTCGTGTTCAGGTGGAACTTCCTGGGCATCTGTTTGTGTCCCTTCCCTCTTGTCCCATTGCTGGGCACCCCTGAGCAGAGCCTGTCCGTCTTCTGCCCCTTCCCTGCAGACAGTGACACACAGGGCTGAGGTCCCCTCTCGGGTGTCCCTTGAGGCTGAACAGGCCCAGCTCCCTCAGCATTTCCTTGAAAGAGCTGCCTCAGTCCCTTCATCATCTCTGTAGCCTCTGCTGGACCCATTCCAGCAGCTCCGTGTCTCTTGTCCTGAGGAGCCCAGACCAGGACACAGCCCCCAGATGTGTCTCACAGGGCTGAGCAGAGGGGCAGGATCCTCTCCCTGACCTGCTGCCAGTGCTCTTCCCGAGGCTCCCCAGGATCCCATTGGCCTTCTTGGCCACAAAGGCACTCGTTTCATAAGTCTTACTTTTTTCTTAGTTCTAGACAGGATGGGTACAGCTAGACTTCAGCTGTGATCTGGGAGACAAATGAAGAAAACACAGATTATTATCTGCTATTGTAGACAATAAGGCTCAGGGTAGAAAATTTTCTTTCATTGTAGACTCTTGGTAAGATAAAAAGTATGTGCTACCAAACTAGGTGCTCCATTACCTTTTGTAATTGCAGTAGTCTAGAGAGAGGTTCTTTTCTGTGTTATGTACAAAACATTCTTGTGATTATAATATGTTTAAAATGAACTCATGAATTAAACAAGCAGACAAGCG
Source organism: Calyptomena viridis (assembly GCA_013390005.1). Taxonomy (NCBI): domain Eukaryota; kingdom Metazoa; phylum Chordata; class Aves; order Passeriformes; family Eurylaimidae; genus Calyptomena; species Calyptomena viridis. The sequence goes on from WEIV01024485.1 coordinate 1,499,447, forward strand.
GCTACATCGGTAGTTTTGTTTAAAAATTCATTTGTTTTCTCTGGTCTTGGATGACTTTGTGCTTTTATTAAAAGAGCTTTTTGATGTTTAAGTGCAGCCTTCCAAAATAAATTGCTTTGAAGGTAAATAGAATAACTGAAGCTTTATTAGAGACTGCTTATGTAAACAATTATGAACACGAAGCCCCGGCATCCGTTTTTAATATGGGGGCAGCATCTACCAAGTGACAAGAAAACCAACTCCAAATCAGAGAAATGAAAAGGGAGAAAAAACTCCCCACTGTATAAAGAAGTTCTGAGACAGTTTTCAAATGGGCACTAAAAATACTTGTGGAATTCTCTGTAAAATGGGATTTTACATTTACTTTTGCACTCTCAGTAATTCTTCTCACTCATGCTGGGCAGTAGCATTTATATTGACTTAACACTGCTCTTACAGTGTATTCCAGCATTTCCTTGCTATTGCACCTGTTATTTTTGGCATAGGAGGTTTGGGTTTTTTAAATCTGTCAGATAGTTTGAAAACAGAAGTGTTTAGGAGAAGTACAGATGTAATGCTGACTCTTGAACATGACGAGAAGGAGGTGGGGAGGAAGTTCAGGCTCTTACTCGATTCTTGCCTTGTAAGTTTATCAAATACATATTTCCAGTAATATTTTCACAGTACAATACAAAAAAAATCCCAATTTTTTGATTATTTTTTCTTTTCAGAGAGAGCATTTCTTTTACAAAAGTTTGCTGGAGAGCAGGGGCTGGAAGATAATTGTTACGTGTTGTATTGTAGATGGAGAGCTTGTCCAGCCGTTTTTGACCAGTCTCCAGCCAGACTATGTTGTGCCCTCCTTTGTCTCCTTGTTTCACATATGGTAGTGTTTCTGCAGCTGAATGTCACTGCCATCAAGACAGAATTAGAGCTGCCGAATCAAGTGGGAAGGGAAGGTGTTACTGGAGAGTGGGTAGCAAGCAGCACTTGATACTTCTTTGTTAGGTTGGATTTTTTATTCCTTCTCTTTCATTGAATTGTGCTGGGTCTTAAATAGATGATTAATGTGTACAAAATGGTACAGGCATTGCAGTGGCAACAAGATCTTCCTCTCTCCTTGTCTTACTTTACTTTTCCTCTACCAGATGCCTATAGCAGTAGTTATCATGTAACTGTAGATTAATTCCTGTATGGCAAAGAGTGATACTGGCCTTGGTGATTTTAATCTTTAATACGGTTTCTCATCAGCAGATGCCAATCCTGTGATGCATCAGATCACTAAAGGGCATATGGGAAATAAATTTTGCTTCAGCAGATTAGGACTGTTGTGTCACCCGTACCCCTGCAGCTGCAATGTTTGCAGTCTCCAGAACACCACCCACTTCCCAGTGCTTTCTCTTCCTGAAGTCTACTTGGAATTTTATTTTAGACAAGCTGTTTGTGTGGTTTATTTGTTGCCTTGTTTCGGTTAAAAGGAGGTATTGGTTGTGTAATTGCTGTCCACCCACGTTTCTGCCTACCTATTAAAAGGTCTGTGTTTAGAACTTCAACGTGGACAACTGTAACCAGTTCAGCTGGAATATCTTAGAAAGGAAAGAGTAAGGAAGAGTAGTGACTTCTCTAGCTGGCAGCAATAGGGAATGTGTGTCTGTAGCCTTGAATCTGAAGGCTTACGAGCTTGTCCTCTTCATCTTTGTCATGACTTCTTTCAAACGTGTATCTGCTCTGGGAAAAGCAAATTATTTGGTTGCCTCCTTGACAGCAGAGTTGAGAGCTCTTGAGGATCTGACCACTGGAACCAAAGTCTATTCTGAGAACTGTTATGGATATTTGAAGTGCCTTCTGCCTTTCTTCTGTCAATCTGTTTATTTGTTCCTCATTTTTTAACTGTTGCTTTAGTAATTGTGTTAATATCATAGTCATTTGCATGGACGAATGCAAGAACTCTTCATTTGAAATGGAAGGAATGTGTTGTAGAGGTGCTTGTCTGCTATTAACTCCCTAGACTTAATCATGTATGGGCTTGGAAATCATTATGATGAGTAGAAAACATTTTCTAGGTGATAGACCATGAAACAATTCACTACTAAGTGTTGCATCTCTTCCTCTTTCTTTTAAATAAGCTGTAAGTGATGTCTAGTATCACACATGACTGACTTCATAATTTCTGGTTATCTTCCCTGAAAATTTACTGCTTGACCCACGTGCAGGTTTTATGTTTTGGGGGGTATGAGCAGGAGGATTTGAGCTTACTCTACATATGTATTTTAATTTATGTATATTTTAATGTTCATGACCCTGGTGGTGCAAGACTAGTGATTGAAAGCTGGGTGAAAATAAGAGGTCAAGAAAATGATATATGAGGTTTCAATCCACGTGTTTCCTGTTAAAACACTGGATAAATAACTATTCAACAGCTTTCTGTTCTGCAGTAAGACATGAGCTCTTGCCTCACAGGATGTTGTGAACCTTAAATCATTGTAAATGGCTTTTAGAGCCTCTTTTGGGAAGGGACTGTGGTACAGCTGTGATGTTGGTAGTTTGGGTTTTTTCGGTTTTCCTTGTGTTGTTACAAAGCAGGAAGTTTCAAATAAGGAATAACATCTTGTCCTTAACTGCCTTCATTTGTACTTCACAGACTACCAAGTAAGACTTTTGCATGAATTACATGAACTTCCTTTGTCTTTGCAGTCAAAAATTACTGAAGAGAAAAAGTAGATCTTGGGTCTGATTTCACTGAGTTTCAGTGCTGTGGGACAGAATTTTGAAGGTGTTCATGATTTTATCTCTGCCTTTCACTCTCTTAAAAAAAAAAAAAAAAGAGCTTTATTTTGCAGCCACTGAAGCGCACTGGTGTTTGCGTAGCTGTGACAGAAGGGGGTGAGCCCGCGTTCCACACGCATTCCCAGGTTTTGGTGTTGGCCGGGAATGGCTTTTGTTAGCGCTCAGGGCGGGGTGGGAGTGTCGCGCATGCGCGGGCGGGAACGAGGAAGTAAAGCCCTTGTGCCAGTTGGGGGGAACGGAGGAGTTTGGGAGAGAAAACGGGGGAAAAGCCTCAATCCATCGGAAATACTCTGCTGGGCCGATTTATGTGTCGTACATGGAGCTTCCCAGGCGCAGGTAAGATGCTTTTTTCTTTTACCTACTCTTCTCTGGTCAGGCATGGACTTTCCCCTCTAGTTTTTTCTGTGGAACTGGATATGGAAAACACAGCAAGCATGATTTATCCTTTTTTTTTTTTTTTTGTGACCTGCGAAGTTGGCAGTACAGGGTGTTTGTATAAAAAAACATTATTTTTGGGTGGTTAGGATTTCCCACGGGTTGTCAGGTCAGTTTTTCTCTAAAATGAAATTCAGGACTTTTTAAACTGTTAGCTCAGGGAAAAGAAGAAAAATCCTTAAGTGTCCTCAGAAATGCTGTTGATTACAATGAGCAGACTAGAGTAGAAAACGAAAAGGTTCTGTGAAACACTGGCAAAAATGTCTGTTTGGCACTGGGCAAGTATGGAGCTGTTGGCAGGAACTACTGTGGGTCTCTGCTGATCCTTCTGGGTTAGGAATTGTTTCACTGTTGTCTGTTAATTTAATTTAGGCTGTTGATTTATTTTTAATCTTGGCGTGTTTTGAAATAGTTAATATGTCACAGAACCAGTCTCACAGGAGAGACACCTGCATCTGGTTGCTTTTTCTCAGAAATGTGTAAGTTATTATCAAGGAGTAAGAGTCTTTGGAAGAATTAATGAAATGATGCTTGCTTTATTAGATTAAATAATAGATTAGCCAAGAGCTGTATTTGTGTGAGCAGATCAGTTGGCAAGCCCGAGTTTGTTTTGGCACTGAGGAGCTGCTGTGGTGTTAAGCTTAGCACTAAATAGGCTTTACTTGTGTTCACTGGTAACTGCAACAGGAAGCTCTACTCGGTTTAGTTCTGAGTAGGACTCAGCAAAAATGAAACCACTTCAGGTCTGAAAGAAAAGGAGACGGTAAAAATTATTCGGAATTTTGGTGAAGAAAGTGATGATTCTGTTTGGGTAAGAAAAGCTAAAAGAAATGCCATGGGGAATGAGTGAAAGACAGGAGCAGGTAATGCCCTTGTATCTACTGAAAGGGCAGAAACTGAGCCGAGGGTGCCCCTTAGGTGTGCTGAGTCATCTGCTTAAACTGTGACATGAGTTAGTGTGACATGGCTGCTGCTGGGGGACAGCAGGGACCACGCATTGGTGACGGGGCAGCACGTGATGTGTCTGTGCTGCTGCACGTTGGGGCCAAATAACCTGTTTGGGAGAGAATCCGGTGTGTGCTCGGGACCTGCCCCCAAGGACTGCCTCGCACACCGTGCTTCCTTGGAAGGGAGGGGATTTTAACTGGAAGCAGAAGAGTTTTCCCGTGTGTCATCGTGTGTGTGAAACTCGATGCCAGTGGATGTTGGTACAGTGTGTTCTGTGTTTTACAAACAACTTTTTGTCGAGAGTTGAATCTGCAAAGCTCCCCAGCGACACAGACATAACACAGCGTGGACGGGAGGCTGTGTTACCCCTCTGCAGTGGAGCCTGGCAGAATAGGGAACGTGGAAAAGTGTTGAAGTTGTCCTGGTGATTTGTGGAATCATCCTCTCTTTCTCTGGAGCACTGGCAGGGTCCCAGAGGAGACAGGTCGCTGATCTGATTACAGCGTGACATTTCCAGTCTTGGTTGAAGGATGGAATTTCAAGGATTTTTGGGGGGCTGGGAGGCCCAGAAGAGAGGAGAAATTTTTCCAGGTGATTCTAGCTGTGGATAAAACAGCTTATGCAGGGGTAACCAGGAGGACAAGGCTTGCATACAGGTATTTTGTATTTTCAAACTCAGATAAGAAAGTCAATGTCTCTGGTCTAGTGTAGCATTCTGTGTCTTGGAGCGTCTTCATTCTTAATTACATTTTTTTGTCTTTCAGTGTATGTACTGTGATGTGACTTTAGTTCTTTGTTTTCTCGGGTTTTGATATATCTTTATTCAATCATGCACAGAAAAAGTGTGTGTAGATACAAGTTGAAAGCATTAGAAGCTATCAGGTGTGAAATACTTAGTGAGTTAAAAATGTCATAACATGGGGAATGAGGTTTTGTTGAAATGGTTATATCTTTTCTAAGCGTTTGCATTCTCTGCATTTTGCTCGCCTCTGGCACAGTGCTGGAAAGAAACATTTAAAGAAAAAAGCATTGTACCATGAAAGTGAATATGCTTTTCCTCCCTTATCTGTACAGGGAAGTGTTCTGTTTCTGTGGTGATGATGGTTCTAATAGCTGACTGTGGTAATGAAACTGTCTTGTTTCCATCGTTTTATTGCCATTTGTAATGTCTCCTGTTTCAAGGAGCTCTTAGAAGTTAGAGGCTGTTTTTTCCCTGTTACTTCCAAGGTCATAGTCAGTCACAAACCTTGTGACAAGGCACACACCTGTGCCAGCTTCATTTCTGAGCATGTCTACCCCGTGTGGATACTTTGTGCCTGGGAGAGGCTCTGCTTCCTTGTCTGAAGGTCGGAGATCGAGCAGGAAAACGGGCCCATATATGTGGAAAGCTGTGGCAGGAGCCTGAGGCTCGTGACTCCTCAGTCCTTGGTGGGACCAGAGACATTCATTCCATGTTCTGTGCTGATCTGCTGGGGGAGATGTATTGGCAGTGCAGGGTTTGTTGCTCCAACAGCTCTTCTCTCCTTTGGGAAAAGGTTGGCTGTATGTGCCAGCTGGCCATCTGTTCCAGCAGCCAGGCTGGGCTGCAGTACATCACTTCCCGAGGCTTCTCCCAGCCGGCTGTTCTGTTGTCAGCCCTGGCTGTGGCCTTCCTTGGCTCTGCAGGCACCAGCACACATCCACAGGCACTGCAGGGCTCCCAGTTCTGCTTGTGTGTGAGCTTTGCTTCCCTTGTCCCCCCCAGCCTTCCGAGACCTGCCTTGACTGGGATCATGCACGCCGCTAATTGCTCCTTCCCTCCCCAGACTCCCCAAACTTCTCTTTCAACTGTTGAGTTTGTAAATAAATATGACCTATTTCATTATGCCAGAGGTACAGGTAGGAACAACATGTCTGTGTTTACTGGGGGTTTTAAATTAGTTAACTCAGATTAAGGTTGTGTTCGACTCCTTTGTTCTGGGATGGTGGAGTCTCCATGTTTACCTTCTATTCTTCATGCTACAGCTTCATGTGAGCTTCTGTTTTTTGAATCTTCTCAGTTAGTAAGAAAGTGTTCTTTTCCTTAATGCTTGGTTAATAATCTGTGTTTCAAATAGACTGTTCAACTTGTTTCTGAATTGCAGATGAGTCTGGGAAATTGTTGGTAGATATTTTAATAGCAGTGTGGCTGAAAGGAAACAATATGATTCAGCTCTTAAATTTTGAACCTCAAATGGTATTTCATAGCACAGCCATGGATTTATCAAGCTGTGCACTGCTCTTTGCAGAAAGACTTTTGTGGAGTTTTCTGGTCATTTCTCTTGCATATCTGGTTTACAAAGAATAATTCTAGCTGGAATACTTGATACCAGAGTTTGCTTAATATATAAGGAAGCAAGGAAAAGCTTGGAAATAAATTGCCTGCTTGTTTTAGGCAGTTAGCTCAGTGAAATAATGTAAAAGTATGAAAGATTTCACTTGGGTTGTGATGAAGCAATGGGAATGATCTTGTCACCAGCTGTCTGCTGACAAGATGGAAAAAAATAAGTGATTTGATAAATAAATAAATAAGAGATAATTTGGAGAGGGGAACCCTGAACAACCTTGACACCTTCTAGTTGTGCAATGGTGATGGTAGGGTTAACACAGGCAGTGCCTCTTCCTTGCACTGCTCTGCCTGGCTAATATTGATTTCTTATTGATTCTGTGTTTGCTGGGAACCAGGGCCTGTGTGGTATTGTATGTTGTCTTTTGAAGAGAGAAGGAATTTTTTTCATAGGATCATAGAGTATCCTGAGCTGGAAGAGACCCATAGGGATCAGCCAAGTCCAATTCCTTTTCATTAGCTTTAAAACTAAGCTTTAATGTTTGATGAAATATGGCTAAAAGCTTAACTAGTAACATTTCATTGTTTGCCTTGGCAAAATGATATTAACAGTGAACAACATGGCACTGAATTCTTGAAAAAATGCCTGAGGCTTTTCAGTCTGTTTTAGCAATAGATTTCTTGATGTTTTTAAACGCTTTGATTCTGAATTGCACAAGTGCTAATTTGAAGTTTGTCTCTTTGCCTTTGGAATGGAGATTTTAATTTCAACTGTGAGGTTGTTTTTTAAGCTAAGATTTGATGAAAGGTTGCTATTTTGCTTATGTAAGAACTTTCTGTCAGAACAGCTATTAGCAAGCAAGTGCACACTCACTGGCTTGAAACTGGAGCCAGTGGTGTGTGGGAAAGAGAAACGAACACATCTGGGGGTTTGGGGTGGGGTTGTTTTTGTTGGTGGTGGTTTGCTGCTTGATTTAGAAAAAGTGGTTGCAAATCAGTGACCTGTGCTCTTTTGCTAACTCTATTGGAGAGAGAAAGTAAACCAGACGTCAGAAATTATTTTATTACCAATTTTCTTTCTGATGCTTCTTTTCATGTCATTTGATCCATCTATTCTTTTATGTTTCTCCTCACATGAGCTCTGCTTTTTTTCTATCCCAGAGGGATGTCTTATCTTCCATTCCCTGATAATTAATAGCATTTGATCCTCTTAGTATTTTGATTTGAAAATGCCAAGTATTAAAGACCTCTCAGGTTCTCCTCTATTGTAGTTTCAGGGTGATTTCTCAATACATTCAAGATGTTGCTTTCTCTGTCAGTAGAACCTCTGGGTAGGCAGTGAATGATATAAATTGGGGCTAGAAAAGAGTCCTTGAGGAACAGTTGTCACTCATCCAGACCAGAATGACTTCCAGAAATGTTCTTCCTGCTTTTAAAGGATGGAGCTGCTTGGTGGGTGGACTGAGGGCAAGTTGCCAATGCTGAATTCCACCTGGGAATGCATGGAGATGGCCAGGGTAACTGCAGGGTGACTGGATGAGTCCCTGTGTGAAGGTGCTGTAGTGGCAGCACAGAGTGTCACTGATGTGTGAGAGCTGTGTTGCACAGGGACAGTGTCATCCCATCCCTCCGGATGCTGGAGCATCTCACGCCTTTCCAGAGTCAGGTGCCAATCCAGAGCCCACTGGAGTCCAAGGAAGGCTTGCTTTTGGTAAAAGCTTGGGATGAAGCCTTGTCTAAGTGAAAGCTCACAACGAATACTGTAAAAAAATTGGTTTAGTAGAATAAACGCACCAGCCCTTCAAAAATGGTCTCTTTAATTCAAATCTTGTTGATATTAATTGGTTCGCTTCTAAAGAAAAAAGAGAAGCTAATTAGTCTTTAACTTGAATGAGATAGTTCTCTCTCTTTTTCAAGGCAGCAGAAATGGTTTAAAGTGGCTTTTCCAGTGCCAGAGAGAAGCTGGAATTAAAGCAAGTCGTGACTCAGTCCTGTATTTAATGTCAGAACTGCACTCCCAGTTGAGCAGTACCTCGACAAGTGCTATTTGCTGAGCACAAAGGCTCTCACATGCCTGTTCCAGTACAGAATGCTAACTGAGTGTCTCTGCTCTCTTCTAGGTTATGTTTCACACTATGTGCTGACTGTCTGTACTTACAGAAGATATTTAAAAGCAAACAGACTTTTTTTCCCAAGATTTTGATTCCAGTGGAATCTGTGCTTTAGATTTTTGTCCTGTCGATTAACTCCTGAAGCAATGCCTGTACAAGCTCCACAATGGACGGATTTTCTCTCCTGCCCAATTTGCACACAGACTTTCGACGAAACAATCCGGAAGCCCATCAGCTTGGGTTGTGGCCACACTGTCTGCAAGATGTGCCTCAACAAGCTCCACCGTAAGGCATGTCCCTTTGACCAGACCACTATCAACACAGACATTGAACTCCTTCCTGTCAACTCAGCCTTGCTGCAGCTAGTGGGTGCTCAGGTAACAGTGCCTCTTTTCAAAAAAATACCTTATTTTTATGGTGTTTTCCTTCTTTCTTGTAGGAAAGTAAGTCATGGATGATAAAGAATATGACACTGTTAATGGTGTAGAGTAGTCATCTGCCCTTGTGAATGGCTACAAAGAGTAGCAGATGTGCCTGGAAGGATAGTTTAAATCTTCATTCTAGTGGTTGCTGACTAATTTTTGTTATATCTAATTCAGTGTTACCGTGGGCTGTCACTAGAAAGGGAACAGAACAAACCCATTCTTCTTCTCTCACTCTTATCTAGCCATGCTCTACTAAAAGCATGAGCTGGATCTTATTTGTGGGATGGCATTTTTCTCTTGTAGGTTATATGCTTTACTATAACTCACCTTACAAGACCTGTGGCCAGTTGTCCCAAAAGCGTGAGGGGAGTGTGAGGGAAGTGGTAGCAGCCTTCATACAGCCTTATGTTTAATTTGAAGTTGTGCACTTGAAATGCAACTTTCTGAGCTGACATATCCATATAGGTGAGTGGGGGGAGCTGCCCAAGACTCCCCCCTTTTTACTGGAACAGGTAGTGGTGAGATCAGCTGAAGGGGGGATCTGGTGGGCACGAGTGGCCCTAGTACTGATGACAGCTGCAGGAAAGGGGCAGGGATGTGTGGAAAGCAGGATCACCCTGTTCAGTTGCAGCACAGACCTCAATTGGCATAAGCTTACCATGTTTAGATCACTGGTAGCTTCCTGTGACCCACTCCTCCCAAAGCTGGGCAGGATTGTGGACTTGGGAGAGGAGGGACGATCATGTCTAACTTGAGCGGTGAGGAATGGAAATGTAGATGGGATGCAGTTACCATGAAAGGGTTCTTTTGTTCTGCTCCTGTGTCTGGACTTAGCAGAGTTGAAGGCAGCAGAAAATTGAATGAGATCAAAAAGTTCAGGAAAAAGGAAAGAATTGTGGAGGGAAAGATGCTCTCACGTTGCTTTTTGTTAAGTACTGGGACCTGGAGATCCAGACATGCTTTTGCCACTTCTTAGTTAATCAAGTAATATGGCTAATTTGGTTGCTGTTTTTTTGTGGTGTATGGCATAGAAGTTATTTCAGCAGCTTGGAATGAAATGGTGTTTCTGGCTGTGCTCAGTGACTCATCCTGCTCTGCAGGAGAAGGCGATGAGACCGTGCACTCCCATTTCTGTGAGATGCCACCATCTTTGAAGAGCTTCCAAGCAGTGTGAGATCTGTGGGTGATGCCATAAATAGATATTGTAATTCTCTTTCTTCCTTATATCTTCTTACTTCCTCTCTGGGGTTTCTAGAATAGTTTCATCTGTACCAAATGTCCACAATTGTGATAAATGTTTTTTGGGGGTTTTTTTCCCCTTACATTTTTGTGGTTGCTTTGTATGCATTTGTTAAGCTTTATGAGAAGCTGTGTGATAGCTTTAATTTGATCTTTGCCTAAATTAAAATTTACATAAAAATAAGATCCTCTGGAATGGAAAACCACCCTGCCTCTGTATGGGTAACTGAGAATTTGATTCTGGTTTTGCTAGTTAGCCAGCCAGAGTTTTCTCATCCATATGTGTGAGATATGAAGAAGGAAGAGAGGCTTTATAGTATTGTTTGTCTTAAGAGCTTTCTGAACTTTAGGTCCTGACTGCTCAGGTCTCTGAGCAGCACTCCACCTTTCAAAGCATGAGTGCTATTAACTTCAGTTGAAACCAAGCCCGTTTTCTGGTTCCACTTCGTGGTTTAATTTTAGGAGGTTCTATGTCATTAGTGTCCCTTAATCTCCAGCAACCATCTGTATACCTTAACCTGGGTCCATGAAGATGTGTAATACCTTATTTTTAAATTATAAATTCAAAAAAACCCAGGTTTATCTTAGAAAGAAATACAGTACAGCGCAATTAAAGCTTTTATCTGTGAGGAGGAAGGACTGTGTGTTCTTTTCCCTTTGGGGAGACTTCTGAGAAGTTCACACATTTATGTGTTAAGTGCTTTTTTGCTGGAGGCAGAGGAGGAGACCAGGCAGTTTAAAGAAACAGATCCATTCTGTCCTGACTGGCAGCAGTGATGGGATTCCAGGACAAGGCACTTTGGCTTTTGCACAGGCTCAGTGGGTGAAATAAGCAGGACTGCACTTCTGGGGAGAATGTACCAAATGTGTCACACAGTCACCCGGGGGGGCAGTGACCTGCTTCTCTGACAATAGCGTTCTCTCTCTGGGTAGGTTTATCACTTCAGTGGTGAAAAGAGTTGCTTTCTTAATTTAGTTATAGCCTCTTGCTCTGTTTTTTCTCTCCCCACTTTTCCAAAAATGAAACCTGTTGCCCAGGTAATAGCCACCCTCGATGTGAAAATTAATCATTGCAGAGACTCAGATTTCTGCCTGGTCCCCTGTAGGGTGTTATACATTAGCAGTGTGTACAGGGGCTGTTCTGGGAAGCAGTGGTCATGGAATCATGGAATGATTTGGTTTGGAAGGGACCTTTAAAGCTCATCTAGCTCCACCCCTCTCCATGGGCAGGGACACCTTCCCCTACACCAGGTTGTTCCAAGCCCTATCCAACCTGGCCCTGAGCACTCGAGGGATGGGGAGTTCCACGTAAGGTGAGGGGGGAGAAGGGATTGTAAGGGCAAGATGAGAATTATTATTCCTGGGAGAGCTGGAAATAGCTGAATGCCTAAGCAGGAACTAAGCCTATTGAGAGGGAGGGAAGGCACAATGGCCTCGGACACAAATCAGCAAGGCACTCATGGATACCTTGCTGCTTCAACTCCTTGGGTAAAGAAATCCCTTAAGCCTGTTTCTGTGGGAGTGAGGTTTTGAATTTTAGCTACTCAAGCATTCACATGTTACTGAATGCAACTATTTTAAGTATTCACCTGGCCAGTGTTTTGAAGGTATATAATCATGGGTCTGTCATCTAAACTCTTCCCTCATGTTTTTTTAACCCATGAAACAGCAGCATGCACATTCCAAACAGGTGACACAGAGTGGCAGAAATGCCTGTGGTGCTTTAATTCCTTTCATAGTCTCCTGCTGGACATAAATACAGTTCTAGACATAAGGCAATGGAATCATGTACATAATGAGAGAATGGGTGGAGTGATCTTAACTCACAGCCCTATCAAGAGGGGAAGATTGCAACTGCAGAGCTTTAGCGGCATGTTTGATAATTTTTATTGTAACTTTTGGTGAAGTGCCACAAAAGCAGAATTATCTGTGAAGAAGTTGTTCTTAATGTAAACCTTTTGAGGAACTGAAGACCGTAGGCTTTGGGTTTTGTTTGGTTCGTGGTTTTTTTTTTTGTTTTGGTTTGTTTGTTTTGGATTTGGTTGGTGGTTTTTTGTTTGGTTTTTTTTTTGGCGGGAAGCAAATCCTCCATTTGCAGGGAGGAGCAAGGAGTAAATATTGGGAGAAACAGTTTTCAAACCAGACAAAAAGGGACTTGTTCTGTTTAACGTGTTCTCATTCTGTGCAATTAGATGTCTAATGGTAATTACTGACAACTCAAGCTGACATCCTTCATCAAATTACACTTAAGTCACCAAGTCAAAATCCCTGCCTGGTATGAGATGATGCTTTAGCATTCTTTTCCAGTCCCCTTCCTCATGCTGTCATAACCTGCCTCTTCCCACAGCCACAAGCCAGGCTGATGGGCAGCATTCCACTGCCGGGATACTCCAGTCATTGCTGAGGCAGATGCACACAAAACCATCACAAACGTAAAGCAATTCAACATCTGAGATCATTTTTCCTGTCTTGCTCTCCCCCCTTGGGAGGTGTTGATTACATGATGTGAATATATTGGCAGGGAAAACTGTGATAAGGGTGTGGTGTGTGAGAGAATGGAATATGGAATGAGGATGAAAATAATGAACTCGCTCTGCAGGGCATCTATTCTGGGGCTCTCAAGAAACACTGTAAACAGCAGTGACCATAGGGTCATGCAGGCTATTAAAAGGATATTTTGCAAAGGGGAAGTGAAAATGCTTTGGAATAGAATTATTTCTCAGTTGTCTCTCAGCAATTTCACGACGGAGCCAAAATTAAAATTCACATTTCCTGTGACTTGTATGAATCATGTCTTTATGATTTTTCTCCTGGGAGATGTTGTTCTTGCCATCATTCTAACCCTGAAATATTAAAATAAGTCTTGGAAGTGCATGAAATAGAAGCAGCAAAAAGAAAATTGTGAATTTTATTATGAGGTGCATTGCATGAGTGAAGGTAAACTGTGTGGGGGTAGAAATAAATTCTCTTCTGCTGAGAGCACAGAGTAAGGTCTTGTTTCATTGTTCAGTACTACACTTAACTCCAGCTTAAGATAGTAGTTTAGTCTCTTTGGGCTCATTTTGCAAACACTACAGTTGTGCAAGGCATGTAGATTTTTTTTGCCCTCAAGCTTTCCTTGCAAAGAGCGGAAATGGGAACGATATGCAGGTAGTGTTGAATAGCTTGATTAACTCCTGGGAGGTTTTCCTGTGCCAGCTTTTCCCCAGGGGAAGCTCCCTGTCAGTTGCCTAGACAGCCCCTGTGTCTCACTGGTGGTGTTGTGCTGTGTCTGGCATTCCAAACTGCTGCTCTCAATGTGTGCTAAACCCACTGCAATTCAGGGACCAAATCCAGGGCTCAGCAGGCTTCCTGTCCCTCGTCTGTGCAGAGCCCCCTTTGTCTGCTGGGAGCCGTGGCACTGGACTTGGATTTGGGGTTGTCACTGGTACTGATGGAAAGGGGGAGTTTGCACTAAAGAAGGCAGAGACTGTGCAGTCTGTGTCTGTGCATGAGATGTTTGATCCATAAGCCAGTTCTGTTGTGTAATGTCCCAGGCAGAAGCAGACTGCTAAAATGGCAGTGGCTTTGAAAGGGAGGTGTGGAACATTCTGTTAATGTGCAGGCAAATGTTGAAGGTGGTAATATTTGTTTCCCAAATCCCAAGAAACCAGTCAGGCTGAAGCTGTCGTGACAGGTAGGTCTGACCACTGTAAGATCCAGTTGTGAAATCACCTTTTGCTGTAAGTTTTCTTGCTTACAGACAAAAAACTCTGAAACCCAAAACATCCTAAACAAATGCTGTCCCAAAATTAAAACCAAAAAGCCCAGAAGGTCACAAGGTAACTGCAGTCAGTGAAAAGCATTGAGGCTGATCTTGCTGTCTTAATGTGACTGAACTTGGGTTTGTTTTTCCCTTTAATAGGAGTGAAAGGCTGTGTCTGACCCAGGCTATCATGGTTTAGTTTTGGGATGGTATTGCCTACCTTAATGACACTGACTTTTTTGTTGTCTGCTGTAAAAGCATGAGTTAGGTAGAGAATAACTTTTTATTTTGCTCAGTGTGTCAGATGAGCAACTTAGCAGAGGTTGTTGTGTAAGGAGAAGTGTGATTGTATGTTTGAAACATTACTGTCTGTTAAAATTGATAGGAAAGCTCCTGTCCACATTGGTGATGCCTCTGTGTCTGTGTATATATGTATTTTCTGTACATTCCCTGCTTCTATTTGGAGCTGCCATCACAACACTGCTCTTCTCATGGCTGGGGTTGCATGTGAGGTGAGTGGGTTTGTAGCTGTATTTAACTGAAGCATTAAAGGCTTGTGCTTTCAGATGGAGGGCCTGGGTTGGTCCCTGTAAGCAGCTATGTGGGATTAGCATGCTGTTATTGCCTCTGGGATGGGGATTGACTTGCAGATCTGGAGTTCTAGTTCCACTTGGACAGCGTATGCAAAACGTGCTTGTGTTTAGTATTCTGAGAAATTCCAGTTCTCTGTGCTGTTGTATTGGGTTGGCTGCTGAATAGTGATGTTGAGAAATGTTGGTACAGTGCTACACTGCAGCCTCAAATCTCTTAAAGCCTTGAGTTACCAGGAGGAAAGCAAAAACAAAATTATAATTTGGGGAGGGGGTGGGCCAAATCCCTTTGAAAAATCCTGATTTCTGGTGGATGTCTGGATGAAGGAAGAAATGTCACCTAGAAAAAAACCCACCAAAAACAAAAGAAAAAAATGTCAGATAAATACTTGCAGGGTGTGTTCATATGCAATGCATAGGATAACTTAGTCTTGCTGCTTGATAATTTGGTCTACTCAGAATATGTTCCAAGGGTGTTGTAGTGTGTTTGCTGCCAAGTCTTTCTCACACTAATCTAAGTAGCTGTGATCACTTACCCCTGCATGATTTTAGAGCTTTGAGGCCCTACATACAAGTCTGTATTTACCTGCAGACCTGGGTTCTTCTGAATTTTTTTTTTTGTTTTTTTGGGGGGTTTTTTGGCCAGCCAGCTTTGGGGGTGTTGCTCTGTGTGTTATTTTAGCCAAGGTTTTGTAGTTATAGGAAGTGCCATGTTAAGTCTCCTGCTTGTAATTCTGTCAGCCACTAAATAAAGGAAGTCTACTCAACCTAAATTCTGTCTGTTTTCATTCTCACTGGGACTTTTTAAGCTATTTGTTCAGTAAACAAGCTGAAAAAGTGCTTACTAAGAGAGAAAAAAATGCAGAAGGGGAACAAAACAGGAAATACTTCATAAAAACAAGCATTTGTAAGCGTGATTGCCTTTATTTATACATATTCATCATAGATGTCCATGTCATCTCTCCTCAGGTTCCTGAGCAGCAGCCAATTACTTTATGCAGTGGAGCTGAAGATACAAAGCATTATGAGGAGGGCAAGAAATGCGTGGAAGAACTGGCATTGTACCTCAAACCGCTCAGCAGCGCCAGAGGTAGTTCCTGCATTGCTTCCTTGGAAAGCCAAAGCAGCAAACAAATACCATGCAAAATCAGCTACCTGAATGATTAGTTAGTGAGTTTGAGAAGTGCATATAAACCGAGTTCAGGAACAAATTGAAACAGGTGTTCTAAACATTAAGGTTATGTTTTCGTGGTGGGCGGGGGGTGTGGAATTGGAAGGTGTCAAAAATAATTCTGAGAAAAGGTTGAGGTATTTGACCATGGTGTAGTGAGTTGAGGCAAACTGTGAATTGATTTGACGTCTGCAGACTAAGTAAAAATAGACTTTTTTCAGTTCTGCTTTGCAATAACTGTAGTAACTCAGCTTGTAGTAACTCCTTGTCTGTAGAGGAGGAGTAAACTGAAATGAAAGTTACTGCATACAGGGTAGATAAAAGAAATTATAATACTCTTTATACAAGATCTTATACAAAAGCCTTATCAGCCTGAGTAATTCTAATTTATCAGTCTGAGTACTTCTAATTTAACAAATCTGCACTATGTTCAAGAGTGTGCATTTTATCTGTACTGCATGTGCTTGACTTGGACAGTCTGTCAGCCCAAGTAGTGGAGTTGAGCATCCTGGGCATCAGGTTTTCAAAAATGAATTTTTACAAGAAGTAAAAATTGCAGCCTTTCCTGACCAGTACAGCGTGACTGTGGGTAGTAGAACAAACTAGTGTGGCAGCTGTTTGTTTAGTGAGTCACTCACTCATTTATCCTGGCTCCCAAAATCCCTTGTGAATCAGAGTTTTTGCACCCCAAGCAGTTTAGGACTCGCGTGTAAGCTCAGTTTGGTTGGGCCAAAGCAGTGGGGATGTCAGATGTAGGCAGGAAACTAAATGTCTTGTGAAAACAAATGTCCAAGTGATCCCTGACGTCCAAGGATAAGGGATGAACTAGGAATCCCTACGGGAGGATGTGGAACAAACTGCCAACATGAGGAGAGGATTCATTAGAACTTCCACCTTCTTAGAGAAGGTCAATCGCAAGACACAAACCTGTTGGGAAAGGTCACTCCTGGGAAAGCTGCTTTTGATGCCCAGTAAAACAAATTGGCACAAATTCCTGATGTGCCTTGTCTAGTGCTCCATCTGGCAAAGTGGAGAAGTATTTCACTTGTACACTACAGTCACTGAAGGCTGGCACAAGAGGAGGAAAAATGAGGTAGTTTATTATTGTTCTGTTTCCCTTTGCTTTGAAGGTGTGGGTCTCAACAGTACCACTCAGAGCGTGCTGAGTCGTCCCATGCAGAGGAAACTGGTGACATTAGTGCATTGCCAGCTGGTGGAGGAGGAAGGGCGGATCAGAGCCATGCGTGCAGCACGGTCACTGGGGGAAAGGACAGTCACAGAGCTCATTCTCCAGCACCAAAACCCTCAGCAACTCTCTTCCAACCTCTGGGCTGCTGTGAGAGCCAGAGGATGCCAGTTCCTGGGGCCAGGTAGGTGACACTGCAGCAGCACTGCTGTACTAGGAGCCATTTACAACTGAGCCATTGATAAATGGCTGTCAAATTGCCCAAGTGATTTTGTTAGGCAGCAGCTTAATTTCTTAATAGTAGGTTTTCAGAATTAATGATGTATCTATTAGGCTGCTGTCATGGACTTCCTTGTGTTTTTAGTGCTTTTGCAAGTCTTCTGTAAAATTCAGAATAATGTGTGTCCTTTTGTTCTTGTTGTAAGATAAATGGGAAGTAGCTTCTCTTGCTATTCCTTGAAGAGGTAAGACCCTCCTAGAAAATGAGGTTACTAGAAGTGACTGGACATGGCTTCTTTGCCTTCTTGAGGGTAATAAACATACAAAGCAGTTGTGGGGATAGATGTGTTATGAGTGTGTGCACACACTTTTTAAAAGTTCTGTACTTAGAAGTTAAATTCCTTTGCTTAAAATACTGGAAAAAAAATCAATTTTACTTAAAAATGAAGTCTCATTCTTGAAAACACAGGCTTCACTTGTTGAGTCTTGAAATATGAAGCCAATTTCTTAAGGAAAAATAGTGAAGCTTTTCCTCGCTGAAGCAGATCAAGAAGGACTAACTGGGAGATGCCAACTTTTTAGCACCACTCCAGGGAGGAGAGAGGCTTGTTATCAAGCAGAATAACAGTGCTGCAGCACCTGATTTGTGTGGGCACTCATTGCTCTTACACCTGCATGGGAATGACCCTTGCCCTTCCTCAGCCTGTCAGCTTTTTCTGCTGGGATGGGTATGGGGTGTAGCTAATACGCTTTGGGAACTCTTATATTGATAATAAAGAGATGTAGAGACAGGAACAAAGAAGTCTTCCTATCAAATGATACCCCAAATAGATGACAATAATAAAAAATAAAGATAAAAAGTCCTGTTTTCCCCAGTCACAGTCCAGGAAATTGGAAGATTTCTTTCCCTCTTTGCCCTCCATTCTTACTCAACTCTGTTTCCTCTCTGTGAGTTTATGTACCTGTTGGGAGAGTTTGTAGCTGGTGTCTCACTTGTAATGAAACAAGAGAATGCTGAAGTCTTTCTCTCATCTTTTTCTCCTTTCTTCCTGTTTTGCCCTACCCTCAGCAATGCAAGAGGAGGCTTTAAAGCTGGTTCTACTGGCTCTGGAAGATGGATCTGCCCTGTCACGGAAGGTCTTGGTTCTCTTTGTGGTGCAGAGGCTGGAGCCACGATTCCCTCAGGCTTCCAAAACTAGCATTGGGCACGTTGTCCAGCTCCTTTACAGGGCCTCGTGCTTCAAGGTAGGAAGAAGATTCTGCTTGGAGATTTCATAATGCTATGAAAACTGTTGGTTTTCACTTTCAAGTTTCGTTGTCCTGTAACATTAAATATGCCTAAAAATATGTGTAGTTATAGAAAGTATTGCTCAGTAAGTCCTTCATGTTTGGAGAGGTCTTTGTACTGCTGTGATGGCAGCATAGGCTGGAACTTCAACTTGGAGCTGTAAAGATGGGGTTTGACTCTGTTCAGTTACTAAACCTGGATGTAAGCCAGCAATACTTATCTCCTTAGAAGTGGCTCAAAGCTGAAAAATCCCTAGTTCTCATATTTCACTGTTGATGTGGTTAGAAACAAAGAAATATGAGCCTCTTGGACATGAGTTGTGTGAAGACAGCTTAAGCTGCTCGGTGTACTTTACAGTATTTAATGGTCCTTTACTAGGTTCTCAGCCTAAATGTCATTCATTTTTGCTAAATGAATAGAAAAATGATTTGGTTTTGCTAATTGTACTCTCAAACAAAATTCTGAAATGCAAACAAAATGCCTTGATACGAGTAAGGTGTGGATGCTGTAAAATCACTTAGGAAGTGTGATACTTTGACCAGTATGTGGGTCAGAGTCCAAGTAAATGATGTATTTTATAGTGGTTCATCTCTTCATAGAGTGTATTATTTTGGTAGCAGTAGTGTTCACTGTGTCACGCTTGACTTTAATTTGGGGGGAAGGACTTAGTTGCTGACTGAAGATGTCACTTGTCTTGGACTTCACATCATCTCTGGCTTATCCTTAGTCGCATTTGGCTCGTTTCTCCCAACCAGGTGACCAAGCGAGATGAGGATTCGTCCCTGATGCAGCTGAAGGAGGAGTTCCGCACCTACGAGGCTCTGAGAAGGGAACACGACTCCCAGATCGTCCAGATCGCCATGGAAGCGGGTCTGCGCATCGCTCCGGACCAGTGGTCCTCGCTGCTCTACGGAGACCAGTCCCACAAATCCCACATGCAGAGCATCATCGACAAGGTAAAGCCCCCCCAAACCAGCCCAGCTGGGCCACAACTGTAGTAATTCCAGCTCTTGTAAGGTTGAATTTACAAACTGTGCCCGTGTGCACCTACCCAGTCATCCTTGGCCTCCGTTATGCCCTAAATAATTAGAATACACGTTTGTAACCTAATGAGTCTTGCTCCCTCTGCCATCCTGCTGTTTCTTGCTACTGTAGTGCTCTCTGCAGATGGGAAGCCACAAAGTTCAGCTGCACAATTGGCATGTGACCTTTATGAACAGCTGAGCACTGCCAATGTAGTGACAGAGGTTAATGGTCTGCGTTTCCAGGCAGGAAATTAGTGTATAAATTGGAAAAAAAATGAGTCCCCCAACTCTATAGCTGAAGTAAGACAGAGGTAGAAGCACGTTTTTTAAATAAAATATTTGACCTCTGGAAATGCTGGGATTTCTTTGTGCTTAGATGTGATATAGGATAAATGGGCTTTTTTTTAAGTGATTGGACTCACATTGTAAGTGTCCAAATCAGGTGGGAAGAGCTGAACCTTGTTGAATGGTTACAAAAGCTGTGAAACAGCTGCTTTGGCTGCTGTGCAGGAGAATTCACTTCAAGAAGTATCCTACTGTGTGTTCATGCTTTTGCCTGTCTTTTCAAGAGTCCTGCTAGACATCTGAAGGATCTAGGTAGAATTCAAGACTTTTAAATAATGGAGTTGTGTGATGTTTGTAAATGGAACATTACTATTTTTGACTTGAACCATCTTGCTCTTTATTGCCTGCTGTACTCAGTTTAAAGCAGGGTGCCAACCCTTTGGTTTGAAGATTGAAGATAGTACACTCTTCAGAAATTTAAATTGAATGGTTTCTAATATTGTCCATTTTTTCCCTGGGTGCCAGTAGAACAAAAAAGAAATGGGTTTTGTTGCTAGAAATAATACCAGCATTTGTTTTGTCTATTTAGGGCTGTATTTTAGCCTGCAATGTCAAAAAATTGTTCATTCTTAATAGGAAAGGCTCACTGAAATGGGCTTATGTGAAAAATGTTTTACTCCAGTTTTGAGACACAGCTCTTGTGAGCTTGTGGAGCAGCCCTCAGAAAGCATGGGGATTGCTTTGCCTGTAGGAAGTTAATTATGGTAATTTTTTTAAGTTGCAGACCCCGGCCTCGTTTGCACAGAGTGTTCAGGAATTAACTATTGCTCTTCAGAGGACTGGAGATCCAGCGAACCTGAATCGTCTTAGGCCTCACCTAGAGCTCCTGGCAAATATTGATCCCAGTCCAGGTAAGTCTGGAAAACCTGCAACTTATGGTTTAGCCAAGAGGAGCTTAACACTGTAGTAGGATTGAAAGCTGATCATCAAGTGTGAGAAAGCATTCTGTGACCTGTGAACTTAGGATTCTTGAGTGGTAAATCAGCAGCAGCCTGGAACCAGCAGGCATCTGTGTGAGGAACTCGACTGTTCTGAGCCTAAAAATGTATGGCAGGAATAATTTCACCACCTCTCTGAGCAGAGCTCCCCTGACAGCACTGGGTGAGCTCAGATGAGTGTTCTGTACCTCATCCTGTGAGGTTGCATGGGATGTACCTGGGCAGGGCTAACTGGGGGAGTGGCAGCACTCTGAGCTCCCTTCTTTCCCCTTTTTTTAGTCCAAACCAGATTGTAAAACAGCAGGAAGGTTTAGAGAACTGCTGTGTTTAATGCAGAGCCTTAGCTGTCACTGAGATGCCTCTTTCTCTCCAGTTCTCTACTACAGCAAATAATTGGTTGACCAGCTTGGGGAAGTCTTCAGTAAAACACCAGATTAAGGACTTCCATTAACTTATCTAAAAGTTGTCTGTCTTATTCTTTGTTCTGGAAGTTCTGTGTATTAGTTTTTGATCTGAATTCTCCAGCCTGCACTCAAGGTTCTCTTACAGGCAGCTTAAAATCATAAGGTGTCTTCTTTATAGAGAATTTTGGATTCCACAGAATTTTGATAGATGGAATAGACAGAACCTGGGCAAAAATCAGTCTAGTCAAGAAAGATTTGTTGCCCTCAGGAACTGAATGTTTTTCTTGTTAATATACAATTCTGCAAAGGTAGGAAAGACAGTCTGGGAAAGGAAAGATAGTTGGAAAGAATGTAACTGGGAAGTAAAACCTGCACTGCTGACAGAGAAAAGGATGAAAATTGTTGGAACAGTCAGCAGTGCTGTGAGAGAGGAGGGAGAAGGGAAGGGACAGAACAGAGTGATGTGGCTGCAATTTTATTTTATTCCTGTTAAAATTTGTAAAATCAATATTATGTATCAAAATAGTGTGAAGGCCTAAACTATTACTTGAGGAGATGAGGAGTTGTAGTTCTTAGTTTCTGTATGTTTAAACAAATAAACTTCCCTTTCAAATGAGGACCAGTTGTACTTCACAGCTAAAGGACATGTAGTGCTTTCTTCCCAAATCTTCCATGATTAAACAACTCGGAGACAAACTGTGTGTTGCAGGTTTGTTAGCCAAAAACTGATCAGGGAAGTAGCATCACTAATGGCCTCACTCATTTCAGTAGGTGAGTTTGGTTTTGGTGGTTCTTTTCTGTGGTACTGAGATCCCTGTATTCTGTTAGCACATTGAAGTACCTCTGGAAGAATTTACTCCTTGTGAGCAGAATATAATGTAATTAATTGTGTTAAAGGTCTCAAAAGGCACTTTGAGGTCCTGTACTTTGCAGCAGAGTGTGCAGGCACGGGGTGGGAGTGTTAACTGCTGGCACAGATATATGAAATTAGAAAAGTAAATTGGCTGAAAACGCAAGTGCTCCTATAGGATTGAGACTCTGCAGTTTATTCACTGTGCTGTGTGTTAGATGGTGGTCTGAGACACAGATTTGCCTTGTGATGTTTTTTCCAAGTGAGAGGCATCAATTTCTATTGCTCCTCTGTAACTGCCTGTGTGATCAGGTATTTGTATGGAATGATTTTACCTGCAGGAGTCTGAATGTAAATAGGGATTTTCAGCCTGATGTTTTTCATTGTGCAAAGAGCTTGTACAATGCATTTACTCTGGAGTTCTTGTGAGATGTGGAAGTTCTTATAAAAGGAAATAATTTGGAGTGCTAATAAGTCTGAACTGCACAAAATACCAAATGAGCCAGTAAATCTGGAGTCTGTAGGTCCCTTTATTACATAAGAGGTCAGTATCCCAGAATGAAGGTGCCAAATGCTTTTTATCTACTGATTAAACATTTTCGTTAAAACATTTTCGCTTGTCTAGTGAAGTTTTGTGATCCTGATGGGTTTGGGGATGTTTTCACCTGGTTTTGGAAAACCCCTTTGACTTTTTTTTTCTATTCTCTTTTTTTGCAACAGATGCTCCACCTCCAACATGGGAACAACTGGAAAATGGACTAGTTGCTGTGAGGACTGTGGTTCATGGCTTAGTGGATTATATCCAGAATCACAGCAAAAAAGGAACAGATCAACAACAGGTAAAAGCTAAATCATTAGGAAATGCTTACCCCTGAATTTTGTTGTCTGTATCCAATACTAGAGATTTACTAATGTTGTCTGGAGGGATTTGGTTTGATGAGGAGCTGATTGAAAACATCACTGCTGGGTCATATTTATCCAAAAAGAAACAAGAAAAAACTCAAACCCCTCCTCAAAATCTGTTGAATTTGCACGGCTCTCTAAGAAAAGAAAACAGTCAGATCCAGCTGTGGGCTGAGGGAAATGAATAACAACCCTCCTGACTGGGGGGGTCAGGATTATCTGCCAGTGTTATCTGTAGAAATTTTCTTGGTTTGGTTTTAGTGTGACTTACTTCAGCTGGCTGGCTTGGTGTTAATGAAGTTATTCTGAACCTGTGCTTAATGGTCTGTCAAGCTGGAAGATTTAAAAAAGCTTCATATAAAGGTGCAATGCAAGTTCCTGAAACAAACTTTTTTGTTTCAGCAACGAAATTGTGTTGCCAAATATTGTATGTGAGCTTATCTCATAGTTCTCTTATCACATATGCCTTTGTTCTCATTTGGTTGTGTAGCTCAGTTGATGTAAATGCTGAATGCTCACAGAGCTGCCTGTCCCAGTCCCACTCCTCTCCTTTGACACTCATCCTCTTGGAGAGCTGGTTTAGGGAGCTCAACCAGTAGAAAGATTACCTCTGCCAAAAAAAAAAGGGCAAAACTGAAGTGAATTATTTCTGCTGTTTGACCTTTTTGCATTCACTGGGATGGCTAATGAGCACTGTCACCAGCAAAGGGAGAAGCAGTAGGAATGCACAAGTGGGAGTCGGGGTGGAAAAAACAGTGAGGACTTTTGTTCTGGTGAGCCCATGGCCTGGACCTGGTACATGCTGTGCCACTTGGAAGGGAACCTGGAGCCTCCCAAGTGGGAGAGGGATGTCTGCTGGGCACTGGGCAGAGTTGTGCTGCCTGGCAGCTGTGGCCAGCAGAAGGCTGTGAGCTTGAGTATGCCCTGCCTGCATCTTTTTTTCACTCCAGTAGATGGAAAAAAAAAAGTTTGCAGGTGACTTTTTATGTATTCACACCTCTTGACTGAGCTTCTCAGAACGTAGGAGTTGACTTTTGCAGAACTTGCCCTCGATAAAAGCTCTTTATAGGGTATTTCTGCCTCTCATTTAATTCTGCTATAGAAACTGTAGGAACTTAAAGGTCTCTAAGACCACCTCTGGCCTTCTGTCAGACTTTTAGAGACTGGCAAATGGATGACCATGCAGACAAAATGATTGCTGTAAGTTGTTGTTTCTTGGGGAACTTAACTAAGAAAAGTACAGAAGACAACCCATCCCCTGCTGCTCTGTGTAGTAGTAAGATTGCACCCTCAACTACTGATGGAAATAATTGTAGATAGTGAAGAGATTTTTAGTGCAAGAGGAGGTGAAAGGGAACATGGTGAAATTTAACTCTGAGATCAGAAGTACTCAAGTGTTGTTTTGAGCTCACAGAAAACAAGGAAAAAGTAACTAAATGGCATTATTTTCCATCTACCACAAAACTTGCTAAATATTTTGTGGTTTCTGATTATCATAGTAATTTTTTTATCCTATATCAGTTTTGTCCACTTAACTGTGTCCTGAAATGTATAGCTGTGTTCCACTCAGGCTCTCCAGTAAGGAATTGGAATAAAAATGTTGTAGAAACCCAATAGTGACTTAGTTGTCACAATACCTACTCTTGTCTGTGTTGGCTGTGCGGGAGAACAGACACAAATATCTGCTCCATGTTTATTTCCTGTGAGGTACTCCTGAAACTTTACAGGAATTACCAGCAGTCAAACATCAGGCCTTGAATAGGAGGATGCACTCAGCTCTTGGTTTAGTGCACTTTGATGTTCAGGTGTCTCACCTGGTTTCTTTAACCTTGTCAGCCCCCTCAGCACAGCAAGTACAAGACATACATGTGCCGGGACATGAAGCAGAGAGGAGGGTGTCCCCGAGGGGCCAGCTGCACCTTTGCACACTCCCAGGAGGAGCTGGAAAAGTAAGTGTACCTCTGCTAGTAGAAACCAGTCCAATCTGTGCTTTATCTTCTAGATAAGAGTTATTTATCCTGTCTAGGAATGAGGAGAGAGGTGTAACCTGACTGTTAAATGAGCAAGAAACAATGTGAAACTTGTAACTCATGGATTTTGGAGTTGCTTGTTGTTACAAACAGGATATTTGGCTTCGTTCTGCAGCTCCAAACGTTGTTATTTGAGGTTTTTGGAGGGAGCTCGTTTTCCTTATTTCTTAATGTGACTAAACATGCATCCACCATGGTCATTATTTGGAGGGTATTTTTCATGTTCCCCTCATATTCAGGTGGTTGCTGCCAGTTTTCCAGATGTAGGGAATGTGTTGCTGTCTCTCCAGAGAGCTGAAAATGAACTTGCCAAATGGTTTTTTTTTCTGCAACAGTTTTTCCTTGTGTAATTTATCAGAAATAATCTCCATCCATTACAGATTTAGAGGGGCCCCCAGTTATCCACAGGCTAACTAAGATGCTGTTGTTCTGCAGGTTGTTTTAATTCATTTTTTTAAGTAATCTGGATTATTTAGAAGTTAAATAAGTGCAGTTGATTTTATGTAGTGTATATAACTTGTTATAACAGCTTTTGGGCTAAAATAATTTGCATGTTTTAAAGAACAGCTGCTTTTTTGAATCAAAACAAAACTCCAAAGATTTAGAATTTTAGGATTTCTTTTTCTTAATGTAAACCTTGAAGCATTACTATGGCAGTTCATTGGCTCTGTAGCCAGCACACTGTGCATAGGCAGAACACAAAGGAAAAAAGAGCAGAGCGTGTGCTGTTACAATGACAAAGGCAGTCGTTGAAATGAACAACAAATAGGACTTTGATACTTGTGTGCTGCACAAACAGTTGGGGGTTTTTGCCTTTTGTCATCATGTTATTAAAATGGAGGCTGGTAGTGGTGGTTGGGGTGGTTTTGTTAACCCATGGTGGGTCAGTGTTACACCTCTGAGCTCTGCAGGTGGGAGAGGCCTATTGTAGCCACACACTGATTGTGTGCTTTGGTATTCATGTTGTCATGGGCTGAAGTGACTGTTTGCTGTGTTACAGGTTCCAGCAGTTTCTGTGGGTGTCTGGTGAACCTGGGAGTTCCAACTCTTCCTTATACTTTTGTCTTTGCTTAATTCCTTTAAGAAGCTGTTGTGTTAGTGCTCCTCCTTTTAAAAATGCTTAGTGTGAATAGTACACCTTGCTGTTGCTCTGTGGTTCCTGTATCGCTCTATATATAGCTTGAAGTTTAGAGGAAAGTTATGGGGAAGTGTGTGGTAATGCCTTAGCAAATTATAGTTTAGGCTTGCTTAAACAGCAGCTTATTACCCTCTTGGCAAGGGACAAAGACCCAGTGTGCATAGGCAAGTATTGAACCTTTTTAGATTAATTCCTGTCCTGCACATGTGGAGACTGCAACAAAAAATGATAGTTTTTCTGTGGGCAGCACTGTGCAACTTTTATTCCAAGTATTTTTTCACGGAGGGTGCTGGATACACTCTCCCTGTCTCCTTTGGTTGAAGGGTGTCCGTACACATGCACTGTCTCTCTGGAGCTGTTGTGTTCTAGAGGGATGGGCAGGGATGGTCCATGCTCCTCGTCCTGCAGATCATGTAGAGGCCTGCAGTGAGTCAGGAGCCATCAGGCACTGCACCTCGGAGAGAGGCAGCTGGCCACATGCAGGTAATTGGCAGGGAGAACATGGCAGCGGTTTCCCAGTGTCCTACTTGTGCTTTGCTGGGAGAGACTGGTTTGGGTATTGAGCTGGGTGTGAAAGGCAGGGTGTGAGTTCAGCCTGAGGACTCGCCTCCATGTGTCCACCTGACTTGCCTGGCTGACACGAGGTGCCAGAGTAAGTTTGGAGCAGCATGTTCAGAAAGCTGTGGTCTGTCCCTGCTCAGGTGATGGCCTGGTCTCTTCACTCCCTTTAGTGCCCTCTGAACAATGCCCACAGTGTAGCTCAAATTTATAGTTCAATTATGTGGGTGAAGATTATTCCAGACAGGAAATAGGGAGAGGTTGGAAGGTGTGTATAGAACATAGTCAGTGAAGTCTTACAGATGATCAGCTCAGACATATAGCAAGATTACACTTAGTCTCAGTCTATACTTGGCCACATCTGAAAAACAAAACAAGCCCAACAATAAACCCCTCTTTGCCTCTGTAGCATTGCTTGTAATGCTGTGCATGTGGGCAAATACATGATGAGCTAAAGATTGAGTAATAACTGTCTTCTCTTTCTGCAGTAATGTGTGTACCTTCCTAGTCTGGGTTCCCATCTCGCTCTGACTTAGATAGGATATGAAAGTGTTGGCTTCAACCCTGGTGAAGAAAGGTCTCTTGTTCAGTGAGAACACTCAGGTCTGCAAATACACCCTCACACTTGTGTTCTGGGATCTGAGCTGATGGCAGGGCTTTGGTGCAGGCCCTTCACCTCTGGAATTTGCTCTCCAGTACTGTCAGCCTGCTGGTTTCTGTGCAACGTTAGTTAAAATGCCTGTGTTTGTTCAGGCTTTACTCAGAAACAGTTAAATATTTGGAATTGCAGTGTGTTCACCGAGTTTCTCTTTTCAACCAGTTCATCAAGTGATACACACACAAATGGTATAAACTGCATGTTGATACAGTAACGTAAATCTTAAACTGTGCTTTAAAAGATATCCCGTGGTAACAATCACTTGGCTTATTATTGAACAAATGGTGAAAAAGGGTATCTCCATATTTTATCACTTTAATTTTCTGTTATTAGTTTCTTCCCTGGATAAAATAGGCCTGATTAGTCCGTGATTCTTATTATGAAGCTTCTGTTACTATATTTTATGTGATGGTAGCATTTGGTGATGTTTGAGTTTGTTTTTTTTCTGTACAGTTGAAAGACATGCATGTATAGAAAGTGAGATTTTAAGTTTGCTGTGTGAAGTTTAGGTGTGAATTCTTGATGTACTTGTCATTAAAAATCCATCCTTGTTCTGATTGAAACAGCTATTAAGAGTTCAACTATCAGGCAAGTTGTATTCTAACAGATATTCTCCCAACCCCCTTGGAAACTTGAATTAAAACTTGGAGCTTTCAGTAGAATCTGTGTTTGAAAAATCCTGAAAGTGCAACTCCTTTTGTTTTTTTCTGTTCCAATTTTTGATGTGCGGCTTCTCTTTCTGAAGGTTCCGTAAAATGAACAAGCGTCTGCTTCCCAGAAGACCCCTGAGTGCCTCCCTGGGCCAGCTGAACGAGGTGGGCCTGCCTTCAGGAGCTATCCTCTCAGAGGAAGGGGGAGTGGACTTGCCCAGTAGGAAAACTTCTGCTCTGCCCAATGGAATTGTGTCAACAGGCAGCACGGTGACGCAGCTCATTTCTCGAGGGACTGACTCCGGTTATGAAAGTGCTCTGAAGCCAGGGAAGATGGACCATCTGAGTAGCAGTGCCCCCGGATCCCCTCCTGACTTGTACGGCTCTTCCTACCTGTTGTTCAAAGTCTTGTGTGTGTAGAAACAAAGTAAACCCATTCTCTAGAAAAGAAATGAAGTGGGGGTTGTGGTGGTTTTTCTGTGGTTTGGGTTTTTTTGTTGATTTTTTTTTTTAAGTGATGAAAGAGTAGAGTAGAAAACTGGAGCTAAAACTTTAAACTGCTTTGCTTCCCTGTTTGCTTGTATTTTAATTGGAGAAGGTGATAGAAGCCTTCAGAAGGTGGAGTGTAGACAAAGAACTGTGTGTTAGAGTGCAGTGTGCTGTACCAGGCCTTAATAAGCAGTGCCATCTTTGTGCTTTTTAGGCTGGAATCTGTCCCCAAGAGCTCTATTTCTGCCTTACCAGTGAACCCTCATCCTGTGCCCGCTCGGGCCCCAGCAGATCTGCCCTCAGTGTCTGTCACCAAGCAGTTGCAGATGGTCCCACGAGGGTCTCAGCTGTACAATGCTCAACAAGCAGATATGTTTTATCAAGACCCCAGAGGAGCTGCCCCACCATTTGAGCCAGCGCCCTACCAGCAAGGTAAGGTTGACACCAAGCTCTTTGATCCCCATGCCCATTTTAATCTTTCTTCCTACAGTGGTTTTTAAGCCCTTAAGTAGAGGTTTTCTTGCATGTGACATGGACTAAAGACATTCATGTGGTGATGGCATAAAATGGAAATTGGCGTGGAATTTTGTGTCTTGACTGAGGACTTCAATGCAAATTAAAACATTTGTATGCATTCAGTATAGAAATCCTTCTGTATTCAGTTCTTCGCAACTGGGCTAGATCAGGGATCCCATGTGGTAAACCTTTCTTTAGTTGGACACGGAGAAAATGGAAATAGTGCATGCAATGGGTAGAGACTAATGAAATTAGAGAAGGGTGTGCAGAAAAAAAATTGTCAAACTGAGAGGAAAAGAAGTATAAAGAGACCAAGTAAAGAAAGGTAATATTGAAGGGGATGAAAAAAGAAAAGGTATGGCTGTATATAAAGACAGGGAATGATTCTTAGGCAGTGCAAAATTGCAGAAAGAAATGAGATAAAGTGAAGTTAATATGAAAGCAAAGTGAGGAATGGAAGACCAAAAGAAGTTGGAAGAAAAAGCCCTAAAAGGGAAAGGGGAGGGTGAAACCATTTTTGAGAAAGTTACAGAGCATTTTGAAGAAAAACAAACAATGCTTGGTCATTATGTGCCAAGGAACATCTGTGTAGTCTATGAAATTTGATGTTATGCACGTATTTAAATTACCCAGAGAACCCACATAGAAAAATGAAATGTTCAGGTAACCAGGAGGAGTGATCTTAGAAGTCTTTGGTGATTCACAGTTGTGAAATTCCTTTCTACTCTTCAAGAGGTAGAACAAATCTTTAGATAACTTTAAATTCCTTGTGTAAAGTTCCTTTACACAAGCAGTGGCTCTCATATGTCGGGACAAATTGAAGTTTTGTTGCATGGGTGAAGATGTTCGGTCCGATCTTCAGTTCACTTTTTAGGCCTTACCTAAAGGCATTCATGGCAATCTGGTGAATTACTTGTCTTTGGTGTGCTGGCAGGACCTCTGGCACCTGTGGTGGGCTCAGTCTCACCACCCCTCCTCCAGCTGCTGTAACATTGACACATTGTCTGTATCTTACTGAGATAATTAACTGCGTCACTTGAGCTTTGGATCAACTTTTGCTGCTTCAGGGTTTTCTGTGGTTAATTCTTGAGCAGAAACACCAGTTAGACCTTTTCCTACCATTCTCTTTGATTCTTGTAAGCTGGAGTACTCTGAGCAATTCGCAGACAACGGTGATACTCACCTCGTGTACCTTGTTTGTCTCCTGCCCTGTTGCCTTCCCCCAGGAGTGTACTACCCCACGCAGTCCATGTCTCGCTTTGTCCGGCCGCCCCCGTCGGCGGAGGCGGGCGCTCCGTACCTGGAGCCGTACGCGCCGTACCTCCCGGAGCGCGTGGTGAGCCCGCAGTACCCGCAGCCGCAGCAGTACCCGGCCCTGGCACAGCCCATCTACCCCCCGCACTACGACAGCCGCCGCGTGTACCCGCCCGTGCCGCCCTACCAGCGCGAGGACGTGGTGCGGGGCAGCCCCGTGCCCATCGAGATCCCGCAGGCCGCCGTGCCCCCCTACGTGCCCGACTCCAGAGACAGATACCAGCAGACAGAGGCTTATTGCCCCGTGGCTCCACACCTCGGCCAGATCAGACCTTCCTGTCACAGGGTATGGGCTTCGCACTGCGGTGTTGTGGTCGTGTGAAACTGTGAGCTGCTTGGGAGGTTGGATGGTTTTGCAGTGAGGCGTTGAGCTTTGTAAGGAAGTGGTTTCCACTCAAAACCTGGGAGGTGGTTTAGTTGCTGGTCAACTCTGCAGTTGTAATGGTGTTAATTGTTAAAAGAGCAGCAGGCTGCTATTTAGTGCTTGAAGTAGGAAAGCATTGTAATTAACTTTACAAGTCTCATACGTCTCTGATTTCTCCAGCAAAGGTTGGGCTGGAGAGGCCACTCCAGTACAGGTTCAGTGCAGTTTGTGGAAATGATCGTGTGTGCATTCTTGTGCTGCCCATCTGTGACTGACTGGCTCTGTGCCTGAATAAGAAATATTAAACATACCTCTTTTGATAAAGGAATTAAAAATTCCACTCTTCCACATTTTCTGTAAGATTGCACAGTTCCACTAGGAAGACCTTCCAGTTACCAGACATGTTCTGGCAAGTCACCAGCTGGAGTCAACTCCTGCAGAACAGTTGGATTTGCATATCTGTCATTCAGATTAAAGGCCCTGAATCTTATTGCTGAATCCAGGAAACATTTTTAGTGTAGCTTATAGATTTATCAGTTTTGACATGTTTGTGGGATGTTTAATGCAGAATGAATAATAAATGTGATGAGGGCGTGATCTGTACAGTTCTCCCACTTTCTCCTGCATGACTGAAGTGGGGACTTGCCATGCTGGAACATATTCCAGTGAAAAATTTGCTGACTTGGACTGCATTCCATCTCTTTGGGGTGTTTTGAACTAACACTTTGACCTGTGGAGGAACATGTATGTCCTATATCAAACATGTAGACTTCAACAGTTAATGATTCTGTCTGTCCTCTGTTTGCCTTTCTCATAGGATATGGCTGCCATATTTTGTTCAGAAAAACAGAATTTAGGAAATTACTCGTTTTGTGCATTAATGTTTCAGGAGCTCTGTAACGGATTTGTCTTCGTTTCAGCCTCATCCCAGCCTGGATGAACTTCACCGACGAAGGAAAGAGATCATGGCCCAGCTAGAGGAGAGGAAGGTGATTTCTCCACCTCCCTTTGCACCATCACCAACCTTGCCTCATCCTTTTCACTCAGAGGAGGTAAGCACATTTGGGCAAAAACGTGACATACTGGCATGTTTGGAAAATACTGTGGAGCTTTTGTGTGCTGACAAAGGCAATGAGAAAATTAGAACAGTACAGCACTCACAAGTGTTGGAGGATTGTAGATTTGGTACTCCAGGTGGGAAGCCCTTGGAGTGCAGTCTCCAGTGTCTCTGTTGGCTGTCGATTCCCTGATCTGCCACTGATCCTAAGAGATCTGCTTTTTATGCAACCAAGAAAATAAATTTTGAGCTATTACTAATTTTAGTAGTCAGTCTTCATAGTTACTGGAGCTTGCTCACTTGCTCCATATTTAGAATTAAGTAACAGCTTGATAGAGACTTATTTTTTTAGCCAAGGTCAAAATAGCACTTTCATACTGGCCAAGTGAACAGTCAGCACTGGGAGCGTAGCCAGGTGATCAGAATTTCATGTACTTTGTGCCTGCTGTGGCCCAATTCCAAATGATGATGTATCTGATAAAAAAATAATCCTGGTGGTGTTTCTCAAGTTCACTGCTGTTGGAGTGAGTAGGGGTGGCTGTGGAACTGCTTCTTCCCTTCGCTTACAGAACCAGGTTTTTGTTTTTGTACAGTACTTGGATGAAGACCTGAAGGTGGCTGGGAAATACAAAGGAAACGACTACAGCCAGTACTCTCCCTGGTCCTGTGACACCATCGGCTCCTACATTGGAACCAAAGATGCAAAACCCAAAGATGTTGTGGCAGCAAGGAGTGTGGAGATGGCGGTATGTAGGGGTTAGGGGAAAACAGGAGAGGGGATGCTTCTGTGTGTTGGGAAGGACTTGCATTTGCTTTCCAGGATGATGGCTGGGCTTGTATTTAAGCTCTAAAGTGCATTGCAGTCACAAAAGCATTTGCAGATGTGCAGAGGGCTTTGTTTTCAAAGTTATGAACAGCCCTACCCTGGTGTGGCTGTTAAAAGATGCTGGATATAGATGCAGGATAACCACTCTGCTCTGAAGCCATGGATAGCAAGCATATTTTGCCATGATTGTTTACACTTAATTGAAATCCAGAAATTACTCTGTCCTAGCAGCTTGTTAATTAAGCACATCCATCTATTGCTTCCCGTACTTCTTGCTGTCAGAGGGAAATGCTGTAACTCAACTTTGTGCTATTAGTTACTTTTAAGGTGGTTACTGCTGTTAACAATATTACTAGTTTTTACTTCAAGAGCTCTGTGATTTATGGCCATGAGCATACCCAAAACTTGCTGTGAAGAGAAGCACAATCATAAATTACTGGGCTGGTTTTTTTCTTGAGGTAGCTCTGTATTGTGCTTATTCAGCCCTTCACTGAACCACGGGTGTCAGGCTGTGATGTTGTGTGCTCTAGGAAGGGGCTGCTGGGGTGTCATTATTAGGAATCATGAATGGAGAAGGAAATAAATGAGTCTGAAATGCCCCCACTATTCGTTTTGTTTGTAACATTTGAGCATCACTCAGCACAAGAAGTGGGCTGGTAGCCCATGAGTGTAGGAAGACATTCAAGTCTTCAAGCGAGACCTGTTCAGCCTCAGGGACTATTTACAGTGGTGCATCTGTTCTGCATCACCTCTCATCTGCACAAGTGATCTATCATCTTATAATTATATCTTAAGGTTGTGATGACCTTTCTTTGGGCAATAAGGGGAGGGGGAAAACATTTCTATCCAGAACTCATTCTTCTGTGGGCAGGTTGCTCACCCATTGCAGACACTTAACTAAATCATAGGATATTTTGGTCCAGCTGCTCCAATAGGCTCCCCTTTCCCCTCTGCCCTGTTGGAATGAAATGTGTGATTTCTGTCTACTGAATTGCTTTCCTGTGAGACCTCGAAGGCACTGTGTGAAATGGGAGCAAAAGAAGAGACTTTCTCACAGAAAAAGCAGAGCAAAAAAAGGACAGTTTATCTGCAGCTTGGGCCTTTTTACCTGTCTCCCTGCTCCTAGTCCTACATGGTGTGGTTGCCTGGAATTTACAACACTGTCATGTTTGACCTGGGGAGGTACTGATTACTTAGAATCAGCTTATTGCTGTCCAAGTGGCAGTGTTCAGGAATCAACAAACAGCTCTTGGCTTTCATCCCTGCTGCTAGAAAACTGCAAACAAACTGCAGCTCAATTAAGAGAAGTAATAAGGTTCTGGAGAAGCAGCCTCCTTTTTCATGGCTAAACAAAGCTGCCTTTTGCCCCAGAGCTAATTTTCAGATAAGCAAATAGGATCTCCACTGCGCTTCAGTTTTTGTCTCCTCTCAGGAAAAATTTCTTAGGAAACCTTTACTGAATTAATTCTTCTGTGAATTAATTCCTCCTTGTTATTATTCACAAGGGGTTCTTTTTTTCAAGGATAGGAGTAATATCACCTGAGAGTGCATAATACTGAATATTACGCGGATGGCATTGCAACTTAGTAAATAGAAATCAATTGGCATTGCAACTTTACACAATAAATAGAAATAAATTAGAATTTGTGCTAACATTCTACAGCATCAGGATTAAAATGTATTTTTTCCCAGAATTCCAAAATGGATGCTGCTTCATGTCTTGTCCACTTTCCAGGTGTTACATTTCTTGACTTGAGCTTCCAACTCAGTTGTTACTACTGTTTTCAGCCCTTTATTCCTGCCTCAGATGTGCTGTCTTGTCTGCTTCTAGCAATCCTTATCCCCACTGAAAGCTTGTGGAGTTCTATTTTAATTTTGGATCATCCCAAAGTTTTTAGCCTTTAGCCAGTTGTCTTTGTGCAGTAGCCCTGTTCACCTTGTTCTAACTGTAGGATGCAGCACTCTGCTACAGTTTTACCTGTTTAGCAAAATCTTAAGTAGATTTTGGCAATTCTTACCATTCTGGTAGCCAATAGATAACTTTGCCATTTAACTTAGCTCTTGAGGAGAGTAAGAGAACACTATTTTTTCATGTGCTGACCCCTTATGAATGTTCCAAGCAGTGCTGCTGCTTAAAGAAAAATGTGCCCGAAAAGATGTACTAGACATGCTGTACTGAAATTCCCATTTTGAGTCATTTGCAGGCTGTTAGGTGGTACGGTCCTTAACACTGGGCTTTGGAGAAATTTCTTTTGGACCTTAAAAGGACCATGTGTTCCTCAGAAATGCCCACTTTGACCTTATTTAAGGAGGAGATTTTTTCCTCCCGTCTGTTCCTGTTAGACTTTGTTAATTTCCCTTTGCTTCTGCTCTCCTGGATTTGTTCACAATTCATTATGCAGCTGTTTCACAGTGGCGTAATAACGGTCCCTCAAACAGTGGAGTGAGAAGCTAAAGGGTGGGAAGAGCAGCTGGCTGCTGAAGGGACTAGAGAACTATTCTGTTGCCAGCTCGTTGTGAAAGCAATGCGGTCGTGTTAATTCCTGAGTGAGTGTGTGAGTGCCTTGTCCTGTCGTGCCCAGAACGTGGACAGCAAAGCCATGCGTGAGCAGCGGTTGGACCTGCAGCGCCGCGCGGCCGAGGCCGGGGACGACGATCTCATCCCCTTTGGAGACCGACCGACTGTGTCCAGGTTCGGGGCCATCTCTCGCACTTCCAAAGCCATGTACCAGAGCTCCGGGCCCATGCAGGCCATGGCAGTTCAGGGAGCTGCCACCAAATCCATCATATCAGGTATGACCCGGGCGCTTGGATTTTGCTGCCCGTTGCTGTTTGCTGTAGTGCTGCGGGGTAGTGCAGGTTGAAGACAAGGCCTGTGAACTTGTCTTGTCTTAGAAATACAGCTGAGGTGTATGTCGTGCCAATAGAAATAACTCCAGGTAGGGTTACACTGAGAAGCCTGAAGAAAAAGGCTGCCACTGCTTTCTGAAGTCACTTGGTCTGTTCAGCCTGGAGGAGAGGAGACTGAGGGGAGATCTCATTCCAGTCTACAGCTTAATCATGGGAGGAAGCCTAAGTGCAAACACTGAATTCTTCTGTGGTGACCAGTGACAGGGCCCGAGGGAATGGCACTGACCTGTGTCAGGGAAGGTTCAGGTTGGATTTTAGGAAAATGTTCTTCCCCCAGGGGGTGGTCGGGCCCTGAACAGGCTCCCCAGGGTTTGGTCAGAGCCCCAAGGCTGTCAGAACTCAAAAAATATTTGAACAAGGTTCTTGGACACAGAATGGGATCCGTGGGATGTCCTGTGCAGGGCCAGGAGTTGGATCCTTGTGTCCCTTTCAACTTGGGATATTTAATGATTCTGTGACTTCTGAGGTGAGGCTTATTTTAAATCTGTTGCAGTAGAATCCAGAAGTTTAGGGTTTTCCCAAATATATGATGCAGAAGCATGATGATGAAGTACTGTACTGTTGCTTTATGAGTAGCAGCTCCTGCCAGCTTAATGCAGCCATTGTCTTGTGTACTGTTAGGCAAAGCAAAAAAAGAGTAGTTCTTTTTCAACACATACATTTTCTACTAATATGTATAATGTGACTGTCTGTCATACTCCAAGAGAGGTTTCTTTCTTGAGGTGCACTGAATAACCTTAAGAAAAGAATTAATTACACTACCCCAAACCTTTCTAGATTTTTTCAGGCAGTAACTTTCTAGACTTTATTACAGGTAGAACTCTGACTTTTCTGAAAACTTAATCTTCAGGCTGTACTTAACTAGGTATGTCAGAATTATCAATCAACTCTCGAGTCTCCTAGGAACTTAAATAGTAAAAATAACTGCTCTCCTAGTGCTGTAAGTTTGGTTTTGTGTCCCTGAGTGTCTCAAGTCCTTCACAGGCTCAGACTCTGGAAGGCTGGCACAGATCTCGTTGGATCTTGTTGTGCCTTGTATTGGGCACATGACCAGTCACGCAGGGTATTTCTGGGTTCATTTAATCAGCAGAAATGCTAGGCCAGCCCTTGGAGAGTGAGAAGTGTTTCTTCTTGTTCTGTCTATCCAGTGCTATGTTGGCTGGACTACTGAAAGGATGTTTGTGTAGTAATGCAGCCTGGGTTTTTTTCTGTTCACTGGCAGACTACAGTCCTTATGGAACTCACGGTGGCTGGGGAGGTTCTCCATATTCTCCTCATCAAAATATACCTTCTCAGGGACGTTTTAATGACAGGTAGGTTTGCTTTATTTTTTCTTCGCTTTTTTCTAAATTTCCTGAATTTTTTTTCTGTGCTGGCTGAGGAAAGCTTTTTTTTTTTTTAAATCTTACTTTTGCTTTTCTGATCCCAAAGGGAGAGACTGTCCATGTCGGATGTGGCTGGTCATGGGAAGCAGATGCCCTTGGCTGAACGAGAGCAGCAGCTGCGCATGGAGCTGCAGCAAGTGGACCATCAGATCAGCCAGCAGACACAAATGCGGGGACTGGAGGTTGGTACCAGCACTTGGAACGGCACTGAGAGGTGCTATGGAGAGACAGGAAGCTGGTAAAGCTACTTTTCATGGGCTGGTCTTTCTCTGACTGTCACGATAGTCAGTAAAAACACTTGAATTCTGTGATGCCAGGTGTGAAAACTACAGTACAAGTGTCAGCCTCTGCTTAAAGCAGAAACTTCATGTGCAAATGAACATCCTACTTGAATCTGCACTCTGCTCAGTTGTGTTTGCTGTCATTCTCTCACTCCCCCTCTTCACCTTCCGATGCAGAAGCAAACCCATGGTGTAGATGCCCGTTCCTCTTGGCTTTACTGCCATTGGAAGTGTCTGATTTTATGTACAGAAAGCCATGACCTTCATCTGTTCCATGTTTGGCTTTGTGTTTGTACTTGTTTCTTCCTAAATAGCACAAGCCACAAGAGTCAAGAAAGTAAATACAAAAATGTTTAGTCTGAAAAATTAAAGCTTAATATAGTCCATGTCTCCTCACTTGAATTTGTAAAAGAATTAATGAGCTGAAGTCTGTGTTTTTTGAGACACAGAAGAAGTGTCAGGGCATAATGAAAGAATTGCTTTAGTAAAGCTTCAGTTACTTTTTTCCTCGTAGGAAAAATGAGTAAATATTTACCAGAAAACTGTTCTAGGTACCTCAGCAACTATTCATGGTAATGTTTTTACAGACAGAATTGCTGTAAGTAGTGGATAGCAGCTTCTGCTGAAGCTCTGGTTACCTAAGAACATGGTCACAGAGGAGAGTTATTGCAGATTACATGTAAGAGTTGACAGTTAAGTCAGAGCAGCTGCAGTAATGTGCATTTCTTAGTTACTTGAAACATAACTTGTGTTCTTGTGCTCTTGTTTGGGAATGAGAGGAGAAAACGGTTTAAGTCTTGCATGTCTGCCTTTGCCATAATAGATGAGTGTTGGAAAGTTGCAAAACTCCTAAGTGGCCTTCCTCTCCTGCTCATCACTGTTGTGCTTGTGTCAGTGTTAAATCCTACAGAGTTGTGTTGGACCTTGATTTTACCATAATTTGAAGTTGGCAGAACTTGTCAGTTATTTCAAGTAACAGCAGCTTTCAGTTTCCCTTGTGTTCAAAGCTGGAAGTAGGCATTAGAGGTCCAGGAGGCTTCCTTGATTTACCTGAATCAAGGTTGCAGTAATCACTTAATTCACTTGGAGCATGAAAAACTAGATCATTTTGCTTTCTTCACAAATGAAGGAGCATTTCTTCTTGAAGACTAGCCAGATGTTGAGTTGTGTGCACTACTAGAGCACACAATTGGAGAACTGCTTCCCAAGTTATGAGCAGGTTTTTGGAGTGGCTGACATGGCTGCTGCTTTTAGGAACTGGAAACCTGGGAATGACTGCAGCCACTTCCCTCTGTTCCTCTGTTTCCTAATGTGGGTCAGTAGAGAGCTGCATATAGACAACTGCATCTCTCAAGATGTTTTATATGATATGTAATAATTCTGGCTCTGCTGTAGAATTTAATAAATCCTACTGTTGTAAAATAAAGGGGCACATTAGCTTATTTGCTGTTACATTTTGCTCAACAACGAGCTCACTAAAGAGTAGTGTTTTTGTCCGGGGCTTAACCTAAGTGTTTATGATGAAAGGTATTTAACACTGTTTGTATAAAAGTGAAGAGATGTTGAAACTGGCATTGGAAGTGATTTCAATTGGGACCTTGTGAAGTGTGGAGAGAGAAGGCCTTGGTTTTGCAAGTGAGCAATACTGTGGTGTTACTTGCTCGGGGCTGTGCCCGTGCTTGGTGTCCGTGCTCAGTTGTGTATGTGCTTGGCTTTATGCATTTAGGCTGTTAGTAACAGGCTGCTGTTGCAGAGGGAGGCGACTACCCTGGCAGGCCAACCACAGCCCCCACCCCCGCCTCCCAAGTGGCCTGGGATGATCTCAAGTGAACAGCTGAGCTTGGAGCTACACCAGGTGGAAAGGGAAATTGGGAAGAGAACCCGTGAGCTGAGCATGGTGAGTGCTGGGGGGACGGGAGGCAGAGAGGTGAAGAGCCATGTAGCCCTGACAGAAAGGCTGGATGCCCACAGCTGGAGAAATCCACCTCCCTCTTCACCTCTGTATTCAAAACCTCCTGAGAAGTTGTTTGGTTCTTCTTCATGAAGAATCTCAGTTCTAGCCACCTGAACATGCTGTTATTTTGTCGCCATTTGAAATAAGTGTGGCGTTGAAATTCATTGGAAACTAAATCGTCTCCAAGGTCACTGTGCCATGAGTTCTGTGAACTGCTTTAATGTGGGAAACCTTGCCTGCAGGTACAGGCTAGTGTTCAGAAGTCTGTGTGCTGTTACAGTCTGTGGCCTTTGCTTGTTGTTACAAGGATCATCCCTTCCTTTTGGGAAATACTGTGTCCCGAGAGGATGAGCAAATCTTAAGAGTCTGTTTTTGTCTCATGGCTTTTGTGGGTGACTCCAACTGCCAGGCCTTCATCAGTGTCCCTAAGGGATGAGGTCTCCAGTTCTTCTAACACACCATCAAAGAATTTTTCATCTGTCTTTTTTTATTAAAGGAGAGCCAGTCTTCACTGGATATGAAAAACAAACTGGGCACCACTAAACAGGCAGAAAATGGACAATTAGAGCCACAAAGCAAGGTTCCAGCTGAGGACCTCGCACTGACATTCAGGTAATATGGGGCTTCAGCCTGTCTTTGTGATGAGAATGACTTCATCAGGGTCACTCTCCAATGTGAATAATTCCCTTTGCCTCACATCAGCTCTGATGGGGAAGCATCTGCTAGGAAAAGAGGATACATATCAAGGTTTTTTAGTACAAGCATGAATTAAGGACATTTTGAGCTGACAAGTAGGTGAATGGAATGAGACTTAGATAAACTAACGCCACAGAAAACTTGCAATATCTGTCAGACCACAAGTCCATCTTGTAAGTATTGGATGATGAGTAGGGAGGAGCAGGAGATAACAATCACAGAAAACTTCTTTATCTGCTGTTTTCATTTCAAAGAAAATAAATGTCCCAAATGTGGGTGGACAGTTGTTCCATCCTGCTGAGGTTTGTAATGTGGATTTGTCTAGGAAGGTATGTAATTTTGAAACTGAATTCAATTTAGTTTGTAGGCAGTTATCTTTATGGAGATGCTGGGGTTGATTTCAATTCACATTTATTGGACAGTTAGAATAAGGTGTTGCTTGGGAATGCTGGACATCTCCACAGCGAGCATTTTCAGATGGCATCTGCATGTATTCAGACTAACCCTGAACAGAGAAGCTCAGATGTCATTAGGTTTGAATAACTTGACGTGAGCAGTTCAGAATCTGAATATTTATTCAGAAAATGTGTCCACCAGCTGCTGCTGAGGTTTGCACTTTGTCCTTATAACCAATTGTTGAGTTCTGCACTGCACCATTAGAGTGAAGCCTCCAGAGCAGGAACTAGTTTTTTCATATGGAGCTCTGAAAGTAATGAAATCAAAACAATGATTTGTACTTTTTACGTGTAAAAAAAAAGATGAACGATCCAGGCGAGTTAAATATTCTGGAATGTGTGCGCATTGAAGTCACGTTACTTGAAATAAATGAAAACTCTCAGTAATTACTTCTTTTCACCCACTTCCCCTTTGTCCTCGACTTCCCTTCAGCAGTGATGTTCCGAATGGATCAGCTTTGACACAAGAGAACATTGGCCTCCTGTCAAACAAGGCGGCGTCCCTGAGCCTGTCAGAGGACCCCGAGGGAGGAGGAGATGGCCACGACTCCCAGCGAGCGGGAGTGACACCCACATCTGCTCCATGAAGCCAGGCCAGCACACCCCGGGCTCCTCCTGCCGGGGCGTCGGCAGCTTCCATCCTGTTTTTTTCCCAGGGGTGATTGGAGAAAGCCAGGAGCAGCAGCAGTAGCAGAGCAGCAGGTCCAGAGGCAATGTGCACAAACACAACTACTAGAAACAAATCCTGCACATAGTTCACATTAACGCATTTTTTAATTAAAAAAAAATGAAAATTAGCAGTATCTGCAAGCAATTCAAATTAAATTTGTTTTTGTTCTGTGAATGAACTTTATTTTAATAACTTTGGACGCCTTGAATCCCAGGGCTTAAAAAAAAAAGATATTATATATATACTCTGTTTGATTAATTGTATGATCTTAATGAAGTAGGTTTTTTCTTTTATTTTGGTGTTATTACATACCCAGTGCATAATTCCTCCTCACCTTAATTTCCCAATGACTAAAACAACCTGGCCACTTCCTTGTGTGGTTTAAGGATAAACAAGGAATGAGGGTTGGAGAGTAGCTGTGAATTACAGTGTCAACAGATGTGCAGCAAACTTTATTCTTAACACAATTCCTCCTGTTGTGGCCACGAGCTGAACCGCAGCTTGTGGCTTAAGTTACTGAATTTAAAGTACAACTGACAGAATCCTTGCAAGTCAACAGGTGTTGTGGTTTTTTACAGCTGGCATTGTTTAAGATCTGTATATGTTGGAAATTGAGAACCAACCTGCAGCTTGTCTGTCAGTACTGCAGTAAATCCTTCCTGGATTCCCTTTTCATAGGGAAAAACTTGCATCAAAATGACCACTGAAGGTGCAGCACAGATCCTGCCATAAGTACTGAGAAGCAAATCTGCTGGATCAATCTAATGCTTCTCCAAGTAGATGCTTTGTAAGCATAAGTTGGAGAAGCCATAAGCCTTTTTTTGTTTTCTTTAAAAATTAAACAAATGAAAGATTTTATTCTTGCTGCACTTTTTTGACTCCTTTGACGTACACTGGGGTGAGACCCCGGATACAAAGAACTCTTCAGAATGATGTTGAAGTGCTGCTCCCTCTGCACCTTCTTGACCTGCTCTCATTTTCCTTTCTGGGTTAGACTACTAAATGGGAAAGCACTGGTTATGTAATAAATTACTGCATTGCTTTGGTTGGGTAAAGCAAGAGTTAATAAATTTTCTTGGGTTTTAGTTTTTTTCCTTAACCTTAACTCCTGCTGAGGTCATAGCAACCTTGGGCTAAGCTTTGCATTCATCATACTGTTAAATAAAACAAAGGGGGGGTGGGAGGGGATACAGTCCCACTATTGCCTACCAGTAGGAGAGTCCAAACAGAAGACTCTTTTGAGTAGCAATTATTTAATTTGCCCAGTCAAGGCACCGCGTTTATATACTATTTCACATTGAATTTGATTATGCCCTACAGACCTGGCTGGTCAAGGATTTGATACACATATTGGCTT
>WEIV01024485.1:1541741-1560849 GCA_013390005.1 Calyptomena viridis
GCTTTCTTTTTTATTTAAATAAAAATTTATATATAAATATATATATATACATATATACATAGTTATATCTGTATATATATTGGGTATGTTTTAAGAATTTTTTCGCATGAGCGCAGCTGTTGTGATCAAATGTCTGGGAGGTAGAAGCACTGAATGGCAATAAAGGCATTTTTCAGCACACACACCCCCACTCTCCATATGTCTTCCCATGGGTTTATTTTGCTCTTAGTTGAACTTTGGCCTCTTAATTGCCAAGGGTAGTTTGAAGCTTGCTTTTTTTTCTAGTCCCTCCTAAGTTTTGGCCAAGAATCATCTTGGCACTAGAACAGCTTCATCTCCACCTTGCCCCCATCCATCCGGCCCTGCTCCTTGAGGCCGAGGGTTCCAGCTGCTCCCCTGGAGCTGAGCAGAGCTCAGGTGATGCAGCTGTGAGTCTGTCGGGTGTGTTCCTCCCTTCTCTGCTCTGGGCATGAGGATGGTGGTGTTTCTCTGGCTGCTTGCTCCCAGCTCACCTGACAGGCACTGTGCCCTTCCCTCCCATCCTTTAGTGCAGAGCACCACCCTCAGGCCAGCCTTCTCCTTGGTTTCATTAGTTTATTCCTTCCAGCTGTGTCTTTATTAACACAGGGAGCTCACCTTAGTCGAGATAATTAGTGCAATATTCTAATCTAGGAGGACAAGCCCAGAATGTTCCTTTTTTTGACTGCAGTAATTGTGGATGTAAAATTAATTTTCAAATACGATTATGACAGGTTTGACTCTACAGATTGATTTGCAACACTAGGAAGAAAATCTGGAGGGGCAAAACCCGTTTTTTTTACCTTTTAATTAACTAGTTTCCTTGCCAGGTTAGGGATTATTCTTTTCTCCACGTTTTCTCCCAGGAGGAATTCTGCAGTAAGAACTATTCAAATTGTTGGCCTACATACGGTGAATGCTTCCAAAACCTGTGGATTAGAAAGGAGACCTTACTGTTGTGTTTTTTTTCTCCTTCATCCAGCTCTCTGTGCTGTACTTTGTGCATAGTGTCCTTGCTGTGATCAGTGTGTCCAGGTGAATGCCCTGTTTGCCCAGAATTATAGTTTGGCTTGTTAAATAGTTTGTTTAATATCTACCAACAGTATTGATTTTTAGCTTTGTTTCTTCCCCTCCTCTTGTCCTTTCTCTGCTTTGTTTTTTTTTTCTCTGCAGAAGTTTAGTTGCTTAAACAAGTTGAATGGCAAAATGCAGTGCATGCTTTTAAGTCTTCTCTAGAAACTGCACCTAAAATGTTCCCTTTTGTGGAAAAACTGGGAGAACTCAGAGTACAGGGAGCTCTACATGTAGTGGCAGCTGTGGTTACAGCAAATAAGGAGGGAATGAAAATGTCTGGAGTGACTCTGTGTCCTGGTACACTCATTCCTGTAGCCCATCATTGCCTGAGTTGTACAGGAATGCTGCCCACTCTGCTGCAAATTGGTGTAGTTCCTTCTACTTGGGCAAGAACAAGCAGTATTCCCACTGCTGCATCCTTTGGTAGGTAGGTTAAATTTTCTACTGCACCAGACAACTCTGAACCCTCATTGTTTCCTGGGTTTCAGCCCCAGCACGGATGAAACTCCCAGAACAGAAAGCTTCAAGTGGAAGGTTCAGCTTCAGTGTGGTGGTGATTCAGTCAGTGTAGAAATGTCTTTTTACTCTGTAATGCTGTTTTCCTCCTTCTGTCAACATCTCTTCTTCCTTTCCTGTGACCTAGTTCTGATTTCTTAGTAGGAGACATTTAATCTATTTCTTCTGCCCCTCTTGCATGCTGTCCCATTTCAGAGCAGGACTTGTTTTCTGTAGATCAGAGCACTTTTCAAGCTTGCAGCAGTTATCCCCTTTATTCTCTAATTCTTCTGTGTTGTTTCTTCTAAGCCTTCTCTCCTGGTTTTTTCCTTCCTTTCCTCCTGTGGCTTGCCCATCCACCCTCCCTGATTGTGTAACAGTGACAGCTTGCTGCCTCAAAACAGAGCATTCAAATGAATTCGCTTAGCCAATAACTTCTGTGAAGTTGCCTTTTCTAATGGTGTTATTACTCAGTGATGCACAAATGTGATATTGCCCCTACTGGTAGGCAAACGGGGGATCTGTATAAACATGGTAAACTGCTGTTTTTCTTTAGAGGAGAGCCAAAGACTTGTGCTTTACACTTTTTTTTTTCCCCCCTGGTGTAGCCATTTGATTGTCAAACGTTTGTAGGGTATTGTGAGTTGACTGTATTATCCTAATAACAATTTCTGGAAGTTAATGATTGTCAAGCCTTGCCCATGCATTGAATTGTGGAAAATCATTCCGTTTAGTTGTACAATTTGCAATGTACTGAGATGTATCTGGGGTGTTGTGATGTGTTTTCAGTCTCTCATGCACTCTCAGCTAATGGAATGGCTCATTTTGAGAGGGAAAAGGAACATAGAAGCCTTGTCTTTAAGTGTTTCAATTGAATACTGATGGAAAATCTCTTCAGTTACATTAAAGGATAAATCTGTGTTACAAATGTGACTGACTTTTAAGCCCATTGGAACTGAGACAACTTGTCCAACTCTAGCATTACATTAAATTAGATGTGGAAGAACCAAACTTGTATGGTCATACTGTCTCTTGATAGCATAAACTCAGTAAGGTGGGGCAAATTGTGTATTAGAAAGGGCCAGGAGTGAGGCTTTTGGTGATCATAAAAGAAAGCTGCTTACATTTCCCTTCCTTGATCTACTCAAACTCTTGCAGACTTGGTACAAGGTTTTTAGG
The DNA here is from genome assembly GCA_013390005.1 of Calyptomena viridis. Taxonomy (NCBI): domain Eukaryota; kingdom Metazoa; phylum Chordata; class Aves; order Passeriformes; family Eurylaimidae; genus Calyptomena; species Calyptomena viridis. The sequence continues at coordinate 1,544,508 of WEIV01024485.1, forward strand.
TTCAGAGGGAAATCTGTAAGTCCAAGTAGCATAAACCCTCATTTCCATTGCCATTTCTGAATCTGGACTGTAACAGCAGACTTGGAGGACAGTTATCTGAAGAACCCCAATGTAAAGGATCTTTTGCTGGACTGGCTATTTCAGACCCGCTTTTATGATCAGAGAAATTCAGTCCCTGGATTCAGGAGGGTCAACAGCAGGAGTGCAGCCACTTCCTCTGCTCTGAAATGAGGAAAACACAAACATATGAGCAGTGTTGTCTGCCTAGGAGGTCCTAGGATAGACAGAATGAACACACAGCAATGCTGGGCCGTGATGTTACCTTTGTATTCAAATGTCCTCATTCATTTCCCAAAACACAGCCTTCTGTTTCTGCCTCCTAATGTTGCTGATTTAAAAACAAAAAAGTCAGTGTGTCAGCAACTTTATTTCTTGTATCATAATAAATCAATTCCCCTGGATGAAAAAGCCAAACAACCAGGAAGCAAAAGTAGTTGAGTTGTCTACGTGGTCAAGTAGACATGAACTGGAAAAACTTCTTCCTCACTGGAGTAAGTGTAAACTGAATTTCTGAGGGAAGTGAAGCAGCTTTTCTGAGCCACCTTTGGGGTACAGCCTTGGTAATAAGAGCTGGGTTCTTGTTACTTGTAAATCAACATACAGATTATTATGTAGCACAAATTGATTTGCTTTCACATCAGACACTGAAATGTCAAAAACATCATTGGGATTCTCTTTTTCATAGTCAGCTGTTACCAACTGCATTTTCTGTTGGAATACCAATGGATGAAAGAGGCTGGAGCAAGTTAGTTCAAGTTATACAATATAAGTAAGGAATCTGGGGGAATGTTATTCCAGCACAGTGTCCTTACACAGTTAACATGTCTTTATTCGTCTGTAGGAAGAAGAGTGTAATTGCTTAATGTTGTCACAGTCTCCAAGGCACTTCTTGTGATGCAGGTAGAGCTTAATTAACAGGGAAAGGAGAACAAATTTAATGCTTATTTTGTTTATAATTTTATTTCCTGATGGCAAGTGTGGACAGTCTTTGAACACTGTAGTAAGCAAAGAGACTGCAGCTTTTCCTGAAATTTCCCAATAAAATGAGCACATGGCAATGTGGATTTGTCTGCATCAGGAACATCCCAGTCATTTGAAGCTTAAAACATGTGGCCATAGTAATCAAAATTGGATGCCTGTAGCTTAGTAATGTGGATAATTAACTGACCTTTCCCAGGCAATCTTTGCTATTCCAGTGAGTTTGTGTATGATTTTGGTGGCAGTTGCCACGTGTTCAGCAGTTGGGAAGGTTTAGGTGACTAGGTTCGTCCAGCAAGGTGGCTTTCCTTGGATATACTGAATTTCTTAGGCCAGGAAACAATTGATACCTAGATCTGAAAGGTTTAGGAAAACAATTACCGACCTCAGTTTGAAAAATGCAATCTTGGGAGAGATGGAAGCAACAGGTGGTGCGGTGTCTCTGGAAATAAAAAGCATTAGACGTGGTGGAATTACATGTGGAATGTTTATGGGGAAAATATATTTGTGAGGAAAAAAAACAACTTGTGGAATATTTGATGTTTAAGAAATTACTTGCTTCTTTGTAATGTTAAAAAGATTTTATTCATAGTTCTGTGGCAGACAGTACTCACAAGTCTTTGGCATCCAAACCAGATTGTGTATTGGATGGATCCCACAACTGGATGTGTGTGCTGACCTCTTTTTGAAAAGAACCTTGGCAGCAGCCTCTTATAAATTCTCAGGAAGCAACCTGAGAGAGAGGAGAAGGAACCCCATTGCCCTCCCAGCTGCTGCACAGCTCACAGTTGGTACCGTTCACTCGCAGCCTCTCATCTGTGAAGCTGCTCAACATGGGCAAATCAGATGATTTTTAGAGTTTTTCCTAATTTTAAGGAGTTCCCATTCCCCCTTTGGCCTCTGCTTGCTGTGTAAGCAGCTTCCATGCTAAAAGGAGCTTTTCCTTGAAGTCAGCTTAGCAATTGTGCTGTAGCTTGGCTGTTTTTCCCTATTTTCTGTGACTGGTAGTGTGTCGAGCTCTCTCCCTGTTGTATTTGCTGCTATGGGGAGGAGGAGATGAAAGAAGGCACGTGTGAGAGGAGGGAGGAAGAACTGTGGGATCTATACAACAGCTCCCACCCCCTCTTTGAAATCATCTACTTCCAGTTGTGGGATTTCTCTATAGATGATTTTTTTTCCTGGTTTTTGTAAGCCTAATTTTCTTTGATCTTGTTAGTTCCATACAAGTCTCCCCGAGACATTCTGCAGTCATTATCACCTTTTTGGGTGGAGTTTATTTTATTTTTTGGTTTGTTTGGTTTTTTAAATAACTTTTTAACATTGGTGCATATATGCTTGGGATAGAGCTCATGTAATTTTCCAATCGTATTGATTGTATGTGATTGTGCCCTGCAGAGGTATATTTAACAAAAAATAAAATAAAGGATAGTCTAGGTAATAAAGGAGACCATGAGGTTTGTTGAGTCAGGTTATGAACTATTTCTTCAGTTTATGTAGGATCCCGGATAAGTGAAATTCCCTGTCTGCTGTTCTCGTGAATCAGTGCTAAACAAAGTGTCATTCAATCTCTTTCTGTTTGAACTGGGTTTTTTTCTTACTTTTCTTCTCCTGCTGTTTTTTTCCCTTTCTGCTTCTCTTTCCCATCCACAAAGATTCTCACTCCTTTATGTGAATGGCTGACTCTGGGTTGATATTGTGGATATTTATTGTTGGTAACTATCAAAACATTCTTAATAGTAGAGATGAAGTAGGATGTATGAGAAGAATTCCAGAAATTGAATTCTTTGCAAGTTCAGGGGAATTTTGAAGTCTTGTACATACAGACCTGGTCACAGGGGAGACATTCAGAGGCACAAAGGGAATTGGTGCCTCTTTTCCAGGAAAGGTGAGATGCTTTGCTACCTTTGGGGAAAACCGAGATGACAAAAGGAGTAGAAGAAATACATCCAACTCCCTGTGTCTTTACTCCTGCAATATACTTTTTAAAATTGAAAGAAAAGCATTTTAGGTAGTCTTCTGAAGTGGGACAGAGTGGATTGAAGGAGGCAAAAGGATCCAGAGATCTGGAAGTCAGTATTTGTCTCACTGTCATTTTTGTATGAAGGAACAAGGGAGTGGAAACCTGTTGTATGTGCATGGTGGTTATGTAGAAAAAGCCATATGTTGAAATGCTATTTCTTCTCCCCTCTTCACCTTGCTTTTTTCCCCCTTAAAGCTGACTCAACCTCACCTTGCTCTCACATAGTGTCTAAGGGTCCTTTGAGTTGCAGATTCAACAAAAAAGAATGGAAAGGCAGTGATTCACTATTTGGTTTGTAAATAGATGGAATTGTCTACAAGGTCTTACCTGCTTTTCTGTCAGCATTTATATTAAATGATAAATTAATGGAGAACACTTTGAAATATCTCTCGTTTTCTGTCTGGGATGGATGTGCATTCTTCTAAATTTTGTGGGGGGTGTAAGACTGTCAGACACTGTAAGGCTTTTTCCAGGTCAAGGTGTGTTTGTTCTCTGCTGGGCTGGAGCAGAAGAGATGTCAAATAGCAGAGAAGCCACATGTCTCTTCTTGTCCTGGTCCGTTCTTTCCTGACTCCTGTAAACAAAGTGGCTCCTTGATGTGTTCCTCAGACATGAATGAGAAAGGATGCTCAAAATACTGTTTTGCTGATTGCTCAGTCTATGTAAAAACCAAAACTAACTCAAGCCCTTCAGAGCAAGGAGCCAGCAGCATTGGTCTAATGTTGAGCCTGGTTTGGAACTTGCCTTTAAGTGATGAAGGTTTGCTCCACAGTCTGCTTTGTGGTTTTTAATCTTCCCCTTTCACTCCTCTCTGTGGGCTTTAACAAGTTATCTGTCTGTAAATCTGAAAGTGGCTGAACTGAAGATGCCACTTGGCTGAAAAACTGTTCCTTCTCCTATTCCAGGGCAGGCACAGCCTTCTGCCCCTGGAGCTTGTGCATAATGTTGGTTATTACTGCCTTTACTGTGCAGCCCAGGCACCCCAGACCCAGCCTGAGGTATGTGCTCTGGTGGGCTGAAACTCATCATTGCTTGTTGTTGGGCCCCCTCACACTTGCATAAAAGGAATTGTGCTTTGGGGGAAATCCATCAGAAGAGGGAATATTTCAGTTGATGGTTTCCCTTTTTCCCACTAGTCTGGGGATCCAAGATGCTCATGTAGTTGTTTAAGAAGGAAAAAAAAAAAGCTGTGTTCCTGCAGTGGTTTGCTTTTAAAAGGAAGATCTGAAGTGCTGTGGAGAGTTGGATCCCTTGGAAGGGAGCAAGGGGTGCTCCGCATCAAGAAAGATTTGGGAAAACTGGGACTGTTTTATGTGGAAAAGAGGGGAGAGTGCGTTCAAGTGGATGATACCTGCTGGAAAATCTTTTTCCCTTTAGGTGTGAGTACTAGGATAGAAGGGAGCTGGAGAGGGCCAGCCCAGAACATGGGATTCCTGTGTGTCATCATAAAACTCAACAGTGAGCACCCCCTGCACAAACCAAAATTAAGGAAATTTCTGTCCCTCCTCACCCTGTGAGCATGGGAGCTACCTCAGAACATTAAACCAGCAGCCACCTGGAGCAATAAGGTGTATGATGCACAAGTCCTTCCTTTCTCACAGAGGACATTTTACGTCATCTTTCAATTTATTTCCACTATCTCTGTCCCTTTTAATTATACTCCACACTGGTATAGTAACGTCTTTTCCTTCCCCCAAACCATTCGGAAGCTGCATTTTCCATTAAGACCTGGGCTTGCTCTGGAGACCAGGAGCAGGGCAGGTCTGAGCCAGGCTGCTCCTGGGATTTGATGTTCAGGAGGCAACACTGTTGAATTTGTAGAGCAGCTGCATCATACATCAAAAATAGTGTTGATCAGTCTTGCTCCCAACACTGCCCTGTGGATCTGGACTGGGCTTGGGGGAGCTGCTCTTAATCCTCAGCCTTCCAGCTGTGCAAGTGAAAGGTCACACAGTCACTGGATGTCCTGAGTTGGAAGAGATCCCCAAGGATCATAAAGTCCAACTCGTGACCCTGCACAGGACACCCCAACAATCCCAACGTGTGCCTGAGAGTGTTGTCCAAACTCCAAACACTCCCTGAGCTCTCCAGGTTTGGGACATAACCATTTCCCTGGGGAGCCTGGTCCAGGTAAGTGTGTTTCAGATGTTGTTTGAAACTGCAGGGTGTGAAGAGGGGCAGCTTCTCCTAACTTGTGCCTGTTTGGAAATGGGGGACGGAGAACAGGGCTTGGGCACAGTGGGGAAACATTTTGCCAAGCTACAAGATAACCAAGTAAAGAATTACAGATACCTTGGATCATTGTATTTCTGTTGGAATTCTTCAAAGTTTTGGGGGTTTTCTCATGGGATAAGCACTTAATTTGCTGTTGGCAGGAACTGAAGGCATCTGGCACTTGTGTGGGGTAGGTGGTCAAACTTTCCCTTGTCAGATTGAACTTTAAAACCTCTTTCAAACTAAACATTGCTTTATATCCTGCTCTTTGCTTAACCTTCAGCAGCTGGTCATCAGCCTTTGGCCTCAGCATCCTACTCCCCTCCCACCGTCCCCTGTTGTCATCTCAGCTCTGCTTGAGCACAGAAATCCAGTGTGGAAACTGCTTTGGGCTCAACCAAGACTGTCCTCTTAACAGTTTACATTTATATCCTTAAAGTAGAAGGCTGGAGATACAGGGCCGGTAAGAGAAACAGATTACACTAATCTTTCGCTGTTAATTCCTTGTATCAGATTCTTTTCCCTTTGTAGGAGCCTATGAATTTCAGCTGCTGCCAGCGTGGGTTTTGTGCTGTTTTTTGGGGGATCCTCCCTGCCATCCCAGCTCTCACAAAGGCTGGCTTCTGCACAGCTCACTAAAGCATCATGCTTGACTTTTATCCCCAGCCTGCAGCAATGCGGTGTGGTGTAGAGAGCAGCTAATAAGGTCAGGATGTCCTGGGTAGTTGCTGGCTGTAACAGCTCTGCTGGTTTGCTTTGCACCCTGGGTTTGGGAGGTGAGATGGTGGGGAAGGTTTCTCAAGAGCCTGAGTTAATCTCAAAATGGTTTGAGCTACTTGGCACTAGCTGGGCTCTGTAGCACAGTGTGTTGGTGCTGTGGGATGTTCACACCACCACTAGTAACTCCAGGAGGCTCAGTAGGGTGGGTGCTGGGGGTCTGCAAGCCCAGTTAGCTGTCCTGTCCTGCAGCCATGAGGAAGAGTGGGATGGAAACAACCTGTGCTGGAGCCCAGCTGTGCCACAGCAGCCATGGGATGGGGGAGTTTCTCTGCTTCCCTAGAGCTGCATCTACTTTTAAGCTGAATCAGCAACTTGTTTCTTGGCTTTCTGCACTTCTTTTTGTTGCTTCACCCCTTGTAAGAGCCTTTTCTAACTTCTACATTCTCCCTTGCCAGTAACCCCTTTCAGGCAGTGCTGTTGTGGGAATACTTTTGGGATCCTTCCAAGATGAAAGCTGTTGACACATGGAGTGTGTGGCAGTGCTGCAAAGGAAAAGGGAGTGTTGAAGAGCTGTGAGGGGAGGAGGAGTGGCTTTTGGCCAAGTGCTAGGACAAAGAGCTGGCCTAAGAAATAGCAAAGGCTCTTGCCTGTAAGAGACAAGACTGGACGTGTCAGGAGCTGAGTCAGCCTTAGTGGATGGTAAAATTGATTTAAGGGATTAGCATGAAATCCTGTATCTCCTCTGGGTTGATGGAGTCAGGACTTCACTGCAAAGTAGAAACAGGGAGTCTTGCCCATTTAATCAGGACAGGGTGAAGAGGAGGTGCTCTCCCCATCCCTGTGCTTTGGTTTTAAATGTGAGATCAGATTAGCAGCACTTTGCACTGTGGCAGACACATGTCTGGCTTGGCAGAGGCAGGTGTTTGTCCTTGTAGAGGCTGGTCAGGACACGCCTTTCCCTGGAGGTGGGTGAATGACAGGGCAGGGACCGTGTTGAGGTTGTCCTTTCTGCTGAGACCATGGATACTGCTGGGGCCAGCAGGACTCAGAACTCAGTGTGGATAAGGAAGGGCTGCTGCAGGCAGTGATGGGCTCTGCTCCTGGCCCAAGGGCTCTGGAGCTCTGACGTGTGCTTGGCTTGTTGCTGGCTGATTTTTCCTGTGGGAGTGAGAGTTTCGGAAGAGCAGCACTTCCTGGAGTACTTTCAATTGTCTGAATAGTTTTCCTTTCTCTTGCCCTCCTGCCCTGAGCATTGGATTTGTTTCTGTATTTGGTTGACTTCCCTCCCCTGTTAGATTTTTTTTTGCCCTTTGTGGTGGTGTATCCATGCTGAACCTTTCAGAAGATAATCTGTTTCTCACTGTCACCCGTGGCTTGAGTGAGTCTGTCTTGTTTTGCACGTTTTCTCACAGTCCTTGTTGCTGAGATATCAGTGGATAGAGAGGGGCCCTCAGGGCTCCACACAGCCTTGGTGCCAGATGAGGTAATTCCTGCTTCTGCGGAGGAACTGGAGCAGAGATGAAGTCATTGCCCAAGAGCCTGGGGAGGAGGTTGTGGAAGAACCCAGGGGTCTCCATCCCAGATCAGCCCTTTGGATGCTGCTGTTTTCCTCCCACAGGTGCTGGCCTACCAGCACTGCAAGAACACAGACACAGGTCACCAGTGCTAAATGCAGCTGATTTTTAATTTTGTTTCTCAGAAGGCAATGCTTGGTAGCCATGCAGTGAGTATGTAGGGACAGGCAGAGACCTACCTGAGTTAGACACATGTTTGAAAGCCTCCCGTGGCAGGCAAGTCCTGGGCAGGCTGCCAGCCCTTTCCAGTAGTTGCTTCCCAAGCTGTTGTGGTGTGTGAGCTTCCTCCCATGGGGGATGTGAACAAACCAGAGTCATGCAAAGGACATCTCGGACCTCAGTGCACAGGACATGCTGTTTTGGCCCTGGGATGGCTGATGAGGCCTTGCCTCCAGAGCTGATGAGTGATGGGATTCACAAGGAAATTTTTCCCTGTGAGAGTGGTGAGGCCCTGGCACAGGTTGCCCAGAGAAGCTGTAGCTGCCCCATCCCTGGAAGTGGACTGGAGGTGAGGCTGGCACCAGGTTGGACAGGGCTTGGAGCAACCTGGGATAGTGAAAGGTGTCCCTGCCCATGGCAGGGGGATGGAATGAGATTGTCTTCAAGGACCCCATTCTGACATTCTGTGTGCTTTAGCAAAGGTGGAAGATATATATTATCTCTGCCTTGCTGGGAGATTTTCAGAGACCTGTGTTTGCTGGAACATGGTGGTTATCCTGCCCTTCTCACTTAACAGGGACAGCTGGTTTGCATTGAGGTGGTGGGAACTTTGGGCAGGAATAGCTGTGATGCACCAGCTACACCATACATGTTCATAAAATACATTTTTGATGGGATTAAAGGTGCTCAGTGCATGGAGAGACCGACTCCCCTGGAGACCTCTTCCTTACCACTGCTCTTCCCTGCCGTAGCATCTCCTGCATCAGTAGCTGAAATAGTGTAAGGCAGAGTCCTTCCATTGCAGCCACCTCACTGACGGCTGATGGGGAGGACCCAACTTAGTACAAACCTGAGCCAGCTGCTAAAAGAGGGCACCCAGGGCGCTGGGAAAGCCTCGTTTTTGGTGTATTGCTTCTAGAAGTAGTGCGTGCTTAGAGGCATGTTTTTCTGCTGGTGTGTTGTCTGTCCTCCTGGTTTATCCTGCAGCTCCAGGACAAAGGGATGACTGGAGAGGACCGTGGGGCTCCCATCACTCTGGTGTTGGCTGGAGCAGGCCCGTGGGCTGGGGTGGCAGTGGGGGCGTTAGAGACAGGCGATGTGTCCAAGCGCTCTCTCTCTGCTTGCAGGACAATGCGTCTCTTGGCGGTGTGTCTCCTCAGTGTGTGGGGGCTGGCTGCCCCTCAGCACCACGCCGTGGGCGACATCTGCACCGCCAAGCCCCGCGACATCCCCGTGAACCCCGTCTGCATCTACCGCAACCCCGACAAGAGGCCCCAGGAGGGCGAGGGGCAGGAGCCGGCAAAGGACAAGCTCCCGGAGTCCACCAACCCCCGGGTCTGGGAGCTGTCAAGGGCCAACTCCCGCTTTGCTGTTGTCTTCTACAAGTACCTGGCTGACTCCAAGGACAACGGGGAAAACATCTTCATGTCGCCCCTCAGCATTTCCACAGCCTTTGCCATGACCAAGCTGGGAGCCTGTGGCAGCACCCTCCAGCAGCTCATGGAGGTCGGTGGCAATTCCTCAGCCTTTCCCTGTAGCAGCTCTGAATGGCAGGAAAGGTTCTTGTGGCTGGTGGCTGCTCTCAGGGTCAGGACAAGCTTCCTGCCTTGGGAGTAGAATCCTAGAATCACAGAATGGTTTGAGTTAGAAGGGACCTTGAAACTCATCTCCTTCCACCCCCCTGCCATGGGCAAGAACACTTTCCACTAGACCAGGTCCCTCCATGTCCTATCCAACCTGGCCTTGAGACCTTTAAACAAGAACCTGGGAAGGGGCAGAGTCAGGGTGCTTGCTTGTCTCTGGATTTATTTAGATCCCAGCTCTTTCCCCTCAGTCCCTATTTAAATCCAGCATTCAGGTGGATTTACTGGTTTTGAGAGGTTAGTCTTCATCTGGAGGAAAGAAAGCCAGTTTGGGAGATGAGAGAAGGGAATGGGAACCATGTGTTTCTTTCAGATTGGGCAAGCACATAGCTAAGCCTTTACTTATGCAAAAGGCAGGAAAAGCCATGATAATCAAGTCCCATTGGGAGAGGCTCTTTTTCACATTCCCTCTCTCTCCCTTGGGACAAAAATCAGACACATGGGAGACCCTGCAGTCCACCTGACTTCCAGGGCAGGGGAGCCTTTACACAGGGAGGCTCTCCCTCCAGCTGTGGCACCTAAACGTGGGGGATAGTTCTGGTCCTGGACTGAGAGGTGATCCTGAGTTCTGGTTCTTCCATGGGACTAATTAACTCCCTGCCTGTCCCAGCACCCTTCTCGCTGTCAGACCCACTCACCGGACTACTGTGGGTGCACTCACCTGCCATGTGGGGTTTGGTGCTGCTCCAGTGGGAGAGCTCAGCCCAGAGAGACCTTTTTCCCTTCAATAAGATGTGAATCAAACTGCTCTGCTTGTTCCCACTGCCAGTGTCTGGAATCCTCTTTTATGCCTTCCCTTCTGGGAACTCCTTTGCAATGAAAGGGGACCCTTCTCCAACTGAGCTACCCAGACCTGCTCTCTTAATACCCCTTTTCCCTAGAAAAGGGCCAGTAATACCACCTTTGCCTCAGGAAATGAGATCCTGGATGTTCATGAACAGCAATGTGCTGTGGGAATTTCTTTGCCTTAAAGGCCTGAGGTTGGATAGCAGTAGACAAATTATAACTGTTTCCAGCTGGGAGCAGATGAAAAAATTCCCCATGCTGCCAAAATCTACCCTCAAAACGATTGCTATATATTCCCATTCCCTGTAAAAATAGATAAAATGTACCAGTATTACTCAACAGGCTGTGAGAATTCCTCCTGGGAAGGAGCAGCCTTTTGCATTGTCACGGGGGTTTAGCACAAACCTTGTGACTCCTCCCATGATCTGGTATGACTCCAGAGCTGCTTCCAGGCCCCTTTGGTGCAATGCTCATCCCTGGGATGTGGCAGCACTGGGGAAGCTGGAACCAGTCAAAGGCAGATTATTGGGAGCAAGGCAGAGTTAGAGGAACAACAGCTCCACACCTGAGCAGGACTTAATCCTTCATTTGGACTCTCCAAAGGAGATCCCAGGCTGGTGAGGTGTTGATTTTATAAAGATTTGGATTCCAAATTACACAAGGAGGGCAAAGCTCTAAGGTCCTGCAGATTTCTTGACTGATGAGGAAAAGGCTGCAGCACCACTTGCTGTGGGGCTTGGGAGAACAAGAATCTGCTCATGGATTCCTTCTTGCTGTTTGGCTCCTCCAGGTCTTCCGCTTTGACACCATTTCGGAGAAGACGTCGGATCAGATCCACTTCTTCTTTGCCAAGCTGAACTGCCGGCTTTACAAGAAAGCCAACAAATCCTCAGAGCTGGTGTCCGCCAACCGCCTCTTTGGGGAGAAATCCTTGGTCTTCAATGAGACTTACCAGAACATCAGTGAAATTGTTTATGGAGCCAAACTCTGGCCTTTGAACTTCAAAGTGAGTTTGAACTACTTGGGATTTTGCTTTGTTGTTTGGTTTCCCCCCCCCATCCTCCTGCTGTTGCTGCATCCCTACCTTTTGCCCAGAGGAAGTGCCCTGCTCTGTGTGTGTGGGATATGAGTGAAGGCAGAAGGCAGTCTTGGATGCAGCTCCTCTTGTTCCAGCCCACTTTAACCACAGCCATGTCCCCATTCCTTATTGCGAACTCTGCAGCACTACGCAGGGAGCACTGTCCTCCCCCAGCACACACCCTGCCTCCTGAGGAAGGGGTAAAGGTGTTTAAAACCCTTGGCTTAACCTTTTTTTGATCTCTTCCTTTAGGAGAAACCAGAACTTTCCAGGGAGATCATTAATGAGTGGGTAGCTAATAAGACAGAGAGGCGCATTACAGAAGTGATCCCAGAAAGAGGTATTGATGATCTCACTGTCTTGGTCCTGGTCAACACCATTTATTTTAAGGTATGGCCAACAAAACCGGGGGAGGAGCCCACTTCCTTGAGGGAAGACACGGTGCTCATGTTTGTCCTCCCCTTCTCCCTTTCAGGGGCATTGGAAATCGCAGTTCTCAGTTCTAAACACAAAACTGGATGTATTTAATAAAGCCAATGGTGAGACCTGCAAAGTCCCAACTATGTACCAGGAGTCCAAATTCCACTACGCATTCATCCCCCAGGACAAAGTCCAGGTGCTGGAGCTGCCTTACAAAGGGGATGATATCACGATGGTGCTGGTCCTGCCCACTGCTGGGACACCACTGGAGGAGGTGGAGCGAGACCTGACATCGGAGAAGCTGCAGGGCTGGATAGGCTCCATGAAGGAGGTGTCTCTCTTCGTTTACCTCCCTCGCTTCCGCGTTGAGGACAGCTTCAGTGTCAAGGAGAAGCTGAGGAAAATGGGGCTGGAAGATCTCTTCAGTCCAGAAAACGCCAGACTCCCAGGTGAGATAAGGAGGAGGGGGGCAGCCATTCCTCCACAGGTGCCAAAGCAGTAGGTGCAGCAGCACGTGAAGAGCAAGAACATGATGAAAACGTTTAGATGTTGCTGCAGTCAGTGATGGACTCTGGTACAAAGTCCCACCATGGACACGCAGCCCTGCTCTGCACTGAGGACATGGCAGTTTAGCACTCAGTTGCACGTGGGGGAGGATATTTTTGTTTCAGGGCCGCCATGCCTTCTGCCTGATCCCAGGCCATGATGGATGGGAGTGTTTTCTCTCTTGAGCTGTGTCTGAAAAGGGGCAGGCCTTTCTCCACTTTGTGTTGCAGGAATCATAGCAGAGGGCCGCACAGACCTGTACGTGTCTGACGCTTTCCACAAAGCCTTCCTCGAGGTGAGCCCTTGTTCGCTGAGCGGGTTTTCCTCTTGGTTTTTAAACACATGTAGCATTAAAGGAAAAAAATGGCTCTGAACCCATGGTGTTCATTTCCTCAGTAGTCTGGGGTTTTGGAAGGAAGTTGGTACCTGCTTTCCATGGAGAAGGAGGGCAGGCCCTGTCCATGCTGTATAATGCCTGTATTTTAATCCCATCTTCTCCCTTGGCTGGCAGGTGAATGAAGAAGGCAGTGAGGCATCAGCTACTACAGTCGTCACCATCTCTGGCCGTTCCTTCCCCCCGAACAGAAAAATCTTCAATGCCAACAGGCCCTTCCTGCTTTTCATCCGGGAAGCCGCCCTCAACACCATCATCTTCATGGGCAGGATAGCTGATCCTTGCTCCTAAAGGGGCTGGTAGGGCCTCACTTCTCCCTCCTCTGCCTCGGGGAAAAGGGGCAGTGGGATATCACCACAAATCCCAGGCTGCTCCTGGGGTGGTTGGTCTTGCTGTTTGGTGCCAGCTGCAGGGAGGGACTGCATCCAGCTGGGTTGGCCCTGCTCCTCCTCACTGTGTTGGGTGAGGGGGCTCACAGGGCACCTCACCCGCTCCATCCTCCATGCAAAGGGAAGCTGAATTTCTTCTGGCACCAGTATTTTTGTGGCATCCAAACCCGAGTCCAGCACTGCTGTCCTTCCCATGTCCAACCCTCCTCCCTTCCAGGCCTCAATCTGTAACTCTGATCCCCTGGTTCATTAAAACCTATAGATCTGTATGTAACAGACTGATCTCTGAATGCACGGTTTGCACCAAGCCACTTCTTAGACTTTCCCTTTCCAACAAAGGGGGCCCTTCCTTGTGCTCCTGAGTCCTGGCAGAACCCCATACTGGAGAGGATGCTGGCTGGGCCAGGAACATCCTTCCACAGCTGTATGTGGAAGAGCTGCCAAACAGCTGTGCCCTGCTTGCCAGCAGCTCTGACGTGTCCAGCATGCCCCAGTGCTGAGTCACTAGTGATGGTCTTGCATAGCTAAAGCTTTGAATCTCTCTTTTAATATTAAGATTTAAACTAACTAGCAGGTACTGCAGCGGGGTGTCATGAACCATGACAATGCCCAGGTGAGGTAACCTGTATCTGTAGCTTTGTTAAAAATCTGTTACTTCACCTGCAAGTTTACTCTAGAAGCTGAGGTGTCTTACAGTGCTGGGCTACATGTATGGCCTCTGGTCCTCACAAGGTGGCTGTGTGCTGCTGTAGGACCTCTGACAAAGCTGTCCTCAAGATGGAGAAGGATGTAGTGAGCTTTCCTCTAGGATTTCTGCATTTCAGGCACTTGTTTCAAACCAAAAGGGCAGTGACTGAACAGTGCTGTCCTCCATAGGTGACAGAAGTGGTGTGTGCAGACAGCTGCAAGAACACCAGTGGGTGCCCCTCCCCATGTGTCCCTTTACTCTGAATTTGGTAGGTCCAGTGAAACATCCACCTTTGTAAAGGCTTCTCTCAGCAGCAATTGCCACAGCAGCCAAGCAATGCTGGAGTTAACTTAGAGCTGACATGACAGATGTTTGGTCACTGGGTCCCTGGTTTTAGAAGCCATTGGGGGTTTCCAGGACTCCCTCTCCTGCTCCTGGTAGGAAAGTTTCAGCATCTGTGTTTGTGTTGTGAGTGGTGTGTTGGTTTGGACATGGAGAGCCACCTCCTGTGGTGTATCATGGGCTGTAGCAATCCCTGCACACCTATGAGGCACTTTTTGGGCTCATGTGCTTGCCTGGAGTAATACCTCGAAGCTGAGAATGTAACACGTGTCTGGGGCCCTGGGAGAAAAGGAGGGAGCATTTTGGAAATAAGTGCTCAGAAAGCAGCTCTTCCTGCCCCTGCCCTCCTTGGGCAGTCACCACTGTGGCTTTTCCTGCTGGATCCCATCTTCTGCCTGCTTACTCACTGAGACACAACCTCCTGTAACCTCTGCCTTTTTCAGTTGTGCTCCCGGCTGTGGAGGTGGAGGCTGGTGAAAAAGGAGGGCTGAGGCAGTGCCTGGGGGCCTCCAGCATGGCACTGGACCAAAATGCTTCCCCTGGCATCAGCAGCTGGGAAAACATCTGGAGCCTGGCCTGCAGTGAGAGCCACAGTGCTTGTTCCACCTAGTGAGACTGAAAAGGGCTGAGCCTGCTGGGTGCTGAGACAAAGCTCATCCCAAAAAGGACAGAAGCCATCTAAGGTGCCAGGAGCATCAGCCTGGCACTGCCCAACCACTCCCCAGCTGCTCAGCTTAGGCCAGAGCTGCCCACACAGGGACCAGGATCTCCCACCACGGCAGAGAAAATCCACGTTGGGACAGACCAGTCAGGTACATGACACAGACAAGGATCTGAGTATTAAACCATTTAATTCTCAAACCACTCACATGCATAATGTTCTTTTACACAGTGTTAAAAGAAAGAAGAAAATGCGATTTTTTTTTTTTTTTAATACAAACAGAATTTCAAGTATACATTTATAGAATTTTCCAAGATTCCTACCCAAGTTGCTATGTTTTCATTCACATTGTTCTTAAAGCTGTCCGACGAGAGCGCTTTTTGCTGAACTGCTTTCAATGCAATTGTACAGTCCCTCTACCTTGGTTTTATTCCCCCTTTCCCAACCCTGGTTCCCCTGCCACCCCTGCCTACCCTTTTCCAGCAGCTCTGGCTGTCTCCATGTGCCATTGGCCACAGAGCTTCTGTTTGCCAGCACCCACTGGAAGAGGAAAAGGGAAGTGGTGGTGGAGGACCAGCTTGGGAACAGCTTGGAAAATCATTGAAGAACAGTCTGATATCCACAAGTTACACACAGCAGGCTCACTCTTTAACCTACTGCAGACTAGTCTGAACACTGATGTTTTTTCATGAAATAAGGATTGCAACCAAAAATAATAATTATAATAAAAAGAGAATAATTAGTACAGCAGGAAATTTCTTAACTGTGAAAGTAAGTCTTGAGTGTTAGGACTCCTGTCCTAAAAAGTTCGATTTATAGGTCAACAGTGGAAGGTGACAGCACAATTTCTGTTACAAATGGTTACTCTGCAAACCAGCTCAGAGCAGAATCAATGTGGGACACACAAACTTGGATTTAAAAAAAAAAAAAANCAGCGCAGGGGCCGGGCCGGGCTGCCCGAGGTAGAGCTGCCGTGGGTGTGGGGCAGCCCAGGCTCTGGCTCGGGGCTCCCCTGCCCGTACAGCTGTGTCCCGAGCCAGCCACAGCCGGACTCGTCTGACCAGTTAAAGTGCATTGCTGCAGTAAAGGGTTTTCTTTTTTTTTTTTTTTTTTTTTTTTTTTTTTTTTTTTTTTAGAGGAGCAACTTTTAAATGTTNAGTCTGAACACTGATGTTTTTTCATGAAATAAGGATTGCAACCAAAAATAATAATTATAATAAAAAGAGAATAATTAGTACAGCAGGAAATTTCTTAACTGTGAAAGTAAGTCTTGAGTGTTAGGACTCCTGTCCTAAAAAGTTCGATTTATAGGTCAACAGTGGAAGGTGACAGCACAATTTCTGTTACAAATGGTTACTCTGCAAACCAGCTCAGAGCAGAATCAATGTGGGACACACAAACTTGGATTTAAAAAAAAAAAAATAAAATACTGAACTGACGAGGGCTCCATATCCATGTTATGGAAAAACCCCACACCCCCAGTAACAACTTCCTGCTGGCTTTGCTGTCCAGCAAAGCTGGGTTTGTCACTGGGTGCAACTTCTGACCTGTTAAAAACGGGGTTTAAACCTTCTTTACAGGCAAGGGCGGGTTCTCTTGACCGATTACCGAGTCTCCCAGGGGCCCGCAGCCCTGTCAGTGCCCGGGGCGGCGCTGGGTCCCTCCCCGCG